>CM042141.1:76959543-76999543 GCA_023376005.1 Doryteuthis pealeii | reverse complement strand
ATATATATATAATATATATATATATATAATATATGCATCTATATATATATATATATATATATATATATATATATCAGATGCATTGAAATATATTCATGTACTGATTATATATATATATATATATAGTGTGAAATTATTGATTTTCATGTTATGCCTAGTGTTGCATAAAATTAAAACTATGCCCTGACCACACCACTGTCTCATTTGATCAGTCTGTCAATGCATTGGTCATCACCAATGGAATTGCACTAATTAAACAAACAAAACAAAAACTGTGTAGGGTGGACCTTATCCAAAGTGAGAAGATCTCAGTCGCCAAGAGAACTGATTTATATGTTCAGCTAAGATCTTTTATTTATATTCAAACCAACTTCTTTTGTTTTGGATGCCATGAACGAAAAAGAAGGAATGACAGAAATGAATTATTGAATGAAAGAGAGTGAAGAAGGATGAATAAGGTTTTGGTTTGTTTTACGGCATATCAACCTCAGTGGGTTATTTAATGCCAATAAAGTTTTGAAATAATTTAATTCTTAATGGATTCTCAATTTCTTTTTATAAACACATTTTTATATTTAACCCATAGATGGGACCCTAACAGGTACTACCACTCGAGTCAGAGTGGACCTGGGAGCAATGGTGATGAAGGGGTGCTCCACATTCTCCAGAGCTGAAACTTTACTATCAGATAGATCTTAATGTCATTCCAAGGACATGAAGACCTTCAGCCACTGCCTTCTAGCATCCATATGATAAAAAGCATTGGGGCTTGCCATAAGGGCAATTGAGGATTGGGGCAATCATATAGGTGCTAGGGCTTGATGTGACCAGCCTAGAGATCAGAAGGCCTTTCTAACTGCCTGTCTAGCCTAAGTAAGGGCCTAAGTGGAGTATTGCATGTCATGGACTGCTCAGCACCTGGGTTCCATCCTTAAGCATCACAGGTCTCCACCCACAGCCAATAGGTGGCCCATTGAAGGGAGTTTAACTCTTCAGAGGTGGAGTTGGTGTATTCTAATGCCCCAGCCAACAGGGCGGATGAATAAGGGGTAGATGTTATTTTTTTCAAATTTGAGAATGTAAGATTGGTTGGGTTTTATGGCATGTAAATTCATTGGGTTATTTTATGCCAGAGACCGTTTTGTTTTAAACATTTTTGTTGGGTATTTATTTTTCTTTAAAACTTTTTTTAAACACATTTTTATGATTTATTTTAATTTATTTAACCCATTGATGGGACCTTAACAGGTACTACCTGCCGGGGTCAGAGTGTACAAATTGAAAAAAATAGTATCGAAAGATACCAGTACAGGGAAAAGAGGTAATTTATGAGGAAGTTCGTCCCGGTCTCCTGCCTCAAAAATTGCTACCTGGTGACTATCAAAATAACAACCACAGCTCGTAATTCTTGTTTATTTATCGTAATTTGTTGTAATTCTTGTTTAGATATGAAGATGGATATATAGTTTGGAATAGACAGAGATAGATAGATAGATAAACAAACAAAATAATATAGATAGATATAAACAAATGAAGATAGATATTTTCGACAAATGTATTGGGGGGGGGGTCGCATCTTTTTTTGTCGTAATTCTTGTTATTTAAACTAAAAACAAGACATTAAACAAACATGAATAAAAAAAATCTTAGTATTTAAAGTAATATAGATAAATATGAACAAATTGAGATAGATAGATAGATAGATATGAAGATGGATAGTTTTGAATAGACTGAGCTGGGTCGTTATTTTAATAGTCACCGGGTAGCAACTTTTGAGGCAGGAGACTGGGATGCACTTCCTCATAAATTACTGGAAAAGATTTGAGCAAAGTAAACAATACAACAAGGGTTTGGCTAACATATGAGTGACTATTGTTATTTAATTTAAGCTATAGCCATGTCAGTACTACTGTATGATTGGACCACTTGGACTCTGCCTAGACTATGTTCTATGAATGTCATTAGATGTAATAAAAGAAAAAGGTTTCATGCTAAAAGAAAATGTAGGAAGCTGGCGATATGCTTCAGAAACTATTAAATGATGTGGACTATACAGATGATCTAGGGCTTTTTGCAAATACATCTGCAGAAGCTGAATCACTGCTGCATAGCTTAGAGAAGGCAGCAAGAGGCATTGGCCTCAATGCTACCCCCCCCCACATCTAATTGAACCCAGAGGGGTAGGTAACATCTATGGGAATTTCAAGATATTATCAGGTAATTTTAGTAAATACATCCAATAAAGGGAAATGTCATTTATTTTTATTTTCGAGTAATTTAGATGACAATTTACTCATCGCATCTGGTATATATATATATATGTTCACAGAAAAAACAAAATTGGAATTATTTAAATTATCACTGGAGGCTCATATTTCGGATGTAATAAGGATCCCGACTCTGCGAGTTTATCATCATTGCAGATTCCTGTTGCTGGACTTGTTATATTTTTTAAACTTTCATTTGTAACCGGAACATTTTCCTGAACTTTTTGATATTCATATACACTTTTACTGCAAACTCTTTTGAGCTTTTTTATGATAAAAATACGTATAATTTTAAAAAATAAAATTTATTTTATTTTTAACAATAAATACGTATTTTTTTTTAATTTTTAAAAATTCCGGTACTGATCGAGAGCGTTCTGTGCCTCATAATTAATGATATATTTATTTCGTTTTTCCGCTTACAATGTTGCTTTGATTAAGACATATTCATAATGTCGGAACAGATTTCTGTCAGCAAAACTTTTAACATCTTATTTTTTCTACAAAACTTTCTCACATTATATATATATATATATATATATATATATACATAAAATAATCTTTTGGGTAAACCCTTGCAATAAGAAAAAAAACAGGCAAATAGTTTGATAGTAAAAATATACTACCAAACTTCACCTGGGAAAAAAAGAAAAGAAAAGAAAAAAAAAGAAGAAAAGACTAAGAGGGTCGAATCAACTGAAAATAATTGATTAATACTATAACACTTGGCCAAAAGAAAAAAAAAGTTGTATATAAAATATATAATTTAATATACCAAACTTATTGGTAAATCCTCATAGTGAGAAAAAAACCAGCAAATAGTTTGATTGTAAAAATATACAACCAAACATCAACCGAGAAGAAAAAATTTTTTGGAAAAAAGAAAAGACCAAGATAATCGTACCAACAAAAAATAATCTATGGTACATATTTTGGCCAAAAAGAAAAAAACAATTTAATGCATATATAATATATATATAAGATATATATTATCATACAAACCCGCCAGAAGACTAAAGCTAATAAGTAAAAAGTGCTCAATACCTAAGTAGAGCAAATAATAAAGATAAATCTAATGAGTCAGACAAACCTACTAAAAGTTTTGCTTAATGCTCTTCAGGTATAAGATCTTAGCCCTTGAGAGCATTAAGCAAAACTTTTAGTAGGTTCGTCTGACTCATTAGATTTATCTTTATAAAATATATATATATATATATATATATAAACTGCTAGGATTGTCTAAAGCTAAAATGTAAAAAGTGCTCGATACCTAAGTAGAGCAAATAATAAAGTTAATCTTAATGAGACAGATATACCTACCTTATTGAAATAACCTACTCGATTTTCACCATAAATATCTTCAGGGTTAATTCCAATGAATCAATCAAAATGTTGATTAATTACAGGCAATTATGGAAGTGAATATTGCAATTATGTGTGTTGAAAACAGTTTTGCAGTGAAGTTGAACACTATGTAATTGATTGCGTCATTTCGAAAGTTCAATGTCAAACACAATGTTGTTGAATCCTGAATGTGAAATATATATGTTGTGTGTATATACATAATAATTATGAAAAAATGATGGGTCTACCACAGTTTCAATCGATATGATCTCTTCAGGACCCTACATTTTATTGCTTCAGTTCAATTGTATAAATAGTAGTAGTTTCAACTTAGTCCAGTATAACGTAGGGTCCTGAAGATCATATTGATCAAAACCACGGTAGATCCATAATTTTTTCATAATTATTATTGTCAAAACTTTGCTTTTTATGAAGTATAGAGCACTCTTAGATAAATTACTGAAATAATACTACATTGGACTGTCACTCAGACACTACAGATATATATATATATTTTAAAATAAGTGTATTTTGGCAGCATTTTTTTCTTTCATACAAGTTTTGTTGAACTGTACAGACAATTCTTGTCGGACAAGTTTTTGGTTGATCCTTTCTAATTTTCTAATTCCTTGCTACTACTTATTCTCCTTAAAAATGAGACACAAAACCATACCATCATTTCCTACCTGATGATGGCAAACTGTATTGCCGAAAGTGCTCATATCGAAACCTTTGGTGGACTGTTACACCAGTTCCACCCCGACACCAAAAAGATGGCCCGAAAATTAGAAAGGATCAGCCAAAAACTTGTCCGACAAGAATTGTCTGTACAGTTCAACAAAACTTGTATGTATATATATATATATATATATATATGTATGTATGTATGTATGTAAACACACACACTGGTTGTTGCTGAAATCAACTTCTGTTATTTTTGGTTATGAACAGACAATTCTAAATCTATTGATGGAATAAGTTTTGTTTGCTCAGAAAAATACTCCATTCATTCAAATCTAAGATGGCATGACTCTTGCAGTTGATTTTATAATAAGTAAACAATAAAAAAAACATTCAGCTTCTTGTTGCAATTTTCTCTACCCATCGGCAAAAAATTCCAACCATATACAATTATAACCATTCATATTAATAACTATTCTCATTGTAGTAGAATTGATTTATAGCGTAGTTTTAATTATACATATAGGTGGGCGGTGATGGGTGGTCTTGCCCTTTAGGTTGGGAAAACCAATAATTAATTGAAACCTGGTGACTAGGAATACATCTCCTACATAAAACAGCTCCATTGAGCTAAGAGGGGGTAGGATTTGTTGCCTGAGGGATACATGGAATTTCAAGATTATTCCTCTCAACCATGAAGTGACCTTGAGTTGTGTGCTGTAATGGATGAATATATAGTCTCAGACATTCAAAGATTCTAATGTTTTACAGTGAAAATACATCTCTTCAGCTTAGGCCATTTTTAGAGTAAAATTGTTGAAATATAAATTATTCAGATTGACACCCAGCAGCCTTGTCTGCACGGCTTAGAATATGCTCATTGTATCCACTGCAGAGGGGTTAGACCTCCCCACCACAAAAAAGTGTACTTGATATGGCACTAAACTGCATCTGATAGAATAATTAAATATATATTTACCAACTCCGCACAAAGGTTGCGAAACAACAATGCTAAAAGTTTCAAAGTTTTCCTTCTCCTAGACTGTTTCAAACAAGGTTAAACAGACCAGTCTGCCTAACCCATAGTTGGAGGGAGAGTAGAATTCATACCTTTCCCAAGGGTATTAGCGCTAAGTGAAATGCAATTACCAGGTCCAGGATTTGAACTCGGGGCTCTTTATTAAAACCAACACCACACGCTTCCTATAAGTTCCAGTTCTGGATATATGGTGAGTGTAGAGTACTGCTTCATTGCTTACTACCAGGTCAACTCTGACCTGGAATGGTAGAACCTATAGGTCCATCTTTGTGTCAAATAGATTTGTTTAAAAATTATAATATTGGAGAAGTGGCGAGTTCTCATTTTGTCTAATGAGAAGAGAGACCCTTTGGTTTTCCTTCTCCTAGACTGGTTGCCATACCAAGATTAAAGAACCAAGTCTGCCCTACGATTTATCCACAGCTGGAGGAAGAATAATTGGATTAGTACCTTTCCCAAGGGTATTAGTGAAATACTGCATCCAGGATTTCAACTCATCTCAACGTGTTCATTTCTTCAATCGTAACTACTATACCACATACCTCCAACAATTTGTATTTGATAGGACAGAGTGAAAAAAAAATAAATCTCTTAAACAACTACACAAAAAATGTAAATATGAATGTACAATGAACATGTTTCCTTAAACTGTAGGCATAAAATTACCGTAGAGAGGTTGACATGCCATGAAAATTAATCAATCAGACACCCATAAAGCTAAAATTAAGTTAAAAGTGAAGATATTTTTGTTGGATATTTAATTAAAATATTTTAATCAATAAAAATTAGCAAGGATTTCTAAACTAGTTGATAGGGAGATTATTATTTGGTGTCCTCCACTAAGAGAATTGGCATGTTGTTAGGAAGCCCCATAGAATGTCCCATGATAGTCCCAGAAAACCATTCTTGACTGTTTAAGTGAGTTAGTATACTATTGGTTTGAGCAACAACAACTAACTAAGCACAACTAAACTGGTGCCCAAAGCAGCTGGTATTTATGCTGTTGAGATGCCTTCGTCCTGGTTGACAGCCTTCAGAAAGTATGCTGTTAAAAACGCCTCCGTCCTGGTCGACGGCCTTCAGATAAGTGATGGGGTTTGATTCTCCCACCAACCTCGTGTTGGCGATTCGCCCCACTAGCAGCAGGGGGAGATAATTCTCTATCGGATTTCCGATAAAGGATATTAAAGATATATACATAACCAAGAAACTAATAATGCAAAGATGTCCTAGAAATACAAAGTTATTTGATACAGAGCTGAAGTTCACCAAATTTTAAAAAGAAAAATATTCCTCTTTTATTGATTATATTAAGAATCATATTATATTTAGAATACACGGACTGCACCTCTGCAGAAGGGTGAGAACCCCCAATGGGGTAACCTGTTGGCCATGGATGGCGACCAGTGATGTTTAAGGACGGAATCACTTAGGCTAGATGGGCGGTCGGAGAGGTCCCCTCTGATCAATCGGCTAGGTATGTCAAGCCTTAGCACCTATATGATTGTCCCAACCCTATTGCCCTTATGGCAAGCCCAATCCTTTTTATCATATGGGTGCTAGAAAGTGGTGTCTGAGGATCTTCATGTCCTAGGAATGATGTTAAACTCTATCTGATGGTGAGGTTCCAGTTCTGGTGGCCTGGGGAATGTGGAGCACCCCTTCATTACCATTGCACCCTAGTTCATTCTGACCCGGAGTGGTAGTACCTGTTAGGGTCCAATCTATGGGTTAAATAGTACAACATGTTTATAAACAAAACTGATTATCTATTAAGAATGAATTTCTTTCAAAACTTTATCGGCATTAAATGACCCACTGAGGTTGATATGCCATAAAAACAAACCAACCAACCAACATTATAATATTAATAATTATATTAATGATTATATTAAGCTACATTTTATTAATAATTTCTATTGTGTAGTACAGGGTATGACAGAAATACTTCCCACATTTTAAACTGACGCCTGTGTGGTTCAAGTGAACTTAGGCAAGTAGAAATAGTAGTTCCATCTCGCTCAGTGGTTCTCAACCAGGAGCCATATCACATTATTTTTATCCAAGCAAGTAAATCTTTTGTGAACTACAACATTGTGTGCAGTACTGAATGTTAGACCTGTAAGAATATATATATATATATATATCTTATAATGGAGATTCGGTGTCTGTAACTGAAACTACGTCACTGCTCATGTCACAATACCCTCAGGAATTAAGTAACTTTATCGATGATTATTCAATTTATAGTAAAAAAAATAACACACAGAATAAATCTTATTTATTAACAATGTTTCTATGAAAATCTTAGTTAGATTTGCCTCAAAACACCATGTTATTACTACATTTAAAGTCCTGCAATGTGTCTTATATATCACTAAGAAATAAAGGTTTACATAATGTACAGTGTGGTTAATTTGCATTCTGGTTTTAACAAAACTGCATTTAATAAATAATTATTTGGTGTTATTGATCTCTAATATTATTGTTTTATTTACCAATGTATTAAAATCAATATGAATGATTTTATATCAAAACCAATTAGAATATAATTAAAGTAAGTGTAATCTTTTTCTAGGTGTTCTTATTTGATTTTGTTAGTCTTTCTAATATGATATATCACTGGACCTTTAACAATACGCTGGATAGGACTTATTCACAGGATAGGACTTATACACTTACCAAAGGATTCCATAACTCAGGACTTACTTAAGCCCTTTTCAACTGGCCAAGGATGGCATTTAAAAACTTAACACTTTGTATACTTCCTTCTTTCTTTCTTTTGTTTTTCTTTCTTTCTTTCATTATTTTGTTCTTTCTTTCTATCTGAAATGTCAATTTTATCAACCGAACCTTCTCTTTTGCTGCTTTGTGTACTCCTTTCTTTCTTTCATGTTAATTTGCATACTTTTTATTTATTTATTTTATTGTTTTATATTTTTCTTAATCTCTCGAATTTGTTTCTCTCATTCTTTCTTTTTAAAAATTAAGCCAAACAAACATTTTCTTTTTTTCATTTGTTTGTTATTTTCTTTCTTTCTTTTAGAAATGATTCTTTAATCCATCGAACATTTTTCTTTAGTTTTTTATTATATCAAAACTTAAGTATTTATACTCAGAGGGCGCATATTCTTGCAAGTATATAAAAGTTAAGGTAGTATAAACATGGAGTCAATGACACCTAGTGTAGTATATTCAATGATAGGTTAATAGATTAATTTTAAATCAGAGCAGGTGTGTCAGGGATGGCAAAGGAAAAAAAAGAATTGATTGAATGTCAAGGATGGAGAGATAATTGTTTTCCCATTATTGGCCTAAAATAAACAAACAAAATCCTTTTTTCCGATTTAAAAACAAATTCGCCAAAATATCCAGACATGGTGGTGACAGAAATAGGCAGGACCTTTGATTTTGTTCAGAATATTAAAGCCACCTGAAATTGGGGAGTGATCAAGGAATGTTGATTACAGAAACATGTTTTGAAATGTTCTGGGACGCTCTGGAAAATTCTGAAAAAAAAAAGTACTTAAGTTTGAGTTCCAAGCAACAGGCAGGTAGTTGGGTTTTAGAGTTGGGCCTGGGCAGTTAATGAGAGTCAAGGCAGTTGAATTAGTTGAGTTGACATAAGAAATACGCACAGGCCAACTTAAGTCAGACATAGACCAAACGAACGAAAAATCCGACCGATAAAGATCCCATATCTCTCTCTCTTTTGAATTTTGTCTGAGAGGATACATTTTCTAAGAAAAGAAATTTTAGTGTACTCTTGTCACTGAGAAAGAACTTGTGAATGAAAGCTTACTGTTCCACACCCCAAACAGCAGACAGTTGACTGACTGAAAAACAGGAGAAAGATAATTTGTTTACATAAAGAAATTGACCGTGACGGAAGGCAGGTGCTTGAGAAACCTTCCTCCCACTCCCAGGTGGCCATACACATTCACTGACCACTCCAGTACCCACAGAAAAAGGAAGAATCGGTTTGTGGTAGACAGCCTGAAAGCCTACTACCGCTAGTAAAGAATCTGTTTGGGTAAACAACAACCCACATTGCGTCCCTCTTTGTATACGTTTGAGAAAGCATCCCGAGCGTCGGGATCTGTATGCATGACATATTAACGGAATGCACCAGGCAAGCAAATCTTCTGTAAACTTCAACATTATGTGTGGTATTGAATGTTAGACCTGTAAAAAATTAATTTCCAAATAAGTTCACTTCAACTGCAAACAACTGACCGACATGTTTGGTCTAGACAATGTCCAAAACAACATCTTCAAATCTACAATGTCCATCACAAAATTAAACAACAACAACAACAAAAAAGACAAAGAATCATGTAACATTCAGAAAACTATCTACCAAAAAGACCAGATAAATGATGACATACATCCAACTCATTACTTGAATAGACACTATCAACATTACAAACAAAATGGAAGTGTGAAACAGCTACAACTAATGCAAGTGCAAACCATAATGACAGAACCTCAGATATATAATATTTATATATATGTATATATAGATAAACAGAATAATGGACATAAACACACATTCTTTGATGCTATACAGACAGACCACTAAATACTAAATATACTTATACATACATATACACAGATATATAAATATATACACTAAAAAGACTCATTCCAACTTCCTTTTGAAATAACTCTAGGAAAAAAAAATTTTCATTCAGTAATTTTTCTTTAAAATGGTCTCTCTGGATATTTTGTATTATTTAGTTTTTTGGGACTATTGTCCTCATCTTTATTGTTATATACACAACTTTTTGGCTGATATGCCTTCCGGTCTTCTTTAGATGTTTCTTGTCAGAACTTGGGAGCTTACATGGAACTTTGACCTGAATCCTTTATTTAATCCATTGGGGTAGATTGTTATCATTCCATTAACCTTAACTGGGTGTAAGTGTTAAGCTAAGTTAATTACTTTATGTTATTTTCAACTGTAGTCCGGAATTAACTTGCAAATCCCGGATGATTTTCATTTAGATCTGCATTAATTCAACCCTTATATCTGTTGTGCCATATGTTCAACTGAAGAAGGCTAGAAGGCACATCAGTCAAAACATTGTGTATATACCAATAAAGATGAGGACAACAGTCTGAAAAATTTAAATAATACAATTTAGCAAGCCTCATCTATAATATTCAGAGCAATAGTTTCTATTCAAACAAATGTAGTGTTTTATTTAGATTTTACCATCTAAGGAAATTCAATTCAGCTTTTCTCCAGTTTCACATCCTGGAAGGATTGTGACAATATCTAAATTTGAACTATTCTATTTCAAGGTTGTCTCTGTGGCATAATTGGTTAGCACATTTGACTGCTAACCAAAATGTTGGTCGTTCAAGTTCGCTCAGAGGTGATGAGGTTTTAGGGTTCAGTTTAACTCAGTCAGTCGTGAATCCGCTTAGGAAACACAAGGTTCCAGGTTCAATACCAGCCCTTGCCAACTCAGTGTATGAGTAGCATAGCTTAGATAATCTGATCTGTGTAGTAAATCATCTGGTCGGTGTGGCACTTCACTTCAGCAAAACAATATCTCTAGTCTAGCGCTAGTGAAAAGGAGATAGACTCCTTTGTTGTTTGGCTGATTCTGACAATAAGTTACTTTACTTACAATTGCAAAAGTATCAAAAGTTGATACTTGTTATTTTTAAAGCTTAGAGAAAATGATAAAAAGATTGTTATTATTTTGAAGAAGTTTAAAATTAGTGATTATCTTCAAGATACGCACTCCCAAGCTTTTTGTTTAAGGAATGAATGAATGAATTTTGAAATAAGTTATGAAAGTTAATTCATTGTGAAAAAAGTTTTCAAATTTTATTATTGAAAAAAAAAAAAAAAAAAAAAAAAAAGAGTGAATTCATTATTAAAATTTTTTTTATACCTATTGAAAATTGCCCCAAATAATTTATTGTAAAAACATTATTTCAGAATTCAGATGAAAACTAAGTTTATTTTCTTGAAAAAAAAAAAAAGCAGATCAAAAGAATGTATAAAGCTGGCTTCTCTTGCTAATTTGAAGGGAGTACTCCTTTAAAAAAAAAAAGCTAAAAAAAAAAAATTGTGGGTGCGTATCCTGAAGATAACCAAGATATTTCTAAAAAATGTGATCTTTAAACTCTTTGTCATATTTTTTCTATTTTTTCACTAGTTTATCGATTTCAAATGGTGAATTGTCCAAAAATGAGTAAATGAATAAAACCAAAGATTTGTCTTTGATCATCGACAACAACAACAACAACTTGTGTAATTTCAAGGGAACAAAACTCTTTAAAGTGTTAAACAATTTTTTACTTACATTTCTCTGATGAGCATGTGAGATAAGAAAGAAAGAAAGATCAAAATTATAGGCCACCATATTTGACTTACAGAAATTTTCCTGTGAACTGGAAAAAAAACACACACACACAACAAAGCAAATCCAACAGTTTGATTTCATCTCGACTGATTTTCAATTGATTTGATACATGAGACGAAGAGGACTGATACAAACTGCATGATTCTGTAGAAGAAGCACCTATGTGCAGAAATGGATGCAAAAAACAAAACAAACAAAAAAAAACCCATATAATTCCTATGTATATTGTAACTGCTGAAATAATTGAAGCAGTTTCTCTTTGTTTTAAGTTGTCTCCCTTTAGGGTGGGAACTCTTTTTGATTAGGTTTAAGGAAGAAAAGGAGAATAAAAGCATAAAAAGGTTCTATATCTTTTACAGTGACTGAGTCTGGATGGTAACAATATCTGGGAAGACAATTGCCTCATAGGCTGTAAACTAAAAGAATTTTAGTCCTTATGTTGTTCAGTTATAAATGTCTCCAAAACGCATTTGATGAAAATAGCACAAACTATATATCTTATTAAAAGGGAGATTGTGGGTTTTTATGTCTGTAACCGAAACTACATTACTATTCAAGTCACAATTTCCTTAGTTATTTACATCACATTCTCCATGATTTTATTTTTATTTAAACTTCAATTATTAACAAAATTCTATGACATCATTAAGACTGTTGACCATATCTACATACTAATAACATGCAATTGTATTTATATATACAAGAAAATAGCGGTTTACAGTGTGAATGGGAAGGCTAATTTGCATATTGATCTTAAAAATTTGATTTTAATAAATATATGCTTAGTATTATTGATTTCTAATTGTTTGGTTTTATATCAATGAATATGAGCAAAAATCTCGGGGATAAATCTTAAAAGAAATTCATTAAAAAGAAGAAATAACTGTAATTTCATTCTTTACTTCTTATTTTAACTAAATAGTTAATTTAGGAAAATTTACCAATGAAAGACGGGAGTAAGGGAAAATGATGGAAGAGTTAGTTTCAAAGTTGTTCTATTTTTAAATCATACCCCCTCTGTTCAAATATTTTTATCTGAATTCTTATTCAGTTTCTTTGGCTTTTCTAATTTAACATGATATTTTATTATATTAAAACTTAAATCCTTGCACCCGGAGGGTGCATATATTTGCTAGTTTAACTAATATATATATCTATATATAAGTAGATAAAATTGATCAAGAATTACCCTGTTCTTTCAAAAGCATATAAAATTGGTGTCCCACAAAGCTTTAAAAAAAATTCCTATTTATATTGTAACTGCTGAAATAATTGAAGCAGTTACTCTTTGTTTTAATTTGTCTTCCTTTATATATTGTATCACTCTCTCGATTATATACCCGATACTGGGTATATATGGTTATAGAACAAGAGCTCCAGAATTGGAACTTCACCATTAGGTGCAGTTTAACGTCATACCCAGGACACATGACCAAAATAAGTAAAAAGAGATGGATTTATGACTTTTACATGGGCATTAGCACAAAGTAAAACACAAACAGCATTGTCCAGGAATTGAACTCAGATCACCGAACTGACCTGGTAAACACTCATAAGGTCATTAATCATCTTAACAACAGCAACCTTGAGCACCGTTTTGATCTCCATGTTTCTAATACACGTGGGAATGCCTACAAAATCAGAAAACAGCACTGCTCACAAGACTTTCGGAAACATTTTTTCACACTCAGAGTTGCCAAGGCTTGGAATAAAAAAAGGAGAATAAAAGCATAAAAAGGTTCTGTCTCTTTTGCTGAGTCTGGATGGTAACAATAATCAGGAAAAAAATTGTCTCATTAGCCATAAACTCAAAGATTTTAGTCCCCAGTAACTTAACATTTGCTATCCAAGAATGGTGAATTCAATCCTTGGGATGATCAGCATAAATAAATCTAAATTTGATTCATATGAAAGGTAGAAGAGGTGTTTTTTCAGGTTCCCAACCTCTTGTTGGTTGAGCTCTCTGGGGTTATTTGACTCTCGGATGCAAATTAAACTTAAAGGGCAAGACTCTTCAATAAAACTTATTTGAGCTCTCTAGCAGCTGAAACATATATACCTATGTATATATTTATCTGTTAAATTCTACCCCTTGCCTGCAGGTGGCTGATGGCCCTGTGGAGAAGAACTGACAGATGAAAAATTAGTCGGGTTTCAATACCGGATCGAGGTAGCCTGCTAAAATCTAGCTACACTGAAGAGATGTGATACATTAAAACATGGTGTCTGTGGATGACTATATATATCGAAATGTGAGTTACATTAATGTTTCTTATGTAAACTTGATGAAAATGGCATGGACTATATATTTAACAGATGTTAATAACTAAAAGAAAGTGTTGAAAAAAATATGTGCTTACAATTAAGGGCCATTAAAAATGAAGCATCAGAAAAAAAAATGATTTGCAATATTTCAAATACTATCTCCTTCAACTGGCTATATATATATATATATATATATACATATATATATATATATATCTTATTATAATGGAGATTGTGTGTTTTTCTGTCTGTAACCGAAACTATATTACTAATCGAGTCACAATTAACATAGTTATTTACATCACATTCTCTAAGATTTTATTTATATTTAAACCTCAATTATTAATAAAATTTCTTCACCTTTTTATTAGTGTTGTCCATATCTACATACAAATAACATGCAATTGTATTTATATATACAAAAAATAGCGGTTTGCAGTGTGAATGGGAAGGCTAATTTGCATATTGATATTAAAAATGTGATTTTAATAAATATGTGCTTAGTATTATTGATTTCTAACTGTTTGGTTTTATTTTAATGAATATAAGCAAAAATCTCTTCAATGAATCTTAAATGAAATCCATTAACAAGAAAAAATAACTGTCATTTTATTCTTTATTTCCTAATTTAACTAAATTGTTAAATAAGTAAAATTCAGCAATGAAAGACGGGAGTGATGGAAGAGTAAGTTTCATTTCTATTTTTCTATTATACCCCCACCCTGTTACATATCTTTTTGTCTGCCTCTAATTTAATACGATATTTCATTACATTAAAACTTAAATACTTGCACCCGGAGGGTGCATATATTTGCTAGTATATATATATATATACTTTGTGAGCATTTAAAAAAAAATGCAGAAATTGAAAAATTGAAAAATAAAATCCAAAGCATAAAGAGCGTCCACAATAATTAACCGACGTAATTTGCGGTCCAAAAACATAACAGCAAGAAATGTCTTCGCATAAACACCAGAAGAATCATTAGTAACCTGATGATAGCAAAATAGCTTGAAACCTGGGTAGTTGCCTATGGAAAACAATTATATTTAAAAAATTCAACAAATAAATAAATAAAGCTCCTACAAATTTGTGGTTGAGCACTGTGATTTCTTTGTTTCATCCCAAAATTTAAAAAAAATATCTATCCATCTATCTATCTATCTATCTATCTATATATATATATATATATATATATATATATATATATATATAATCTAAGAGACATCCTCTCTCATAGGGAGCCGGCTGACTAACTAAACTAAAACATATTCCCATGCATCCAATTGCTACCAGAAGGTCAGTTGGAATCATGTTCATGTAACTTATAATTCAAACGGGTATGGAAAATTACCCACCTCAGATTTTAAATCTAATGAACGTTATTTAAAATTCTAACTACAGGTATGTTCATAATTTATGACTGCTCATAGATTATGTAATGTGTTGCTTGATATATTGGTGTCATGTTCATTATTATTCTGTAATAGTAGTATTAATAGCATTTTTTACATCTTTCTTTAATACATAACCAAAATAAGCATATATTTCAACTTTAAATACTCTGTAAGGCAGCCTCACCACTGCATTCAGCTTAGTGTTGTAACCAGGAAACACTTTTCTGCTGGGTCGCAATGGGGGTTTTACCCCCTCTACAGAGCAACAAAGGTGACATATGCAGTAAGATTTATATAGTTGATGGTATGGTTTACATTCTTTGATTTGGTGGTTTTCAGTCTGTACTGATGGTACAAATTGGTTGTGTTTAAAAATAGTTGAAAAAAAAAAGAAAAAAAAAGAAAAAGTAACTAAAAAAATTAAAAATATGTAGGAAAATATTAGTCAGTGAAAATATTCAAATTAGTTTTGTCATTTGTCAACAAAAATCAGCAAAGCCTAAAGTGCACTTTAAAATGGTATATAGCATGTACATATTTAGATAATAGCCAACTCCAGAATACACATCAAATTTTAAAATAACAAATAATTTCAACTATTTTTCAACCAACTGAAAAACATCTTTTATTTATAATTCAAGATTGGAAACAATCTATACTGATATCTCTTGTGTGTTGAAATAAAAGGAAGAAATAAAGCAACTAAATTTAAAAAAAAGATGTAGGAAAATACTTGTCAAAATTGGTAATTGCCATGCCTGTCAGTGCTTAACCTAAATCTCTCTCTCATATATATATATATATATATATATATATATATATATATATATATATATATAAAAAAGGGGCCGGGTTAGCTCAGTCGGTAAAGCGTTCGGCTAGAAACCACAAGGTTCCTAGTTCGATACCGGTCCCTGACAACTCAGCATATGAGTAGCACAGGGATCTGTGCGGTAAAGTAAGGAGCTGATGGTAGGTGTGGCACTCTACCTCAGATGATAAAAACAATCTCCTTGGTCTAGCGCTATTGAAAAGGGGATAGACTCTCTCGCTGACTGGCTGATACCGACTTTAGGCCGCCCCGTCGACTTTACTTTTACTTTTTATATATATATATATATATATATATATATATATGGAGATAGGATGGATGTAGTAGAATCCGACAGTATGAGGTAGGTAGAAGGATGGTGAACAAGAAATGAAACTCAAAACAAATCAGAGAGTTGAAACGTTTCGTCCGAATTCATACGGACATCTTCAGTCGAATGATTTTTATTGAAAGCAAAATTTTGTGCGAGTATAAGTGACAGAAGTGAAGGGAGGGAGGTTAGGGGTAGACATGAATGAAGTGAGGGTAGTATACAGGAAGTGGAGAGAGGATGGGGTGGTTTATATTCGCAGAAAATTTTGCTTTCAATAAAATCATTCGACTGAAGAGGTCCGTATTAATTCGGACGAAACGTTTCAACTCTGATTTGTTTTGAGTTTCATTTCTTGTTCACCATCCTTCTACCTACCTCATATATATATATATATATATATATATATATATATATATATATATATATATGAGAAGTAAACAAACAGACAATGTGTTTTGATATGGCTTTTTTAGCCGACAATTTTTGAGAGAATATGTGCTTAATTGAAGTCGTACCTAATTTTTGAAAATTAATCTATTAATAATTAACGAATTAGGTGGGAATACCTATTCAAATGTAAGGCTAAACAAATCGAGAAAAATTAATCTCTATATGTACATTTCAGCCTATTAGGCTTCATCAGCAGAGCTATAGACAGGAAGACCGCTTTGCGTGTGATTCGAACCCTGACTAATTCGTTAATTATTAATTAATTTATTTTCAAAAATTAGGTATGACTTCAATTAAGCATATATATATATATACACATCACTCTTTGCACTATCAAGTCCCTTGCTATCTCTCTCTCTCTCTCTCTCTCTCTTGACTCATAACCTAAATGAGCATATCTTTCAACTTTAAATACACAATAATGCAGGCCGGTCGGCTGGGGCTTTAGAATAAAACAACTGCACCTCTGCAGAGGGGTAAGACCCCCCAAATAGGGCCACCTGCTGGCTGTTGGTGGCGACCCGTGATGCTTAAGGATGAAATCCTGGTGGATGAGCAGTCCATGACATGTAACACTCCACTTAGACCCTTACTTAGACCAGACGGGTGGTCAGAGAGGCCCCCTTTGATCAATTGGCTGGTCATGTCAAGCCCTAGCACCTATAGGATTGTCCCGACCCTTATGGCAAGCCATAGCCCTTTTTGTCATATGGGTGCTAGAAGGCGGTGGCTGGGGATTGACTTAAACTATCTGATGGTGAGGTTCCATTTCTGGAGAATGTGGAGCACCCCTTCATCACCATTCCTCCCAGGTCCACTCTGAGCAGGAGTGGTAGTACATGTTAGGGTCCAATCTATGGGTTAGGAAAACACGAGTTTATAAAAAAAATTTGAGTATCCATTAAAAATGAATTTTATTTCAAAACTTTAGATTGATAATGCTGTAAAACAAATGGAAGCACATGGTGTCATGGTTAAAGTCATGGGAAATGGTCTTGTCACCCAGAGTTCAAATCCTGGATGTGGAAATTGCATTTTCACTTAGCGCTAATACCCTTGGGAAAGTTATGAATCCTCTCTCCCTCCAGCTAGGGGTAAATAGTAGGGCAGACTGGGCTGGAAGTGAAGTGTGCACATTACCTGTTGGTATCTGTCCTAATTGTATCATTTGTGAAAAGAAAAACATCTAGCATTTATATAATTGATGGTATGGTTTAGTTTCTTTTGTTTGGTTGTTTTATGGCATATCAACCCTTTTTGGGTCATCTAATAGGGCTGGGTTAGCTCAGTCGGTAGAGCGTTTGGCTAGAAACCACAAGGTTCCTAGATCGATACCGGCCCTCGCCAACTCAGCGTATGAGTAGCACAGGGATCTGTGCGGTAAAGTAAGGAGCTGATGGTAGGTGTGGCGCTCCACCTCAGATGCAAAAATAATCTCCTTGGTTTAGCGCTAGTGAAAAGGGGATAGATTCCCTCACTGATAGTCTGATACTGTCTTTAGGCCATCCCGGCTACTTTACTTTCTTTTTTTAAATGCAGAATCAAGTCATTTTGATATCAGATTGCTTACAGAGTCTGCTGTTGCTTAAATGTTCACCCATCTAAATATTGAACAGATTCATTGCTGCTTAACTTTAATGATTGAGCTGGAACAGATGCTTCCAACA
The DNA here is from genome assembly GCA_023376005.1 of Doryteuthis pealeii. Lineage (NCBI taxonomy): Eukaryota > Metazoa > Mollusca > Cephalopoda > Myopsida > Loliginidae > Doryteuthis > Doryteuthis pealeii. The sequence goes on along the minus strand of CM042141.1, from coordinate 76,980,904 downwards.
TTACTTGACTATAAGCATTTGGTTTCTTTGTTTAATGACATACAAACCTTTGTAGATTATTTAATGCCAAAGCCATCCTTGTAGAAGAACAGTTGTGGTACTATTTAACCAGTAGTTAGTCTGAATATGAATGTTATAATGTGGCTGAAATTCAAACTCTCTTACTACCTTGTCGTAGTCAACTATATTAGTCACTACACCATGTGTTGTATATTGTACAAATGGAAATAGGAATTTCCAGTTAAATTAAACAAAGAAAAGACGAAAAAAAGGAGAAAGGACTTGTGAGGCTTTCCGGTCAAAGAAGCAGGGAGAAGATAAAGAAATATATAACAAATGCCCATTATCAGCTCAAAAGATAAAGATGCGTAGGAGCACCTATCAATATAAAAGAACTGAGGGTTCGAGCCGACTAGAGTTAGACAGCGGACGGCGAACAGAGCACAAGGAGCGACTGTCGACACGGTCCATCGCTGCCAGCGGGCAGTAATGTTTGTCCACCCTTTCCACCTCAAGGATTAAATGCTGAGATATGGCCCTACCAAATAACAAATATTTAGCCCATTTAGTTAATTACAGAAACACTGGCCCTCGCCAACTCAGCGTATGAGCAGCAGAAGGATCTGTGCAGTAAAGTGAGGAGCTGATGGTAGGTGTGGCGCTGCACCTCAGATGCTAAAAAGCAATCTCTTTGGTCTAGCACAAATAAAAAGGGGATAGACTCCCTTGCTGTCTTGCTGATACCAACTTTAAGCCACCCTGACGACTTTGAAAAACTTTACTTTTAAAGTAAAAAAAAAAAATAAAAATAAAAAATAAAAAATGAACTCATATTTTGATAGCCATTGGCAAAAATCTTGATATATCATATTTTTCTTGTGTTTACTCTTATAGCCACATGTTTTCTATAAATAGAACTCGCAAAAATTATAAACATTCCATTTTTCTGGATGCCAAACAGATAGGACTGTCTGATGAAGATATTAAATAAATTCAGACTATTTTGCCTAAAGTGAAAGAATAATTGCTTAGACCATCTGATGAAGATGTTGAATGTCTAATATTTTCTCTTGCCGAATACAAAATATTAACCCACTGACTGACTGACTGATGAAGATGTTAAATCTTATTATAATGGAGATTGTGTGTTTGTCTGTAACCAAAACTATATTACTACTCAAGTCACAAGTCCCTTAGTTATTTATGTCACATTCTTCATCATTTTATTTTTAATTAAACCTCAATTTTTAATAAAATTGTTTTACATTATTAATACTTTTGACCATATCTACATACTAATAACAGGCAATTGTATTTATATATACAACAAAATAGCGGTTTACAGTGTTAACGGGAAGGCTATATAATCAATATGAGCAAAAATCTTGGGGATAAATCTTAAAAGAAATCCATTATCAAGAAGAAATAACTGTAATTTTATTAACTAGCAGAAATAACTGTAATTTCATTCTTTATTTCCTATTTTATCTAAATAGTTAAATGAGGAAAATTTTGCAATGAAAGACAGGAGAGATGGAAGAGTAAGTTTCAGTGGTTCGATTTTCTGATTATACCCCCGTCTGTTTCAAATCATTCTACTGCATTCTAATTTAGTTTCATTAGTCTTTCTAATATATTTCATTACATTAATACTTAAATACTTGCATATTGTGGATAGTAAGTTTAACAGCGTCACCTGAAGCAAAGTTTTGCATTACTTATATCCTGTATAATTGACAAATAAAAAAGTACTTAGCATTGAAACTGTGTTGTTTATGTTTTATCAATGCCTAGTGTGGTGATTAAAATGAAATTGAAATAAAAAAATAATAAACTCCCATAAGCCTTCACACCAGAAGAACCCTCCAAGCATGTGTGAGAAAAAGGACCCACTTCTGACCCCCAAGACAATCTCTTGGCCATTAGAGTTTAGGCCTTAACTGCATCTAGCCACCACTACTGGTGTACTATTTCCTTGCCATGTGGTGGCTATGACCTATGAATAACGCCTAAATCATAAAACCACCTTTTGTCTTCATCTCTCCCTTCTTTCACTAGATAAGATAGGATTAAAAGCAAATCCTAGGAACACGCACCAAGAATATCCAGTTACCTTTTAAACCTAAAACATTAAAAACCCTTGCCACCCTACACTAGGAACCTCTATAGACTTTAAAAAATACATTGAAAAAAATCCTAACATCGGACAATTTTATATAGAAATCAATTAAAATAAAATTATATGCAATCTTCTTATGTTTATGTTTTACCTGTGGCTGTGTGAAGTCTTACTGCCTCATCCCTACAAATTTCTATCATAAAAATGTACAAACTAGAAAGTGCTATAGACTTTTAAAAATTAATTGAAAAAAACAAATCCTAATTCTATAGAGAAATCAAGTAAAATGAAGTTGAAATTAATGTAATTTGTTTATATGTTTTACCTGCATTTGTTTGAGGTCTGCTGCACACCTATCCCCTACAAAATTGTATCCCTCATAAAAGTGTAGGAATGAGGAACCACTATAGACTTAAAAAAAAAAAAAAAATACATTGAGAAAAAAAAAAGCCAAACAAAAAAACACCCTCGTATAAAAATTTTATTTTATAGGCCAATTCTATATAGAAATCAATTAAAATATAATTAAAATAAGTAATCTTTTTATATTTATGTTTTATTTGTGGCTGTGTGAGGGCATACTGCATCCCATCCCCTATCACTCATAAAAATGTAGGAAATAGGAACCTCTATAGCCTAAAGGGGCCAGTTTAGCTCAGTCAGTAGAGCACTCATCTTAGAATCACAAGGTTCTGAGTTTGATATGGGCCCCCACTAACTCAGTGTATGAGTAACACAGATTGGGTAATCTGATCTGTGTAATACAGAGGGGAGCTGATGGTAGGTGTGGCGCTCAATCTCAGCAAAAACAATCTCCTTGGTCTAATGCTAGTGAAAAGGGGATAGACTCCCTCGCTGTCCAGCTGATACCAAAAAATAGGCCACTCTGCCAAACTTACTTTTACAAACTTTAAAAAAAATACTTTGAAAAAAAAAAAAAAAAAAAAGAAAAAAGAAAAAAAAAGAAAAAAAAAAGAACATCCTAACTTGTGAAATTTTATTTTACTTATATGTATTTACCCAACCCCTCCTCGTGAGCAGGATGCGATACAAGGTCAGTTTTAAAGCGGTGTTTAGCAGATTTGGATTCAGAGTTTTCCTTCTCCTAGACTGGTTAAATAGCCCAGTCTGCCCCACTAATTACCCATAGCTGGTGAGTTAAGAGTTGGATTCATAGCTTACACTATGTGAAATGCAACCAGCTTCTTCCAGGTTTTGAACTTAGATTTGTTATTTTGAAATTTCTCATTAGAGTTCCTTTACTTTTATTCAATTTCTATGGATGCCAAATTTTATTCTAAGAATATTTTATAATTATTTGATTTTGTTATTATTCATTCACTTTTTTTAATTGTTAAGGCATTTGTATAAATGCATTCGATATTGTAATTATTATTTTGGTTGACAGCTTTTTAGCTGATGGCTGCATTTGAACAGGCTATTTGTCATTTTTACATCATCAATTTAAAAAAAAATCTTTTTTTTTTTTTTTTAATGCAAAATTATAATTATTTTACATTTTTTAATTCTTTTTCTAACTTATTCAAATAAGGCAAATCTGAACAGAAACCATTGACAAGTTTATATAAGGAGTTTCTAATATTTAGAATTCTGAGAATTATTTTTTCTAATTTGTTTTTTATTTATTTATTTTTTTTCTAGGTTCAAGTATATACAGCTTTTGCTATTCTGGCATAAAAAAAAAAATTAAAAAAAGAAAAAGAATTTGGGAAATCCTAAAAATGACACTTTCCTGTCCCTGAAGGAAGTTTGATATTTTTGAGAATGGATATTCTAATAATTTTTCATAATATCCTGATTTGGCCATTGTCTATTTTGATCATAAGGTTGAAATCTCTCGGGCAAAACAATGCATAATTTATAAACTTAAGATCGTTATAATGTTGACCTATTTTGTATGAAAGATTTCTTGTTGAAAACAAAACAAATCGGCCAATGGGAATTTCTATTTAACATGAGGTGACGATACTTAGATCCGATTAAATGCACAAAGATAGAAAAAAAACAAAAAAAACAACAAAAAAACAAACTTTGCATTAGATTGGATATTTATTAACAAGATCATTCACAATAATATATTGGGACTAGCTGAAAACCTGCCCTATATACAAGATTTGATGGAGGCACATGGTGTAATGGTTATCCTTGTTGGAAATGAACCCGACGATTCAAGCTCAAATCCTAGACAGAACTGTTTGCATTTCACATAGTGCTAATACCATTAGGAAAGGTACAAATCCAACTCATCTCCTGCCAGCTATGGGTAAATAGTTGGGCAGACTGGGCTGTTTAACCTTGTTTAGACAACTAGTCTAGGAGAAGGAAAACTCTTAATTCAAACCTGTTAAATTTCACTTTAAAAAATTGACCTTGTGTCACATCCTGCTCATGCAGAGGGGTTGGTGTGTGTATATATATATATATATGCAAGATTTTAAGATTGTTTGATTTTAATGGCATGTCAATCTGTAAAAGTACATTTTATGCCAAGAGATTAATGAACTATGTTCATTGTATGTTCATATTCACATGTTTAACTCCACTTTAAAAAAATTGATCTTGTGTCACATCCTGCTCATGCAAAGAGGTTGGTATATATATATATATTTTAACTCGGGGTGACAAGTCCATTTCCCAGACAAGGCTGTTTGCATTTCACATAGCGCTAATACACTTGGGAAAGGTATTAATCCATATATTCTCCCTCCAACTATGGGTAAAATAGTCGGGCAGACTGGGCTCTTTAACCTTGGGTAGGTAGCTACTCTATGAGAGGGAAGACTCCGAATTCAAAATTCTTGAGGTCAGTCGTTGATTGGGTTTGTGGCATTCATGCACCAATTCTTTCCTATTGATTGTGCCAAAAAGTGTGGATGGTCCAACACAAGCCTTCACCACTATAAACAAATCACTGTGTAGGTGTTCATTGTATGAACCCTCATGCATCGAAAATCAACGAGAGAGTCCATAATATATATATATGCAAGATTTTAAGATTAATTTTAATGGCATGTCAACCTGTCAAGGTACATTTTATGCCAAGAAGCTAAGGAACTGTTTTCATTGTATGTTCATATTCACATTTATTGTATAGCTGTTTCTTAAGAATTTTTGCATATATGATATGATGATTCATGATTGATTTTAATGGCATGTCAACTAATCTATGGTTATTTTTTGCCAAGGGGTTAAGGAATGACATTCATTGTACATTTATATTTATATTTATTTGTGTTGTTGTTTTTTAAGAAGTTTTATTTTGCACATAGTCCTATTGAATGTGAATAATCTTTAAACAGTTCTATTTGACACATAAATGGGACCCTAACAAGTACTACCACTCTGGTTTGGTTTGTTTTATTTTACGGCATATCAACCTCAGTGGGTCATTTAATGCCGATAAAGCTTTGAAATAAAGTAATTCTTAATGGATAATCCAATTTTGTTTATAAACTCATATTTTTCTATTTAACTCATAGATGGGACTCTAACAGGTACTACCACTCCGGGTCAGAGTGGACCAGGAAGCAATGGTGATGAAGGGGTGCTCCAAATTCTCCAAACCTCCAAAACTGGAACCTCACTGTCAGAGTTTAATGTCATTCCCAGGACATGTAGACCCTCAGCCGCCACCACCACCTAGCACCCATATGATAAAAAGGGTTTGGGCTTGCCACAAAGGCAATAGGGTTGGGGCAATCATATAGGTACTAGTGCTTGACGTGACCAGCCGATTGATCTGAGGGGGCCTCTCCGATCAGTGGAGTATTGCAAGTCATGGACTGCTCAACCACCTGGGTTTGATCCGTAAGCATCATGGATCACCCCCCACGGCCAACAGATAGCCCCATTGGGGGAGTCTTACCCCTCTGCAGAGGTGCAATCGGTGCATTCGAGCGCCCATCGATAGGGCGGCTACCACTCTGGTTCAGTGGACCTGGGAGTAATGGCAATGTAGGGGTATTCCACACACTCCAGAGCTCCAAAATTGGAAACCCACCACTAGATTCAATATAGTGTCATAAAAGCAAAAGACATAAATATTTTTAGAATTAATCTATTATCCCACATTGTAATCAATGGCATACTTTTTCTCTATGTGGTGATGTAACATCTGTCATGTGAAAAAAAGAACAGATAAAAACATCCACAAATGAATTCAGTTTAGATTTGAATGTCTGACTTGGAAATAAACAGACAAGTGATCTATGCACAATGTGATTGTTCTGCTTTTGGAACAACATGGTGAAATGAATTGGGAAATACTAGAAGAGAATGCATAGATACTAGTCCTAGGCAGAGGACTGGAAAGGGACATTTTTATCCTAGGCAGATGGGTGCACAGATACCACATTGAGCCAAGGAAGAATGCACTGACACCACACGACTGAGCCTTGGCAGAGTGCATAGAAACACCACACTGAGCCTTGGCAGAGTGCCAACACCACACTGAGCCTTGGCAGAGTGCGTAGACACATGATACTACACTGAGCCTTGGCAGAGTGCACAGATACTACACTGAGCCTTGGCAGAGTGCACAGATACCACATTGAGCCTAGGTAGAGTCACAGATACCACACTGATCTTATACAGACTGCACAGATAATACAGTAAGCCCTAGCAGGTTGTACATAGGCAACACTGAGCCTCAGCAGAATGCACCAATACCACACTGAGCTTATTTAGAGTGCACAGATAAACAGATATCACACTGATCAAGGCAGAGTGCACAGATACCACACTGATCAGAGGCAGAGTGCACAGATACCACACTGATCAGAGGCAGAGTGCACAGATACCACAGATCAGAGGCAGAGTGCACAGATACCACACTGATCAGAGGCAGAGTGCACAGATACCACACTGATCAGAGGCAGAGTGCACAGATACCACACTGAGCCTTGAACTGATCTTTTAATCTAGGCAAATTAATCATTTACTCTGACCCTAAACATAAGTAGTGATATTTATGTAAACAATCACATCATATTTTATGGATATTCATTTTTATATATCATTTCATAATTTTCATATAAAGCTAATTCAATATCTTCAGATATTTTCATAGTTTTTATGATTTTCTTTTGAAGCAATTTTAACAGGTTTCATTATTACCAACAGGGTTTCAAACCTTGAAATTTTCTATTCCTTCCCTTATCTCTTAGGCTAAACCAACAAGTAGTTTTCAAGTAGTTTTTTTTTTGTTTCTTTTTAAACTGTGCTAAGAAACCTTAGCTATGCACTCTTGTAAATAGCTTAATTAAACAAGAGATATCAACATTTGCTGTCCATTACAAGTACAATGCATAAAAAAAAGAAACAAGTTCTCTAGTTATTTAGACTATTTAATCAGTCAAGTTGGTACAAATGTCATTCACTGGTACTTGGGCCTCTGAGCAAAATATATTGCCCAGGTCTTGCTTTTCAATCTTCAAGCTTTTTGTGAACAAATTAATTTACAAATTGATTGATTTAATAAGGAAACTTAATCCAGAAAAATTCAAGTAGCAAATAAAACTGCTTAAAGAGACAATCTGGAATATTAATTAAGACCATCAATAATTAAGTATAATTAAATCAAATATCCAATTGCAGTTTCTTTCCAGAGGATGGAAAAGTTAAGAACCAATAGGAAATACTTGCTGAGTTTCATATCAAGGATAAAAATGTGGAAAAAAAAAAAAAAAAAAAAAAAAAAAAAAAATAGAAAAATTACTTCTTCACAGGGATATATCTCTGATATCTTATCGTTAATTGGATATCATTAGTTTAAGAATCAGATTGAAAGCCTAGATATTGGCTACGAGGATGCATGCATATTGTAAAAGGGAATTATGACCAGAGTTCAAATCCTGGAACAGGCTGTTTGTGTTTCTCTTTTCATTTAATGCCCTTTTGGAAATGTATGAAACTATTTCTTTCCCCCTCCAGCAGTTATAGGTAGATAGTAGGGGCAAATATATAGCAATCAGTAAAACTCTGAATTCTAACCCCTTTGGAGGTCTGTTTGGAGAATCTGTTGCACTCTGGTGCCACCGTTCTTCAATTATCAGCTTATACAAAAAGTGTGGCTGGTACTACACAAGCCTTCACAGACCTTGTTCCAAATCGTGTCTGTCGTGTAGGGGGGTAGAGGAATACTTGTGCAAGTGGAAGTCTTAAAAATGACACATGCACAAACCTGACTGACATAAGAACTTTTGGTTTTGTAATCATTTTATAATGAAAATAGAAAAAAAAGAAGATTTTTGAGGAACACAAGTCCAGCTGAGATATGGTGCTATGTTCTTGCCTTTGTGTAGGATATGGAGGCATGTTTTTGTTTTTGGGTTGGCTATGGTACTATGTTTTCTTTTTACGTTTGGGTTGGATATTGTTCAATGGGCTGGTTTAGCTCAGTCAGGAGAGTGTCCGACTAGGAACAACAAGGTTCCTGGTTCAATACCGGCCCTCACCAACTCAGCATATGAGTAGCACAGGAATATGTGCAGTAACACAAGGAGCTGGTGGTAGGTGTGGCGCTCCACCTCAGATACCTAAACAATCTCCTTGGTCTAGCACTAGCGAAAAATGTATAGACTCCCTCTCTGTCTGGCTGATACCGACTTTAGGCCACTCCGATGATTTTATTTACTTACTTCATGGAATTTGTAATCTTGCATTTGTATGAGATATGGTACCATGTTCTTGTCTTTGGGTTGGATAGAGTGTCAGGATCTTCTCTTTGTATGAAAATTAGCACTATAATTTAGTTTTTTTATTGTATTTTTGTAGAAGAACAGTTTGGAGAAAGGATCTAGTTGTTTGGTTTTTTTTTTTGTTTTGTGGCATATCAAACCTCAATGGGTCATTTAATGCCAGCAAAGTTTTGAAAGATTCATAGCAATAGTTTGGTATAAAATTATTTAAACTCAATTTTTTTTATAAACAATTTTTCTACTTAACCCATAGATGGGGTAACAGTTAGGGTGTGTATATATATATATATATATATATATATATATATATATATATATATATATATAAGAGCCTTTTCTTTGTTAAATGTATTACTCTGTATATAATTTCCCAATTATCATACATTGAACTCTCAAGATGGACTGCACTAAATTCAACATTTTGATATTAAAAAAGGTCCTGCTTAGAATCATTCCCACCATCAACATACCTGGTTATATTTATATAATAATGGACTCTCCTGTCGATTTTCAACGTATGAGGGTTCAAACACACAATGAACTCCCACACAGGGATTTGTTTATAGTGGTGAAGGCTTGTGTTGGACCATCCACACTTTTTGGCACAGTTGATAGGAAAGAATTGGTGCATCAAGGGTTGCCACAAACCCAATCAACGACCGACCTCAGCAATTTTGAATTCAGAGTTATCCCTCTCCTAGACTGGTTACCTACTCAAGGCTGAAGAGCCCAGTCTGCCCTACTATTTAACCCATAGCTGGAGGGAGTATAGATTCATACCTTTCCCAAGGGTATTAGCGCTATGTGAAATGCCAACAGCTTCGTCTAGGAATTGAACTCGAATCGACGAGTCCATTTTCCACGACTCTAACCACTAGCCCACGCGCCTCTCTCTCTCTCTCTTCTCTATATATATATATATATATATATATATATATATATATATATACACAAACACATATTTCTGACCAGGTATTACAGAGTGAGAATTAGTTTACCTAATTCTATACTCAATAGAAAGGTAAGCATGCACATGTATGCATTCCAAGATAACTATAGTGACATAATAAATAATTTTACTTAGATTTGACATTTAATGAAGATATACTCACAGGCAATTACTCAATTTACTATAAACATACAAGAGCAATTATTTTACAAGCACTGCACAATGTGTCACCATCTCCAGTCATGGGAATTTTTCAATTTTGACAGGTGAATAGTTGATCAATCCAAAGGTTGAATAAGTCAGCTTCAAACCGTTTCAGAACAGAATTCATTTTCATATGTGAACCACATGATTGTGCAATTCACTATTGAAGGAAACGATATGACTGCATCTTATATCTTATTATAATGGAGATTGTGGGTTTGTTTGTCTGTAACCGAAACTATATTATTATACAAGTCACAATTCCCTTTGTTATTTACATCACATTTACCATGATTTTATTTTTATTTATACCTCAATTATTAATAAAATTGTTTTACAATACTTATAATGTTGACCATAACTACATACTATTAACATGCAATTGTATTTATATATACAAAAAAATAGCGGTATACAGTATGAATGGGAAGGCTTATTTGCATATTGATCTTAAAAACTTGATTTTAATAATATATGCATAGTTTTGGTAAAACCAATTTTATTAATAATTTGAGGTATATAATAAAAATAAAATCATGGTAAAATGTGATTAAATAACAAAGGGAATTGGTGACTTTGTATAATAGATATAGTTTTCGGTTACAGCACAAACAAACCAACATCTCCCATTATAATAAGATAAGATGCGTCATATCGTTTCCTTCATAGTGAAGTTGCACAATCATGTGGTTCACATATGAAACTGAATTCTGTTCTGAAACGGTTTGAAGCTGACTTATTCAAACTTTGGATTGATCAACTATTCACCTGTCAAAATTGAAAAATTCGCCATGACTGAGATGGTGACACATTGTGCAGTGCTTGTAAAATAATGCTGGCTCTTGTATGTTTATAGTAATTGAGTAATGCCCTGTGAGTATATCTTCATTAAATGTATCTAAGATAAATTATTTATTATGTCACTATAGTTATCCTTGGAATAGCATAATGTTGCATGCTTACCTTTCTATTGAGTATAGAATTAGGTAAACTAATTCTCACTCTGTAATACCGCTGGTCAGAGAATATGTGTATTTCGTGTTATATTATATATATATATATATATATATATATATATTATATAGGATGAGAGAGAGAGAAGAGAAGAGGCGCGTGGGCTAGTGGTTAGAGTCGTGGAAAATGGACTCGTCGATTCGAGTTCAATTCCTAGACGAAGCTGTTGGCATTTCACATAGCGCTAATACCCTTGGGAAAGGTATGAATCCTATACTCCCTCCAGCTATGGGTTAAATGAGTACAGGCGAGCTGGGCCTCTTCAGCCTTTGAGTAGTCGTAACCAGTCTAGAGAGGGGAGTAACTCTCTGAATTCAAAATTGCTGAGGTCGGTCGTTGATTGGCTTTTTGTGCGCAACCCTTGATGCACCAATCTTTCCCTATCAACTGTGCCAAAAAGTGTGGATGGTCCAACACAAGCCTTCACCACTATAAAACAAATCCCTGTGTGGGAGTTCATGTGTGTGTTTGAACCTCCATACGTCTGAAAATCGGACAGGAGAGTCCATTATTATATAAGTATAACACCAGGTGTATGTTGATGGTGGGAATAGATTCTAAGCAGGAACCTTTTTTGAATATCAAAATGTTGAATTTGTGCAGTCCATCTTGAGAGTTTCAATGGTATGATAATTGGGAATTTATATACAGGTAATACATTTACGGACAAAGAAAGGCCTTAATATATATACTGATAATATAATATATATATGATATTATATATATATGTAATATAAGGTATCACACCCTAACTGTTAGGGCCCCATTCTATGGGTTAAGTAGAAAAATTGGTTTATAAAAAAAATTGAGTTTAAATAGTTTTTATACAAACTATTGCTATGAATCTTTCAAAACTTTTGCTGGCATTAAATGACCCATTGAGGTTTGATATGCACACAAAAAAAAAAACCAAACAACTAGATCTTTCTCCAAACTGTTCTTCTACAAAAAATACAATAAAAACTAAATTATAGTGCTAATTTCATACAAAGAGAAGATCCTGACACTCTATCCAACCCAAAGACAGAACATGGTTACCATATCTCATCAAATGCAAGATTACAATTCCATGAAGTAAGTAATTAAAAATCATCGAGGGTGGCCTAAAGTCGGTATCAGCCAGACAGAGAGGGAGTCTATACATTTTTCGCTAGTGCTAGACCAAGGAGAATTGTTTAGGTATCTGAGGTGGAGCGCCACACCTACCACCAGCTCCTTTTGTGTTACTGCCACATATTCCTGTGCTACTCCATATGCTGAGTTGGTGAGGGCCGGTATTGAACCAGGAACCTTGTTGTTCCTAGTCGGACACTCTCCTGACTGAGCTAAACCAGCCCATTGAACAATATCCAACCCAAAACGTAAAAAAGAAACATAGTACCATAGCCAACACCAAAACAACATGCTCCATATCCTACACAAAAGGCAAGAAACATAGCACCATATCTCAGCTGGACTTGTGTTCCTCAAAATCTTCTTTTTTTTCTATTTCATTTAAATTGATTACAAAACCAAAAGTTCTTATGTCAGTCCAGGTTTGTGCATGTGTCATTTTTAAGACTTCCACTTGCACAAGTATTCCTCTACCCCCCTACACGACAGACACGATTTTGGAACAAGGTCTGTGAATGGCTTGTTAGTACCAGCCACACTTGTATAAGCTGATAATTGAAGAACGGTGGCACCAGATGCAACAGATTCTCCAACAGACCTCCAAAGGGTTAGAATTCAGAGTTTTACTGATTGCTAATATATTTGCCCTACTATCTACCATATAACTGCTGGAGGGGAAAGAAATAGTTCATAACATTTCAAAAGGGCATTAAATGAAAAGAGAAACACAAACAGCCTGTTTGCAGGATTTGAACTCTGGTCATAATTTCCCTTTACAATATGCATGCATCCTCGTAGCCAATATCTAGGCTTTCAATCTGATTTCTTAACTAATGATATCCAATTAACGATAAGATATATCAGAGATATATCCCTGTGAAGAAGTATTTTTTCTATTTTTTTTTTTTTTTTTTTTTTTTTTTTTTTTTCCACATTTTTATCCTTGTATGAAACTCACAAAGTATTTCCCTATTGGTTCTTAACTTTTCCATCCTCTGGAAAAGAAACTGCAATTGGATATTTGATTTAATTATACTTAATTATTGATGGTCTTAATTATATTCCCAGATTGTCTCTTTAAGCAGTTTTATTTGCTACTTGAATTTTTCTGGATTAAGTTTCCTTATTAATCAATCAATTTGTAAATTAATTTGTTCACAAAAGCTTGAAAGATTGAAAAGCAAGACCTGGGCAATATATTTTTGCTCAGAGGCCCAAGTACCAGTGAATGACATTTGTACCAACTTGACTGATTAAATAGTCTAATAACTAGAGAACTTGTTTCTTTTTTTTATGCATTGTACTTGTAATGGACAGCAAATGTTGATATCTCTTGTGTTAATTAAGCTATTTACAAGAGTGCATAGCTAAGGTTTCCTTAGCAGCAGTTTAAAAAGAAACAAAAACTACTTGAAAACTACTTGTTGGTTTAGCCTAAGAGATAGGGAAGGAATAGAAATTTCATTTGAAACCCTGTTGGTAATAATGAAACCTGTTAAAATTGCTTCAAAGAAAATCATAAAAACTATGAAATATCTGAAGATTGATTAGCTTTATATGAAAATTATGAAATGATATATAAAAATGAATATCCATAAATTGATGTGATTGTTTACATAAATTCACTACTTAATGTTAGGGTCAGAGTAAATGATTAATTTGCCTAGATTAAAAGATCAGTTCAAGGCTGTGTGGTATCTGTGCACTCTGCCTCTGTCAGTGTGGTATCTGTGACTCTGTCCTCTGATTCAGTGTGGTATCTGTGCATCTGCTCTGATCAGTGTGGTATCTGTGCACTCTGCCCTCTGATTCAGTGTGGTATCTGTGCTGATCAGTGTGGTATCTGTGCACTCTGCCTCTGATCAGTGTGGTATTCTGTGCACTCTGCTTGATCAGTGTGATATCTGTTTCTTTTTCTGTGCACTCTAAATAAGCTCAGTGTGGTATTGGTGCATTCTGCTGAGGCTCAGTGTTGCCTATGTAACAACCTGCTAGGGCTACTGATTTATCTGTGCAGTCTGTATAAGATCAGTGTGTATCTGTGTAATCTACTAGGCTCAATGTGGTATCTGTGCACTCTGCAGGCTCAGTGTAGTATCTGTGCACTCTGCCAAGCCTCAGTGTAGTTCTGTGCATTTTGGGCCCAATCAGTGTGTTGTTACGCACTCTGCCAAGGCTCAGTGTGGTGTTGTCTACGCACTCTGCCAAGGCTCAGTGTGGTTGTTGTCTATGCACTCTGCAAGGCTCAGTGTGGTGTTGTCTATCGCACTCTGCCAAGGCTGTGTGGTGTTGTCTAACTCTGCCAAAGGCTCAGGTGGTGGTTGTCTATGCACTGCTGCCAAGGCTCAGTGGGTGTTGTCTGCAGCTTGCCAAGGCTCAGTCGTGTGGTGTCAGTGCATTCTCCTTGCTCAATGTGGTATCTGTGCACCCATCTGCCTAGGATAAAAATGTCCTTCCAGTCCTCTGCCTAGGACTAGTATCTATGCATTCTCTTCTAGTATTTTCCCAATTCATTTCACATGTTGTTCCAAAGCAGAACAATCACATTGTGCATAGATCACTTGTCTGTTTATTTCCAAGTCAGACATTCAAATCTAACTGAATTCATTTGTGATGTTTTTATCTGTTTCTTTTTTTCACATGACAGATGTACATCACCACATAGAGAAAAGTATGCCATTGATTACAATGTGGGATAATAGATTTAATTCTAAATATTTATGTCTTTTGCTTTTATGACACTGATATTGAATCTAGTGGTGGGTTTCAATTTTGGAGCTCTGGAGTGTGTGGAATACCCCTACATTGCCATTACTCCCAGGTCACTGAACCAGAGTGGTAGCCGCCCTATTCGATGGCGCTGAGATGCACCGATTGCACTCTGCAGAGGGGTTAAGACTCCCCCAATGGGGCTATCTGTTGGCCGTGGGGGGTGATCCATGATGCTTACGGATCAAACCCAGGTGGTTGAGCAGTCCATGAGCTTGCAATACTCCCACTGATCGGAGAGGCCCCTCAGATCAATCGGCTGGTCACGTCAAGCACTAGTACCTATATGATTGCCCAACCCTATTGCCTTTGTGGCAAGCCCAACTCCTTTTTATCATATGGTGCTAGGTGTGGTGGCGGCTGAGGGTCTACATGTCCTGGGAATGACATTAAACTCTGACAGTGAGGTTCCAGTTTTGGAGGTTTGGAGAATTTGGGAGCACCCCTTTCATCACATTGCTTCCTGGTCCACTCTGACCGGAGTGGTAGTACCTGTTTAGAGTCCCATCTATGAGTTAATAGAAAATATGAGTTTTAAAACAATTGGATTATCCATTAAGATTAAACTTTATTTCAAAGCTTTATCGGCATTAATGACGCCACTGAGGTTGATATGCCGTAAAATAAAACAAACCAAACCAGAGTGGTAGTACTTGTTAGGGTCCCATTTATGTGTCAAATAGAACTGTTTAAAGATTATTCACATTCAATAGGACTATGTGCAAAATAAAACTTCTTAAAAAACAACAACACAAATAAATATAAATATAGAATGTACAATGAATGTCATTCCTTAACCCCTTGGCAAAAATAACCATAGATTAGTTGAATGCCATTAAAATCAATCATGAATCTCAATATCATATATGCAAAAATTCTTAAGAAACAGCTATACAATAAATGTGAATATGAACATACAATGAAAACAGTTCCTTAGCTTCTTGGCATAAAATGTACCTTGAAGGTTTGACATGCCATTAAAAATTAATCTTAAAATCTTGCATATATATATATTATGGACTCTCTCGTTGATTTTTCGATGCATGAGGGTTCATACAATGAACACCTACACAGTGATTTGTTTATAGTGGTGAAGGCTGTGTGGACCATCCACTTTTGGCAGCAATAATAGGAAAGATTGGTGCATGAATGCCACAACCCAATCAACGACTGACCTCAAGAATTTTGATTCGGAGTCTTCCCTCTCATAGAGTAGGCTACTACCCAAGGTTAAAGAGCCCAGTCCTGCCCGACTATTTTACCCAGTTTTGGAGGGAGAATATATGGATTAATACCTTTCCCAAGTGTAATTAGCGCTATGTGAATGCAAACAGCCTTGTCTGGGAAATGGACTTGTCACCCCGAGTTAAATAATATATATGAAATATTACCAACCTCTTTGCATGAGCAGGAATGTGACACAAGATCAATTTTTTTTAAAGTGGAGTTAACACTGTGAATATGAAACATACAATGAACATAGTTCATTAATCTCTTGGCATAAATGTTACTTTTAAGATTGACATGCCATTAAAATCAAACAATCTTAAATCTTGCATATTATATATATATACACACACCAACCCCTCTGCATGAGCAGGATGTGACACCAAGGTCAATTTTTTAAAGTGAAATTTTAACAGGTTTGAATTAAGAGTTTTCTTCTCCTAGACTAGTTGTCTAAACAAGGTTAAACAGCCCAGTCTGCCCAACTATTTACCCATAGCTGGCAGGAGATGAGTTGGATTTGTACCTTTCCTAATGGATTAGCACTATGTGAATGCAACAGTTCTGTCTAGGATTTGAGCTTGAATCGTCGGGTTCATTTCCACAAGGATAACCATTCACCATGTGCCTCCATCAATCTTGTATATAGGGCAGGTTTTCAGCTATCCCAATATATTATTGTGAATGATCTTGTTAATAAATATCCAATCTAATGCAAAGTTTGTTTTTTTTGTTGTTTTTTTTTGTTTTTTTTTTCTATCTTTGTGCATTTAATCGATCTAAGTATCGTCACCTCATGTTAATAGAAATTCCCCATTGGCCGATTTGTTTTGTTTCAACAAAGAAATCTTCATACAAAATAGGTCAACATTATAACGATCTTAGTTTATAAATTATGCATTGTTTTGCCCGAGAGGATTTTCAACCTTATGATCAAAATAGACAATGGCCCAAATCAGGATATTATGAAAAATTATTAGAATATCCAATTCTCAAAAATATCAAACTTCCTTCAGGGACAGGAAAGTGTCATTTTTAGATTTCCCAAATTCTTTTTCTTTTTTTTAATTTTTTTTTTTATGCCAGAATAGCAAAGCTGTATATACTTGAACCTAGAAAAAAAATAAATAAATAAAAAACAAATTAGAATAATTCTCAGATTCTAAATATTAGAAACTCCTTATATAAACTTTCCAATGGTTCTGTTCAGATTTGCCTTATTTGAATAAGTTAGAAAAGAATTAAAAAAATGTAAAATAATTATAATTTTGCATTAAAAAAAAAAAGATTTTTTTTTAAATTGATGATGTAAAAATGACAAATAGCCTGTTCAAATCCAGCCATCAGCTAAAAAGCTGTCAACCACCAAATAATATTACAAATATCGAATGCATTTATACAATGCCTTAACAATTAAAAAGTGAATGAATAATAACAAAATCAAATAATTATAATATTTCTTAGAATAAAATTTGGCATCCATAGAAATTGAATAAAAGTAAAGGAACTCTAATGAGGAAAAAAAAATCTAAGTTCAAAACCTGGAAGAAGCTGGTTGCATTTCACATAAGTGTAAGGCTATGAATCCAACTCTTAACTCACCAGCTAGGGTAATTAGTGGGCAGACTGGGCTATTTAACCAGTCTAGGAGAAGGAAAACTCTGAATCCAAATCTGCTAAAAACCGCTTTAAAACTGACCTTGTATCGCATCCTGCTCACGAGGAGGGGTTGGGTAAATAATATAAGTAAAATAAAAATTTTCAAAAGTTGGATGTTCTTTTTTTTTTCTTTTTTCTTTTTTTCTTTTTTTTTTTTTTTTTTCAAAGTATTTTTTTTAAAGTTTGTAAAAGTAAGTTTGGCAGAGTGCCTATTTTTGGTATCAGCTGGACAGCGAGGGAGTCTATCCCCTTTTCACTAGCATTAGACCAAGGAGATTGTTTTTGCTGAGATTGAGCGCCACACCTACATCAGCTCCCCTCTGTTTACACAGATCAGATTACCCATCTGTGTTACTCATACACTGAGTTAGTGGGGCCCATATCAAACTCAGAACCTTGTGATTCTAAGATGAGTGCTCTACTGACTGAGCTAAACTGGCCCCTTTAGGCTATAGAGGTTCCTATTTCCTACATTTTTATGAGTGATAGGGGATGGGATGCAGTATGCCCTCACACAGCCACAAATAAAACATAATATAAAAAGATTACTTATTTTAATTATATTTTAATTGATTTCTATATAGAATTGGCCTATAAAATAATTTTTATACGAGGGTGTTTTTGTTTTGGCTTTTTGTTTTCTCAATGTATTTTTTTTTTTTTTTAAGTCTACAGTGGTTCCTCATTCCTACACTTTTATGAGGGATACAATTTTGTAGGGGATAGGTGTGCAGCAGACCTCAAACAATGCAGGTAAAACATATAAACAAATTACATTAATTTCACTTCATTTTAACTTGATTTCTTATAGAATTAGGATTTGTTTTTTCAATTAATTTTTAAAAGTCTATAGCACTTTCTAGTTTGTACATTTTTATGATAGAAATTTGTAGGGATGAGGGCAGTAAGACTTCACACAGCCACAGGTAAAACATAAACATAAGAAGATTGCATATAATTTTATTTTAATTGATTTCTATAAAAATTGATCCGATGTTAGGATTTTTTTTCAAGTATTTTTTAAGTCTATAGAGGTTCCTAGTGTAGGGTGGCAAGGTTTTTAATGTTTTAGGTTTAAAAGGTAACTGGATATTCTTGGTGCGTGTTCCTAGGATTTGCTTTTAATCCTATCTTATCTAGTGAAAGAAGGGAGAGATGAAGACAAAAGGTGTTTTATGATTTAGGCGTTTATTCATAGGTCATAGCCACCACATGGCAAGGAAATAGTACACCAGTAAGTGGTGGCTAGATGCAGTTAAGGCCTAAACTCCTAATTGGCCAAGAGATTGTCTTGGGGGTCAGAAGTGGGTCCTTTTCTCACACATGCTTGGAGGGGTTTTCTGGTGTGAAGGCTTATGGAGTTTATTATTTTTTTATTTCAATTTCATTTTAATCACCACACTAGGCATTGATAAAACATAAAACACAGTTTCAATGCTAAGTACTTTTTTATTTGTCAATTATACAGGATATAAGTAATGCAAACTTTGCTTCAGGTGACGCTGTTAACTTACTATCCACAATATGCAAGTATTTAAGTATTAAATGTAATGAAATATATTAGAAAGACTAATGAAACTAAATTAGAATGCAGTAGAATGTTTGAAACAGACGGGGGTATAATCAGAAAATCGAACCACTGAAACTTACTCTTCCATCTCTCCTGTCTTTCATTGCAAAATTTTCCTCATTAACTATTTAGATAAAATAGGAATAAAGAATGAAATTACAGTTATTTCTGCTAGTTAATAAATTACAGTTATTTCTTCTTGATAATGGATTTCTTTTAAGATTAATCCCAAGATTTTTGCTCATATTGATTATATAGCCTTCCCGTTAACACTGTAAACCGCTATTTGTTGTTATATAATAAATACAATTGCCTGTTATTAGTATGTAGATATGGTCAAAAGTATTAATAATGTAAAACAATTTTATTAAAAATTGAGGTTTAATTAAATAAAATGAAGGAAGAATGTGACATAAATAACTAAGGGACTTGTGACTTGAGTAGTATATATGTTTTTTGGTTACAGACAACACACAATCTCCATTATATAAGATTTAACATCTTCAATCAGTCAGTCAGTCATGGGTTAATATTTTGTATTCGGCAAAGAAAATATTAGACATTCAACATCTTCATTCAGATGGTCTAAGCAATTTATTCTTTCACTTTAGGCAAAATAGTCTGAATTTATTTAATATCTTCATCAGACAGTCCTATCTGTTTGGCATCCAGAAAAAATGGAATGTTTAATTTTTGCGAGTTCTATTTTATAGAAAACATGTGGCTATAGAGTAAACACAAGAAAAATATGATATATCAAGATTTTTTGCCAATGGCTATCAAATATATGAGTTTCATTTTTAATTTTTATTTTTATTTTTTTTTTTTACTTTAAAAGTAAAGTTTTTCAAGTCGTCAGGGTGGCTTAAAGTTGGTATCAGCAAGACAGCAAGGGAGTCTATCCCCTTTTATTTGTGCTAGACCAAAGAGATTGCCTTTTTAGCATCTGAGGTTGCAGCGCCACACCTACCATCAGCTCCTCACTTTACTGCACAGATCCTTCTGCTGCTCATACGCTGAGTTGGCGAGGGCCAGTGTTTCTGTAATTAACTAAAATGGGCTAAATATTGGTTATTTGGTAGGGCCATATCTCAGCATTTAATCCTTGAGGTGGAAAGGGTGGAGAAAACATTCTGCCCGCTGGCAGCGATGGACCGTGTCGACAGTCGCTCCTTGTGCTCTGTTCGCCGTCCGCTGTCTAACTATCGGCTCGAACCCTCAGTTCTTTTATATGATAGGTGCTCCTACGCTCTTTATCTTTTGAGCTGATAATGGGCATTTGTTTATATATTTCTTTATCTTCTCCCCTGCTTCTTTGACCGGAAAGCCTCACAAGTCCTTTCTCCTTTTTTTCGTCTTTTCTTTGTTTAATTTAACTGGGAAATTAATTTCCATTTGTACAATATAGCAACACATGGTGTAGTGACTAAATATGTGACTTACGACAAGGGTTATAGAGAGTTTGAATTTCAGCCACATTATAAATCATATTCAGACTAACTACTGTTAAATAGTACCACAACTGTTCTTCTACAAGGATGGGCTTTTGGCATTAAATAATCTACAAAGGTTTGTATGTCATTAAACAAAGAAAACCAAATGCTTATAGTCAAGTATGTTGGAAGCATCTGTTCGCAGCTCAATCATTAAAGTTAAGCAGCAATGAATCTGTTCAATATTTAGATGGGTAACATTTGGCAGACTCTGTTCTCATGATATCAAAATGACTGATTCTGCATTTAAAAAAGAAAGTAAAGTAGGCCGGGATGGCCTAAAAGACAGTATCAGACTATCAGTGAGGGAAATCTATCCCCTTTTACTAGCGCTAAACCAAGGAGATTATTTTTTGCATCTGAGGTGGGCGCCACACCTACCATCAGCTCCTTTACTTTACCGCACAGATCCCTGTGCTACTCATACGCTGAGTTGGCGAGGCCGGTATCGATCTAGGAACCTTGTGGTTTCTAGCCAAACGCTGCTACCGATACTGAGTAAACCCAGCCCTATTAGATGCCCAA
>CM042141.1:76912702-76959443 GCA_023376005.1 Doryteuthis pealeii | reverse complement strand
AGCGCACCCCTTTTTTATTCGATAAGGAAAGACATATTTTCATTACACGTCAATATCCGGTCGTGTTAGGAGTTAGGTTAGGGTTAGTTAGGTTAGGTTAGTTAATAATTTTAAAAATCTAAAAAATGTTGTTAAAAACAACCGGATATTGACGGTATTGTAAATGCAAAAAAACACGTTCTTTCTTAATCGAGATCAAAAAAGGGTGCCTAAAGTCATCATGCGACCGAAATAGTAATAGAAATAAGATTAAAATATGTATGACCTCTGTTCGTAGCGGCTCTGATGAAAAAATCGGATCGAGTTGAATTCAGGCGGGAAGCCTCAAGTCTAAACGCACTGATAACCATAATACGGCCAAAAACAATAATGTATATGAAATTAATAATATATATATATATTATATAATATATATATAAGTATATATCTTATTATAATGGAGATTGTGGGTTTGTTTGTCTGTAACCGAAACTATATTATTATACAAGTCACAATTCCCTTTGTTATTTACATCACATTTACCATGATTTTATTTTTATTTATACCTCAATTATTAATAAAATTGTTTTACAATACTTATAATGTTGACCATAACTACATACTATTAACATGCAATTGTATTTATATATACAAAAAAATAGCGGTATACAGTATGAATGGGAAGGCTTATTTGCATATTGATCTTAAAAACTTGATTTTAATAAATATATGCATAGTATTATTGTTTTCTAATTGCTTGGTTTTATCTTAATGAATATGAGCAAAAATCTCTTCAATAAATCTTAAAAGAAATCCCTTAACAAGAAGAAATAACTAATATTATTCTTTACTTCCTATTTTAACTAAACAGTTAAATTAGAAAAATTTACTAATAAAAGACGGGAGTAACGGAAAATGATGGAAGAGTTAGTTTCAAAGTTGTTCTATTTTTCAATCATACCCCCTCTGTTCCAAATGTTTTTATCTACATTCTTATTCAGTTTCATTAGCCTTTCTAATTTAATATGATATTTTATTATATTAAAACTTAAATACTTGCACCCGGAAGGTGCATATATTTGCTAGTATATGTATATTTACCTGATCCTGCATAAGGAAACTACTATATCTTATATATATATATATATATACCCAATCCTACATGAACAAAGTACTGCATCATATATATATATATATATATACCCGATCCTGCATAAAGAAACATCTTATTTATATATATATATATATTTGCCTGATCCTGCATTAAGAATCCACTGCATCTTATTTATATATATATATTTATTTATTTATTTATTTACCCGATCCTGCATAAAGAATCAACTGCATCTTATTTATATATATATATGATAAGTAGATACACAAGCTATGTATTTATGATATGGCTTTTTTTTAGCTGACAATTTTTGGGAGAATATGTGCTTAATTGAAGTCGTACCTAATTTTGAAAGTTAATTAATTAATAATTAATCAATTAATTAATTAGGCGGGCATACCTATTAAATGTAAGGCTAAACAAATCGAGAAAAATCAATCTGTATGTACATTTCGGCCTATTAGGCCTCATCAGCAGAGCTATAGATAGAAAGACCGCCCTGTGTGTAACCCAATCCTGCGTAAAGAAACAACTGCATCTTATATATATATATATATATAAATATATATTTATATATATAAATATCTCATCCTGCATAAGTAGTTTGTTGTTTTGTTTTATGGCACATCAACCTTGGAGGATCATTTAATGCCAACAAAGTTTTGAAAGATTTGTAATTCATTTTTGATGGGTACTCATTTTTATTATTAAACCTCAATTTTTTTAAACACATGTTTTTAAACTCTTTCTTCTATTAAAACCATAGATGAGACCCAACCATATATCACCACTCCGGGTGAGAGTGGACCTGGAAGTAATGGTGATGAAGGGGCACTCCACACTTCAGCACATATATGATGAAAAGGGTTGGGTCTTGCCTTAAGGGCAATAGGGTTGGGACAATCATTTCTTAAGCAGAGTTTAACAGGTTTGAATCCAACCAACCAACGCCTCGTTACATATTAGTTGTTACATTTAATGTATGAAAAATATGCAAATGTAACAACTAATATGAAAAAGAAATAGTATCAATACATATAAAATTTCAATAGTAATCTTAAATGTGTGTGAATGTATAAACACTGAGTATTTTCTTTTCATCTTTTATGATGTGAATGAATATTTCATTGACGTATAAAAAAATCATTTTTTCATATGTTTATTTTCCCATTTATTACTTTTGAATTCATTCAAATGCTTCCTGCTAATTCAACTCTGAAAATTAAAGACCAACATTTGCGATCGTTAATTCACAATTTATTTGATAGCAAGATTGATTTCAATTTTTTGTTTATGCATGTCTGCCTTTTGCACTAAAAGATCTGATTGGGTGCTGGCATCATCCTTCTTCTACATTTAGTTGGAAAGCTATCACTTGCTCAAGTGCGGGATAGGTCAACCCAGTGAGAGGATATGATGCTAAGACCTGAAATCTTCAATGAACCAGGGGGCATCACTGAGGAACAGTCCCAAATTAAGTTTAATTTATTTTCAAGGGATCGAAAAATCTCGTCCTAAAAGTTCCATTGTAGCGGGGGGCAGCTAAGGTTTTGATGTGAAGGTTGTCTTTGTAAGTTTGTCGGTTTGGAAACCACAGTTAGCTGCTAACATTTTAGTTGTAATTGAATAAACCTGGACACAGTGGTTTAAGACTGTGTGTAATAGGAATTTATCCTCATGTGGACATCTATTAATAATGGAGATTAGGTTTCTATTTGTCTGCAACTGGAACTATGTCTCTGCTTACATCACATTACCCAAAATCGTCATAACAATAAATACACTCAAAATTTGAGCAGGCAATTATAGACGATCCTCATGTTTTTTAAAACAAGTTTTAATAAATACATGCTGGTATTATATATTTATATATAGTTTGTTTTATTTTAATATGTATTTAAAATTCTAGATTCATATGTTTATGATTTTTTGTGGTGAGAATAACAAAGAAAGTAACACTTTCAATTAAATTTTTAATGATATAATTGATTCACAATAAAGCATTTTTTAAACCCATCTATTGCTTAATAGTCCTATTTTTTAAAAAGTATAATGAATTTACTGAACAATGCTTGAAAGTGATGTTGTTACATAATTATTAAATACCTAATATTTATGTGCAATAGTGTAAAATCAAAATGGCCGTTATAAGCTGCAGCCCATGGCCTTGAAGGTTTGCATGACAAGGCTTGACCTATCCTGATCCTTCCTTCTGGTGGATACCGTGAGAATCGGTGGAGGAGACCCTCTTCCGGTTTAGATTAGAAATAGATTTTAGTCAGTCGCGAGAAACCATGACAGTGGTGTCGTGTTATACACGCTCCGACTTGATCTGCGCAGGAAGTCTGGTGGGGGATTTCGAGAATAAGATATGATCAAAGTAAATCGAAGTCTTGTGTTATTATCTAAAAACTAACAATGACATAGGGCTTCTGATAAAGAGAAATCCCCAATGGAAGACCAGACACGAAGTCCCCAAGAGAAGTCCAGACGTTAGAAGGGACCTAGAAGAACTTAAGATATCAAGACCCCAGAAGAAGAATAGTAAGAAAGAAGTAATGAGAAGGGTATACAACAATGTAACCAAAAACAAAATCAGCCTGAAATGGCCGAGAAAGTTCAAGAGTGCCAATATTCTTTCTTTTACTTATGATACAAAAACTGGAAAAATATGAATTTCTTTCAATGGACATTATCCAAAATGACATTTCCAAATTGACAATTTTCTCTTATTAATGAATTTTTATTCTTTCTGGTTTTTATTGATTGGGACTTTTATTCTGGCAATCAGCAGACAGCACATAACATTAGGCCAACACTTGCAGACATGATAGTGCCAGATACGTGGTGGTAGAAATTTGTCAAAGTGAATTGCAGCAAATGATTTGAAAATAAATAAGAAGAGAGAGAGAGGGTGAGGCTGAGAGGAAGAGGGAAAGAGAGAGAGGAGGAAAGAAAGAGAGGGAAAGAAAGAGAGAGAGGGGAAAGAGAGAGAGAGAGAGAGGGGAAAGAGAGAGAGAGGGGAGAGAGAAAGAGAGAGAGAGGGAAGAAAGAGAGAAAGGGAAAGGAAGAAGGAAAGAGAGAGGGGAATGGGAAAGGGGAGAGCGAAGGAAAGAGAGAGGAGGAATGGGAAAGGGGAGAGAGAAGGAAAGAAGGAGAGGGAGAGAGAAGGGAAAGAGAGAGGGGAAGAGAGAGAAGGAAAGAGAGGGGGAAGAGAAGGGGGAGGGAAAAGAGAGAGGGGAGGGAAGAAGAGAGGGAGGGGGAGAGAGGAGAGGGAGGGGAGAGAGAGAAGGAAGAGAGAGAGGGGAGAGAGAGAAGGAAGAGAGAGGGGAGGGAGAGAGGAGAAGGAAAGAGAGAGGGGGAGAGAGAGAGAGAGAGGGGAGAGAGAGATGGAAAAAGAGAGAGAGAAGAAAAAATAAAAATAAAAAAGATATCTGGAACAAAAACTAGATGAAAAAAAAAAGTTATCCAGGATGGGGCAGAAATACATGATTGTTTATAAACGTAATATTACCGCTCTGTATTAGTCAAATGCTAATTTCTGCTCCACCTTATACTATTAGGATTATAGAAGAGGTTGGTTGGTTGGTTGGTTGGTTAGATTTTACGGCATGTCAAACCTTGTTGGGTTATTTTATGCCAGAAATATTTTGTTTGATTAATTTTATTTTTTTTAAATCAATTTTTTAAAATACATTTTTTAAACAAATTTTGTCCTATTTAATCCATTGATGGGACTCTAGCAGGTACTACCACTCCAGGTAAAAGTGGACAAAGCAGCAATGTCCATAAAGTGGTACTCCACACTCCCCACATAGATGGGACCCTAAACAGGTACTACCACTCCGGGTCAGAGTTGAACCTCACTACCAGATGCAATTTAATGAAGTGTATAAATTAGGTACGACTCCAATTAAGCACTTATTCTCCAAAAAATTATCGGCAAAAAGCCATTCTAAACAAACCTTGTTTACAATATATATATATATATATATATATATATATATATATATATATATATATTATATAGAGAGAGAGAGAGAGAGGGAGTCATGTCTGTTTTGTATGTATGTGTTGACTTTCACATAGTGCTAATACTCTTAAGTATTAGCGCTATGTGAAATATATATATATATATATATATATATATGAGATTTATCCAAAACTTGGTAGTAAGGGATGATTCTATATGTGATTTCTAAGATCCACTGTACTAATATTGATGATCCAGTATGTATAAATACAGCAAATCTTTAAATCACTGAAGAGAGCTCAATGTATAATAACCTTTTAGATTATATACAGAGCAATATTTAACAATATATATATATATATATATATATAAAATATACAACAGCAAATTCCTTCCTGCTCTTTGTATACAAAATAAATTTTATTCCTTACTCCTTTTTAGTCCTACCATTCTGATTCCAACATAAAGAAATAATATATATATATATATATATATATATATATATATATATATATATATATTTTATAAAACAGAAGGTACGCAAAATGGATTATGTTTTTAAAAAACTTTTAATTTTTATCTTAGATAAAAATAAAATTAAAATAAAAAAAATCCATTTTGCAGAGCTTCTTTTTTATAAAATATTTAATTTTCTCCTGTTGGACCCATAGCAACACACATACACACATATATATATATATATATATAAACTGGTATAAATAATTTTCATATGGGTTTTAACAAAACCAGGTTTAATAAATAATTACTTGGTGTTATTGATCCCTAATATACTTGGATGGCAAATATAATGTATTTATTTTTATATTTGAGTGTCTGGCTCTTTTTGTTTAATGTTATATACTTATTTTATAAGACTCTTTGAATAAGTTGTACACCTACTGATGTTAGACTTATACTCTTTTGATAATATTTTATACATGTAATAAATCATTTGTTATTCATAGGTATGTGTGTGTGAGTGTATATATATATGTGTGTATGGCTGCTCTGTCTAGAATTATTTCTAATTATTCCCAAACCAGCATCATTGTATAAGTGGTTTACCTCCCAATACCAGATTATATTTCATTGCTTATCTCCCTTGTCTCATTCAGGTGTGTAAGTGGATATTCTTGAATATGTCACTTAGCTCTAAAGTCATTGCCCTTGTATCAATCATACTCTTCTAAATACTATACTGTAACTTCTTGCTTAATTCTCTTGAGAAGAGATAATCAATTTTCTTTTTAATATCTATATGGGTGGTTGCTTTTTGCTTATATTACCTTATTCCCAAATCTCTACCTGTCCCCCTGTGGACATTATGCCCCCCCCCCATTGCCTAATTATTCTCTTCCCATGAAAATAAATATTCTGTCATGTATTTCTGTCATGTATGCCTTGATAGTTTTTCCTCATGTGGTTAACATATGCATTAATATTCTGAAATGATAAAATAATGGAATGATTTATTTTTCTCGTTATTGGTTTGGTTTGTTGGATTTTACAGCCTGTCAACCCTTGTTGGGTAATTTTATGCCAAAGACATTGTTCTATTCATGCTTGATGGGTATTCAAAAATAATAAAATAAAAATAAAACCCTAACAGGTACTATCACTCTTAAGTCAGAATTGACCTGTGATTAATGGTGATAAAGAGGTACTCCACACTCCCCACAGAATTGAAACATCACTATTAGATGCAGTTTAATGTCATACCCAGGACACTAAGACCCTCGGCCACCATCTTCTAGCACATATGATAAAAAGGGTTAGTGGCTTGCCATAAAGGCAATAGGGATGGGACAATCATATAGGTACTATATAGGTACTTTGCATGATCAGCCAATTGATTGAAAGGGGCATCTCCGACTGCCCGTCTAGTATAAGCAAGGGCCAAAGTAGTGTGCTGCATGTCATGGACTGCTCAGGATGTTACCCCTCATCAGAGGTGCAGTCAGTGTATTCTTCTGTCCCAGCTGAAATGGCAGTCCTTGTTATTGAAATTACCAAATCCTGATAAATTATACCAGGGGATACTGACAAGTTCTTGACAAACCAGTAAGGAAAGGACCTAGAGCAGGGGTAAGGAAACTTTATTGATGTTTTCAATTTAGGAAGGCACTCATGTCATAATGGTTATTGTCATAAGAAGTGGACTCAGTGACCCGAGTTCAAATCCTGAACAAGTCTGTTTTCATTTCACATAGTACTAAGAACCTTGTGAAAGATATAAATTCAACTATTCTCCCTCCAGCTATAGGTAAATAGGAGGACAGTCTGAGCTATCTAACCTTGGTATGGCAACTGGTCTAGAAGAAAGAAAAGTCTGAATTCAAACCTGTTAAAATTTGCCTAAATAATTGACCTTGTGTCACATTCTGCTGGTTAGGTTGGTTGGTTGGATTTTATGGCAGGTCAACCCTTGTTGAGTTATTTCATGCTAAATATGTTTTGTTTTATTCATTCTTGATGGGTATTCAAATTTTTTCAAAACATTTTTTTTTAACTCATTTTTTTCTATTTAACCCATTGATAGGACCCTAAAAAGTGCTACCACTCCAGTGCATGGTAGAGCTGGGAATAATGGCAATAAAGGGGTACTCCACACTCCCCAGAGCTTCAGAATTGGAACTTCACCATTAGATGCAGTTTAACATCACTAAAACCAATGACTTAGCCAATGACTTCTAGCACATATATGATAAAAAGGATTGGGGGTTTGCCATAAGAGCAATAGGGTATTATGGCTTGTCGTGACCAGCCGATTGAAGGAGGTGGCCTCTCTGACTGCCATCTAGCCTAAATAAGGGCCAAAGTGGAGATGCATATCATGACCAACAGTTATTGGGAGGATTTTTACCCCTTTGCAGAGGGGCAGTTGGCATATTTTACAGCCCCAGCCGACCAGGTGGATATCCTGCTAGTGTGATTGGTTAGGTAAATACATAAGCAAATAATTATGGTAAAATGGTTTCAGATTAGGTTTCTTAAAAATCATACAGACTATGGCAAAGCTTGACAGAATGTAAAGTTAGAAAGAGTAGCGAAAGAGTTTGACAATAGATGAACTACTATTTAACCAGATGGTCTACATGAAAGTTATTTGGTATACTATTCTTTGTTTAACAGCTGGGTTAGCTCAGTTGACAGAGCATTCATCTAGAAATTGCAAGGAATTGGATGAGGAGTCCAATACCAGTCTTGGCCAATTCAGCACATAGAAGCTTGGGAAATCTGATCTGTGCGGTAAAGCATCTTTGAGCTGACAGTAGGTGTGGTGCTCTACCTCAACAAAAACTATCTCCCTGTAATTTATCCAAAATTAGGAGGTGAGACAAGTTTCTTTCAGAATTTATCCTGGTCTACTGGCCAGTATTTGAGCAATTTATTGATTTCTGAAAAACGTTTTTAAGACTATTTGTACATTTATATATATATATATATATATATATATATATAAAATGGAGAATGAATGTGAAAAGTATTAGCATATAAAGGTGCTCAATGCTAAAATAGCAGAACAGTTTTAAAATCAGGGATCAAATTTTATGGAGTTAATATTCTGTAACTGCAGTTTCATGCATATCATGCAATCTTCAGACAGTAAAAATATTAAAATATCATGGCTTATAATTAAAAATGAATAAGCCACTGATATAATATTTCAATATTTTTCACTGTCTTAGTTGGCAACCCATCAAAGTCAAGGAAAAGACCGACTCAAAACTCTGCTGCCTTTCAAGGAAAGGCTAGGGGAGTAAACCCTGAAAACAAATCAGGAGCTGGAGTCCCTAAGGTGGTGTGATGCTGAAATCCAGTATTACCCATCAACTCCTGCAACACTACCATTGCCGAACTGCATTGGTACCTTACCTTTCCTTTGGATCACAGTGGCAGTGTGGAGAAGGGGGATTTGCTGCACAGGCAACAGCTTATCCTCCATATGAACCCACCCAGGCTATGTAATTCAAATTTAAAAAAAATTTGACACTACTCCATCGGCTGCCAACCAACCATATATATATATATATATTGTCCTTCAATTTGTCTTTATATATATATATATATATATATATATATATATATAGTCAGCAGATTCTCTTGTAGGCATACTTTATTAAAATGATAGACAATGATTTGGTGTTTTGCTTTTTATCCAGATTTTCTCCTTGGTAAATGAGATGTCACAAGTGACAAGTGAAAAGGGGATAGACTCTCTCACTATTCAATTGATACTGACAATGAGCCACTTTGCTGACTTGATTTTTTACTACTATTCTTTGTTTAGAATTATTTATGAATCTTACAAGTTGAAATGATTGATGAAATCCTGAGCTGATTTATTGTTTATATCCTTTAGAAAGGTTTTTCCACTGTTGTAATTGCCTTTTTAGCTTGCAAGTATCAGCAGACTTTATTTTGTTTGATGATTGTTAACTTTTTTTTTCTATGAATTATCATCAATGGCTTTTAAAAAGAGAATAAAGGCAATGAAAGGTAAGGAGTAATAAAACTAAGAAACAAAAGAAATATAAAATGGAAATGAAATAGAAAAATTCAAGTAATAAAAAAATGAATAGAAAAAAAACAAAAAATATAAAACAAAAAATAAAAAAGTAAAGAAATGAAAATAAATTAATGAAATATCAAAGTATATATATATATATATATCTGAATCGCCTGGAGAGGGCAGCAAAGAACATCAGCCTCTATATGAACTCCAATAAAACAGAATTCATGTGTTTTAAAAAGAAAAGAGGCATCTTCACACTCGACGGTAAGCCTCTAAAACCAGTAGAACAATTCACATACCTAGGTAGTAATATCTCATCCACAGAAAGCAATGTTAATGCACGAATAGGGAAGGCATGGTCTGCAATAAACAGATTATCATTCATATGGAAATCTGATCTTGCTGACAAATTAAAACAACAATTCTTCCAAGCTGTGCTTGAATCAGTGCTGCTGTATGGCTGCACCCCTTGGACCCTAACGAGGTGCCTGGAGAATAAGCTGCACAAGAATGCTGAGTGTGATCTTGAACAAGTCTTGGAAACAACAACTGACAAGGAAGCAGCTGTATGGCCACTTGCCTCCTATCTCTCAAACCTTCCAAGTGCGATGAACAAGAGATGCTAGACACTGCAGGAGAAGCAAGGATGAACTCATAGGTGATGTTCTGTGGAAACCAGCACATGGACATGCCAATGTGGGCCATCTAACAAGGACCTATATTGGCCAGACCTGCGTGGGTACTGGATGCTGCGCAGAGGACCTCCGGGGACAATGACTGAGAGAAGGTTGGTGAGAGATTGTCATGGATATCTGTGCTAATTTCATGACATGATGATAATATATATATATATATATATATATATATATATATATATATATATATATATATATATATATATATATTAACATACACACCACATTGGTGGGCACCTCACATGGTGTAATGGTTAGCAAGCTAGATTTGCAGACCATTGTTAGTGAGTTCGATCCTCATTGGGTGCCCCATACTTCTGGCCTTGTGCCACAGCTTAGCTTAGTAAATAACTATACCATATTGGCAAGAAACTGTCAGTGACCAAGCATGATTGACTAAGTATTCGCTACCCTAATTTAGATATAAATACTTTATCAATGATATTGAGTACTCTTTATTAATAGATATAGAAAACTATATATATAACAGGGTTCATGTAATCTCAAATATTAACAGCATGTATAGAAACAACTTAAAATTATGTTTTTCTTTTCAGGTAAAAAAATGTCATTCATTAGAAAAGAAAAGGCATTTAGACATTAAATATTTGGAAACATATATATTAAATATTTGGAATTATATATATATATATATGTATATATATATAAATACTCTATCAAATCCTTATCTATTATTTTTAATACAACATGCCTACAAGAGAATATTCTGCATAAGTATACATTATATATCTTATTATAATGGAGATTGTGTGTTTGTCTGTCTGTAACCGAAACTAAATCACTATTCAAGTCGCAATTCCCTTAGTTATTGACGTCACATTCACCATGAATTTATTTTTATTTAAACCTCAATTATTGATAAAATTCTCATACCTTATTAATACTGTTGGATTAATCTACATACTAATAACATGCAGGTATATTTATATATTCAACAAAATAGCGGTTTACAGTGTGAACAAGAAGGTTAATTTCCATATTGATATTAAGAATTTGATTTTAATAAATATATGCTTAGTATTATTGATTTCTAATTGTTTGGTTTTTCTCTTAACGAATCTGAGCAAAAATCTCAGGGATAAATATTAAACGAAATCCATAAACAAGATGAAAGAACTGTAATTTTATGAAATACTTCATAATCTAACTAAATAGATAAATTAGGAAAAATGAAAGACTGGAGTGATGGAAAATGATGGAAGAGTTAGATTTAAAGCTGTTCTATTTTTCGATTATACCCCCTTAGTTTATCATTTTCTAAATAGTTTCTAATTTGATACAATATTTTATTACATCAAAACCTAAATACTTGCACATATATAAAAAAAATTTTTGATATATTTATTTCGTCTTTCCATTTCCAATGTTGCTTTGATAAAGACATCTTCATAATGTCAAAACAGATTTCTGTCAGCAAAACTTTTAACATCTTGTTTTTTCTACAAAACTTTCTACACATACATATATACATAAATACTCTATCAAATACTTATCTATTATTTTTGATACAACATGCCTACAAGAGAATATTCTATCTAAGTATATATATATATATATATATTTATAAATATGATATTATGCCCACCTAAACATTCATGGAACACAAAGATGGTCAAAAGTACCCATACTCAGACTACACAGAGACTTTGAACAGTTTTTAAACAGTTCTATAACCACAATTGTGACATCTCATTCACCAAAAAGAAAACTTGAATAAACCACCAAATCCTTTTCTATTATTATTAATAAAACATACCTACAAGAGAATTTTCTGCCTAAATATACATTATATATATATATATATATATATATATATATATATGAAATGGAGAAAGAAAAGAACAAAAAAGTATATATAATCAAAGAAGAATTTTGTTGTAAAAGAACTTACAAAACTTATACAAGACAAAACACAAATTATTAAGGATTAATCATAAAAACTAAATCTTCATGAGTAAAGTTGTAACTTGAGTATCAGAGTTAACTGAGAAATAATTGGAAGAAACACGAGTATTAATGATAGGAGAAAAGGTTTACTAAGCAAAGATACAAGGTGAACAAAGTAATTAATTATTGCTAGGTTGAATTACCAAGTCCCGTGAGATCTTGTTTCTCTTCTGAGGTTTTGTCAGACATTATCTATATGACAAACAAATGATTCTATTGTCATTATTATGACAAGTAGCTAGCTAAAGAAATGTTTTATAGCAGGCTCACAGACACCTAAGTATTTTAAAGTATATGTTTTATCAAAGAAAAGAGATGTTTTGTGTACAGACAGTTAAGTCTAAATACTTCTAGCTAGTCAAGCTATTCTAATAGATTCAAAATTATTAGATGAGGAAATAAGAAATAGCAGTCTATCTCAATATGAACACAATAATTCAAATGAAATACAGGTAATTCCATGTTAAATCATCCAGAAAAAAGTACAATTGTCACCCAACCCTTCAATTTTTCTGAATTTTTTCCAAGTGTGGACTGTTAGACAATTCTCAAAATTTGACTTTCCATTATGGGGTTGGTGAAAAATGGCTACTTTTTCTAACCTATTTTTGTCTGTAAAACGAGTTCTAGAGCTTCTCTACTTCTAAAAATTAGTTTATAAAAGGGCGTTTTTTATTTGCTGGCATAATTAATTTATTAATTATCTTACATTGAGCTCTCTAAGGGATTTGAAATATTACACTTCAAGTTGTGAAGGAAATGCCAACCAACAATTTCTTTTTTTTTGTAAATGATCATGACACTTCTCACGACGGATTGATGGGCATGCAAAAACAATTAATTAGCAGAAGCTCAGAATCGGTAAGACTGAAATTCTCAATTTCTTAACCTTGGATCGTTGAATTATATTCACAGAGATGCTGATAGGTTTGTGTCATGTGTCCCTGATGCACAAAAATCTAAAAGTAAGCAGTAAAATCAAATCTATGTGTCCCAGTGTTTTACTTTTTTCTTCCCTCACCATTTCAAGCTAATTGTAAATATATTTCCATAGTTTCTTAGAAATGAATTTCACAGGATAGGTTACAAGGTAGGAGTTAGATGGCTTTAGTTGTTTCCCAAGATCATAAATAAAAACCCTACAATCTATTAAGAAACTTTAGTTGGGACCCATAAATGTTCCTGGGGACTCATCCAAAGCAAATATATGCATTCCAGGATGCACTAAATCAAAGAGCTATCAGCATCACTGTATTCAAACACAGCATAGATCACAATGAATCTTCTTTATTACCCATTCCATATCAGCCATCACTCCTCAAAGTTCCTCTACACAGCATCTAGTGGCCAAACCTTAATCCTAACACAAACCCTAGCATCTTTAAGGTTTAAGGTATTTCTATGCATTTAGTTTGTACACAAAATAGTTGTTGTTTCCTGATAAAATAGCACAGGATGGAACCCAGAGAGAGACACTTCTAGCAGAAGAAAGCAGATACCCAACCCGAAAGAGAAGCAGAAACTCTTATACACCCAAATGCAAAGAACAAACACTCTATGGAAAACACTCAATAGAAGCGAATATTAGGAAGAGCTATGCAAAACTGAAAGGAAAAAAATGAATTAGTTCATTTTTTGATGCTGCAAAATTATTAGATCCATTTAAAAAATCAAGTAGCAGTTCCTCACTCACCTGTCTTTCTTGAGATCATTGCTCGATTTTCTAAATGTTCCGATCACTGTCTCCAATTCTTTGGAGAAATTCTCATAGGCTGTAGCAATCTGTTGGGCAAACTCTGCCACTGAAAATAAGAAAAGAAAAGAAACATCATTAACAAATAGCAACAATTTTAACTTGGAAAAAATGGTTTTACTGGGCTTTGATGAAATGATGATTGATTTTAACGGCATGTCAACCCATCCAGGGTTATTTTATGCCAAGCAGTAGGTTGTGAGGGATAGTCAGATTTATTTTTTTCTTTTTTTCAAGTATTTTTATTTATTTTGACAGTAAGTTGTTTGTTGCTAAGTGGATTGGAAATCAGTTATAAGGGATAAGTTCAAGTTT
This sequence comes from Doryteuthis pealeii, assembly GCA_023376005.1. NCBI lineage: Eukaryota > Metazoa > Mollusca > Cephalopoda > Myopsida > Loliginidae > Doryteuthis > Doryteuthis pealeii. The sequence goes on along the minus strand of CM042141.1, from coordinate 76,945,130 downwards.
GTTATAAGCGATAGTTTGGTAGAAAGTTTTTTTTTAAATAATTTTTATAAGCAATTTTCAATTTAACCCATTGATGGGACCCTAACAAGTACTACCACTCCGAGTCAGAGTGTACCTGGGAGCAATGGTGATAATGAAGAGATGGCAGCATGGATATTGCTTACAGGTCTTAGACAAAAAGCTAAAACTTTGAGTAGGCCTCAAACCCGAGGTTTGGCAAAAATCAGTGGGATGGAAGAATGGCAGAGGAGACAAGCGTAAGCTTAAGTCGATGGGCAAAAAGAACAGATGTGGCGAAAGGCAGAGGGATGGGCAAAAGACAGGAGAGGAGATGGGTATAATCTTACCAGGGTAGACCTAAAAGCCGAGGTTTGGCAAAATTCAGTGGGATTGGAGAATGGGAGAGGAGACGAGTGTAAGCTTAAGTCGATGGGCTAAAAAAAGAGATGTGGCGAAAGGCAGAGGGATGGGCGAAAGACAGGACAGGAGATGGGTATAATCTTAACAGGGTAGGCCTAAAAGCCGAGGTTTGGCAAAATTCAGTGGGATTGGAGAATGGGAGAGGAGACGAGTGTAAGCTTAAGTCGATGGGCTAAAAAAAGAGATGTGGCGAAAGGCAGAGTGATGGGCGAAAGAAAGGAGACGAGATGGATATAATCTTACCAGGGTAGACCTAAAAGCCGAGGTTTGGCAAAATTCAGTGGGATTGGAGAATGGGAGAGGAGACGAGTGTAAGCTTAAGTCGATGGGCTAAAAAAAGAGATGTGGCGAAAGGCAGAGGGATGGGTGTAAGTCAGGAGAGGAGATGGGTATAATCTTTACAGGGTAGGCCTAAAAGCCGAGGGTTTGGCAAAATTCAGTGGATTGGAGAATGGGAGAGGAGACGAGTGTAAGCTTAAGTCGATGGGCTAAAAAAAGAGATGTGGCGAAAGGCAGAGGGATGGGTGTAAGTCAGGAGAGGAGATGGGTATAATCTTTACAGGGTAGGCCTAAAAGCTAAAACAAAAATAAGGCAAATATATGAAAAAAGAACATAATGTAATTTTCTTTGTGTTTGTTAGAGGTGTAATAGTTCTTGTCATAGGAAGTGGATTCAGCTATTAAAGTTCAATCCTGAACAGGGCTATTTGCATGGCCCATAGCAATAATACCCAACTATACAAAAACCCAACTATTCTCCCTCTAGCTATGGGTAAATAGTAGGATAGATTGGGCTCTTTAACCTTGGTATGGAAATCAATCCAGGAGAAGGAAAAATCTTAAGTCAAACCAATTGTAGACCTGGAGATGGATAGGCCCCACCAGACTATGTCTGCCCAAGACACACTAGATGAATAATGTCCCCATGCCAAAACCAGGTCACAGTACCAGTGTATATGTGACAAAAAGGCTCGACACGATTTTGACATGAACATTTATGAAATCCTTGAAATAACAGAAAAAGGTTCAGTGGATAAGTGACTATTGATAATATCAAAGATCATTGTCAGCTACGCAGTGGAATGTTATGGGTTATTGTCCATGTACACCACTTAAATAGACTGTGCTGTGCATTTGACTGGTATGTTAGCACCAGCCAATCAAAGGCTCTGTAGATAGTTTTACATTTGTACAAAATAAATAGAAGCCAAACGTCTCTTAGCATCTCAATAGTTAGCATGTGGATCAGTTTGATCATCTCTGATAGGGTCAGCTTGGTGAGGAGAGTATGATTTTGAAAGACCCAAAACTTCCCAGTGACCCATGCATACTACACTGACGACACCTACTAGCACCCCAAAAGTAGGAGCATATATTTAAAGAATGTGTGTGTGTGTGCGTGTGTGTGTGTGTTTATTTTGAATAGACCCAAATGATTGCTACTAAGTTTATCTTAGTATCATGTATTTTCATTAAATAAACTTAATTATAATGTACAAAATATAACACACATTTTCCCTATTTGCTGATATAATATTAGGTAATAGTGTTGATATAGTTGGTATGTAGTGTAGCTAAGACAAAAATCTTTTCAAATCCTTCAAGTGATACATAATTTATAAGCAGCTTATAAATTATGAACGTACCTGTAGTGAGAATATTTTGAATAGGGTCCATTAGACTTAGAATAACAAGGTTCTTTGGAAAGTTACCTGACAGTCATTGGTGGTTAGTAACCTTTTTACTTGACCTCTTAAAGATGTGCCATTACAGATGCATGGGAAATAGTTTTAGATGTGATGCAGATTTCAGAGTAGGTTGACCTGTAGGTCGTTGCACTGTTGTCATTTCTCATAGCGGCGGATGAATATGGGCAGAGTTGCGAAATAAAGCTTGATCAAGAAAACAACCAAGTCCTGTTTGTTAATTGAATATTAAAAACAATGACAGCCCAGCACAACAAAGAATGAACCCCAGCAGAAACTCTGAAGAGAAGTAAGCCCAACAAGAACATTGCGGCCAGATGAGTTAGCAGGAACCAGTAGAACCAGAAGTGTAACAAATAAGACTATCTGTCTGTCTCCCCATTTATATACCTGATGTTACACAAGTATGTATTTAGCTAACCTCTTTACCATGAGCACCATGTAACACAATGAAGTCAGTTTGTTTAATGACATATAAACCCTGTGAGTTGTTTCATGCCAAATATTTCTTTATATATACATATATATTATGGAAAAAGTGACTTACCCGTGAATATGGTCACAATGGTTAGTTGATGCAAAATTCAGAAAGGTAAGGCAGCGATATAACAAATAAAAAGTGCTCAATATGTGAGCAGAGCAAATTTATTGTAACACAGGTACAAGTGATAACCTACTCGAGTTTCACCATAAGGATCTCCAGGGTTAAATCCACTGGATTAATCAAGATATTGTTTATCGCGAAAAGCACACACGTGTAATCGACTGCAATTAATCAATATCTTGATTAATCCAGTGGCAATGTGTTACAACTCTATTTACCCAATTCTTCTGTTTTTGACAGAATGCAACAAAATGGTTATTTTTGTTGTTGTCTAAAATGAAGAACATTCTTTTTGAATTTAGAGTTTTCCTTCTCCTCGACCAGTTACCATACTGAGGTAATACAACCTGCCCTACTAATTACCCATAGCTGAGATAGGGAGAATGGTTAGATTCATACTTGTCCCATGTGAAAAGCAAACAAAGATTTAAACTCGGGTCCTCATTTACTATGACTATAACTGTTGCACCGTAAGTGGCTTTAAATCATTTGGGTAAACCAAAGAAAAAAAATAATAATCAGAAGAAAAAAAAAGAGAAGAAATTAAGGAATAAGTAATGGAATCAATAAGAAATTGAACTCACACAAAATGATGCAGAGGAAAATTGAAAATTGGATTTTATGAGATATTTTGTTTTATTCATTCTGTTTGGGTATTCAATTTTTTTTCTTAAACTCATTTTTTAAACACATATTTCAAAACTCATCTTTTGATCTATTCTAACTATATATGGGACCCTAACAGGTACTACCAGACTGGGTCAGAGTTGACCTGTGAGTAATGGCAATTAATTTTTCTTTATTTAAAAAAAAAAAATTAATTTAATTTAATTTAAAATTTTTGTTTCATTTATTTTTATTTGGTTTAATTTTATTTTTATTAATTACCACACAACTTCAAATTGATAAAATTTGGAATAAAAATTAATAATACACTCCCCAGAACTCCAGAATTGGGAATTCACCACTAGATGAAGTTTATCATCATACCCAGGATGCTAAGACCTCAACCAATGCCTTCGATATCTGATAAAAAAAATTGGGGGTTGCTGCACAGGCAATAGGAATATTGGAGTTTTGAAAGTTAGAGAGAGAGAGAAGAAAAAAAGAATGAGCGAGAGAGTGTGTAAAAAAAATGTATTTATATATTTGATTTTCCATGAGATGATTTTTAATAGAATCTAAAATGCTTTGTGTTACCATAGCAACATTATTTTCCATTACTTAGTTGTGAGATCAGATTGCAAAAAGCAATTTCAGTTTCAAAATTGACAAAGTTGGGATTAAAGATTAATAATATTAAACAGCAAATACAAAAACTTATTTTAATATTCAGCTTTTCTATTTGTTTTCATTATTATCAATCTTTATTCAAAATTTTATCAATTTGAAGTTGTGTGGTGATTAATAAAAATAAAATTAAACCAAATAAAAACAAAATTAAATTAAATAAAAAAAATACATAAAAAGACACCGAAAAATAACAATTTCCAAGAAGGTCTGAGACCAGAAGAACCCTTGAGGCATGAGCAGAAATGTCCTGAATTCTTTGCGCCAAAAGAACTCTCTTCCCTTTTCACCCTCAGACTTTGAAGAAGAAACACCTATTGACTTGCTTGGGAATTATTTCCCCTCAAAGAAATAGTGTGAATTAACTAATAAGAGTATTACTCTAAAGTCATCCTAACCTGTGTTCCTTTCGCTTTTTTTCCTAAATTCCCTTTTCAGATTACTAGCCCAAAAGAAGGAAGAACAAACTATATTGGAATTAGACACAAATACCAATGAGCTAAACCACGTAGAACCAACAACAAACTACAAACCTAATCAGTACAGTTGTACAAATAGGTTAAGAATTATTCTACAAATAAAAATAATTGGTAATTTTCTTGAAGCATTGTTAAGTATGTTATAATATATTAATGATTTGAAGGCAATTACAATGCATATAAAAAATAAAAACAAAAAGATGTTATTTTTGTCTTATCGATTTTTAAAGTATAACTTTATCTTCAGAGATGAATATCAGAAATGTACGTGCTTAAGTCTTTTTTTGTGTGGTTATATATATATATTTTTTTCCTCTTCTTTTTTTTCTTTCTCCTCCTTTCTTTTTTCTTTATGTTATGAATGAGATGGGTGAATAACTGTAATTTCGTATTTTTGGAATATCTGTTGAGAATGAAATATTCATAATATTTGATGATAAACTGCATATTTAATATTTATTCTATAAATATATTTTATCAAAAATATTATTGCACAGTGATACCTTAACTTGTGAGGTTTCTGAGTTACAAGGTGTCACTCGGTTGATTTTTTTTGCTTTGTAAGCAAAAATTAGAGATATGAGCAAGCTTCAGATATGCTTATGTCAATAAGTTCACTAAAAACATTCAAGTTTCCAAATTTATCATACCAACGGAAATATTTTATATAAAAGAATAAACATTAAAACATTTCACATCACTTGATCAATATATTCTTTTATGTTTTATATAATACAGTGCTATTTTTCTTATTAAAAAAAAAATGTGTTTTTTGGTGGGGCAAGAACAGATTAATGGCATTTCAGTTTATTACAATGAGGAAAACTGATTTGATATATGAGAAAATTGTGGTAATTTATGAGGACGTGCGTCCTGGTCTCCTGCCTCAAAAATTGCTACCTGGTGACTATTAAAATAACGACCCAGCTCAGTCTATTCAAAACTATCCATCTTCATATCTATCTATCTATCTAAATTTGTTCATATTTGTCTATATTACTTTAAATACTAAGATTTTTTTATTCATGTTTGTTTAATGTCTTGTTTTTAGTTTAAATAAACAAGAATTACGACAAAAAAAGAAGCGACCCTCACCCCAAATACATTTACTTGTCGAAAATATCTATCTCCATTTGTACATATCTATCTATATTATTTTGTTTGTTTATCTATCTATCTATCTCAGTCTATTCCAAACTATATATCCATCTTCATATCTAAACAAGAATTATGACAAATTACGATAAATAAACAAGAATTATGATGAGCTGGGGTTGTTATTTTGATAGTCACCAGGTAGCAATTTTTGAGGCAGGAGACTGGGATGCTCTTCCTCATAAATTACCAAAATTGCTACTAGTACTGATACTATTTGCATAGATTCCTGCCCATTTTTACAATGCAACACTTGGGGATTCAAATTAAAAAATTAAAAAAAACTCCCATGAGCCTTCACTGGAAGAACCCTCCAAGCATGTGTGGGAAAAAGGACTGACTTCTGACCCCCAAGACATGCTCTCAGCCATTCTGACTTAGGCCTTTACTGTGTCTAGATACTACTACTGGTCAGGGGGATATTTCCTTGCCACGTGGTGGCTATGACCCGTGAATAAAGCATAAATCATAAAACCACCATCTGTCTTTATCTCTTTTCATTTCTTTAATTCCTTCATTTTCAGCGCGACCACAAAAAAGATGGGGTGAAAAGCAAAACCCTTGGAACATGCACCAGTAATAACAAGCTACCTTTTTTTAATCTAAAACTCTTGTAACCCCATTTTTGAGATGAGGACACAGAACTGTCTTAACACTATGCCTTTATCTACTACGCTAAGTAACAGTTATCTCTAGGCTGCTGGTTCAATCCTGGTTAAGGGTGACAATAACATAGAATAACAATTATAAGTAATAACAAGCTACCTTTTTTTAACCTAAAACTCTTGTAACCCCATTTTTGAGATGAGGACACAGAACTGTCTTAACACTATGCCTTTATCTACTACGCTAAGTAACAGTTATCTCTAGGCTGCTGGTTCAATCCTGGTTAAGGGTGACAATAACATAGAATAACAATTATAAGTAATAACAAGCTACCTTTTTTTAACCTAAAACTCTTGTAACCCCATTTTTGAGATGAGGACACAGAACTGTCATAACTCAATGCCTTTATCTACTACACTAAGTAACAGTTATCTCTAGGCTGCTGGTTCAATCCTGGTCAAGGGCGACAATAACATAGAATAATAATTAACATAGCTAACCACAGGTATGGTTAGAAGCATGAGAACAGGATACCCCCGTGGATTGAATAAAGGGTTGGGTTCAAAGTTCCATGATGGCTACCAATTATGACAAGAAGGCTCCAGAGTCCGACAAGAAATCCCTGAAGAAGGCCGAAGGGCACATCAGCTGAAACATTGTACAGATAACAATAAAGATGAGGACAATAGTCCAAATAATCCAAATAATACTAATAAACAGATGACTTTCTAAAGAATATCAATGCCAAAGTAAAGTGACATTAAAAAAAAATAAAAATAAAAAATAAATCCAGCAATAGCAAAGACCAAGCATTGTAGCAATTTTGCTTGTGGGACCAAAAGGTCACTCTTGTACTTTTCATGAAAGACGTTGTTGAGGCCAGAAGAGAGACCCTTGACTCCTCCGAGTTGCGGAAACAACTGCTCAAAAGAACATCATGAAAAGAACCTGCAATCCTGACCTCTGTCAACCGAAACTTATCCGTTTTTCTTTTCTTGTTTTGTTCATTCGTGTATACAATAACCTATGTGTAAATCTGTCTTGATCACCTTATTCATGCAACACGCATAGTATCAACACAAAAGTACTGAAATGTTGAATGGAATGGAAAACAGTTTAAAATGCCAGCAGACACGAAAACATTCAATCTCTATTCCTGGTAGCGTGATAAATTTTAAGTTGTTGGCTGTCGAGATTATAAGCCATTTCTTTATTATGTCTCATTGGTTCAGAAGAACATTTATGGATGTATTTAGGTATATCTATAAAATGCTATATTCAGTATTTACTAGCTGAAGTACTTATTTACACAGGGTAAAAGCTCAAAACTTGGATTAATTTTTACACTAAATGGTTATTACATTTCATTGATTCAGAACATTTATGGATGTTTTTAGATATATCTATAAGTAAAGTCGTCGGGCGGCCTAAAGTCGGTATCAGCCAGTCAGCGAGGGAGTCTATCCCCTTTTCAATAGCGCTAGACCAAGGAGATTGCTTTTGGTGTCTGAGCTCGTGCGCCACACCTACTATCAGCTCCTTACTTTACCGCACAGATCCCTGTGCTACTCATACGCTGAGTTGGCGAGGACCGGTATCGAACTAGGAACCTTGTGGTTTCTAGCTGAAGGCATATCTATAAAATGCTCTATTCAGTATTTACTAGCTGAAGTACTTATTTACACAGGGTAAAAGCTCAAAACTTGGATTAATTTATACACTAAATGGTTATTACATTTCATTGATTCAGAACATTTATGGATGTTTTTAGATATATCTATAAAATGCTCTATTCTGTATTTACTAGCTGAAGTACTTATTTACACAGGGTAAGGGCTCAAAACTTGGATTAAAGTTGGTTATTTTTATATTGAATGTTTATGAACTATTATTTTTATGAAAATATATATACTACTTACAGAAAAGAGATTTACCAATTATATCTATTTGGGGTTCAGTTTAGCTCAATTGGTATAGAATCTGCATAGAGATCTTTTGTAATGCTTACATGTAGATAAAAAGACAAATTAACAGATATTGTTATTATGTATTTCAATTGAAATTGATACATTAAAACAGAAAATAAGACAACAAAAAAATTGTTACTTTTTGGTCTAACTAAAGGAGAGTCAAAAATTATCCACACTTACACCATAACATATTTTTATTTTTGTCACACTGCATTCTGTGCATGCATGCTTATAATTGGCATGGTTGGGGTCATATGATCAAACTTTGAGCCTGATCATACCATTTTGCTTGCTGTTTTTACAGTGTACACATGGCCACTTTACGAACAGTATGCACCAAGGAAGGAACAATTTTTCTGGTCAGAAGGAGTGTCAGGGGCTAAAATTCATCAGAGGCTTTTTGCACAACAAGGGAACAATACACTACTGCACTGAAGTGTTTTGAGCAGATAGAGAAGTCTAAAAGTGGCCAGACAAGTGTGATGCACAAAGAGGAAGAAGGATGTCTGTCAACCTCCACCACTGATGAAAAGATTCAGCAAACTCTAGAGATGGTAATGGCGAACTTTGATTAGGCTTCCATAAAACAAGAGTGCGGATAATTTTTGAATCTCCCTTGTACATTGTCAGTATGTGAGAACTACTTATAAACCAACTTATTAATATTTCATCAAATTTTAATTAAATAATTAATCTTGCATAAAAATATACACATTTTTGTTGCTATTTTATCAATAATTAATTTCTGTAATCAAGCTATGGTTAAAATAAATTTTAAAAATCATAAAAGTTACAGTATCAGCTCCACCCCTTTTATCTTAACCTCTCACAGACCAAGTTAACAGAAGCTATAATTATAATTTTTGATAAAAGTTACAGTTTCATTCTAACCTAATATAAACAGTAATAAAAAAATCAGCTGTGTCTAAAGAACACACACACACAGATGAAGGTTACAAAAAAAAAAAGGAAAAAAACCTAGCTGTGCCTGGAGAACACACACACAAACAAATAACTAAGGCCTACCTAATAATAATAAAAAAAGGCTAGGCCAAACCTGGAATGATACTAAGACATTGTTGGACAGACACACAAACACAGACTTACACATACACACATGCAGAGAATTTCAAGGAAGTATACAACAGAATGGACAGAACCTAGTAGCAAGCCAATAGCTACTGACCTTCAGAAATTTTCTGATGAAGAGATCTTTATCTTGAAATATTAAGAATAAATCAAAGGTAAACAAACATCATAGTTATCTTATTTTTTTTCACACTTGCATTGTGATAGTCTTCAAAACCAACCACCAAACCAATATAAACACAATGCTTCAAGCAAATTATAAAACTCTTTTAAATATAAATAACTATTTTCATAAGACAAACAATTCTATGATTTTATCTATGTCTTGCAGCAAGATAGTTTCCAACTTATCAGCACAGTTAGAGATTTTCTCTCATGAGAGTCCTGTCTACATGTGTGAAAAAAAAGAAAAGGAGGTCCTATAGGTATGCATACCAAATGTGTTGGCATTACACAAAACTGACTATCTATAGAGAGTAGACCGACAAGTTTTATATAAATACTACAAATTTCATTACACAGGGTGTAACAGAAATACCTCACACATTTTAAACTGTCATCTGCATGGTGCATGTGAACTTTGGCAAGTAGCAGTGGTAGATACATCTAGCTAATGTTTAACATTTCTTTTTCAGATATGATCATGGCTAAGACTACAGAACACCATACATTTACAGGTGAAACTTTTTTTGAGATTACGTAGCATTTCTCTATTGCGTTTTGGTTATATACTTCCAATGCTAGTGATAATGATAAAATATTTACCATTGCCGTTAGTCAATGAATTTCTCCATAGACTTCTACACATGGGAACACTAGCTTTGTCCAACCAGCAAAACATTACAAATGTAGTGAGCACTTTTATATTCATTCATAATTACAAATTAGTCAGTTATACTTATTGAGAGTCAAAATTGCGACTCACTTGATTTTTTGCCTTTTCTGTTAAGTCACCACCTATTCATATATATATATATATATATATATATATATATATATATATATATGAGGAAGAATGAATAAAGAAAACAAAGTACAGAATGGAAAATAAAAGATGAATTTAATCAATATCACTTACACATGTGTTTTGGTCAGTTTATCTTTGTGTACACGATTATATCATTTCATTTGTTTATTTAATGATAATAATAGTTTGAATTGTGTACACAAAGATAAACTGACCGAAACACATGTGTAAGTGATATTGATTAAATTCATCTTTTATTATCCATTCTGTACTTTCTTTTCTTTATTCATTCTTCCTCATATTGTCGGATTCAATTCCAATTTTACATATATATATATATATATATATATATATAAATAAATGGGAAAAACAAATTGTTCCAAAAAAGATGAATTTATTATATTTATGTTGAACGTTTAAAGTTTATATAAAACCTTCTTCAGAACAATATGATAAAAAGAAGAGAAAAAAAGTTGAATGTTAATCAACGAATGGTTATAAAACTTTTTCTACATATTTCCAACTCAAGTCATTCAAAAACAACAACAAAAAAATCTTTTTAGATTCTTTTTAACATATTGTCGGATTCATATCCATAATTTACCTCCATATACAAGGGTATGTCAAAAATATCGAGATTTTTTGTACTTTTTGACACACCTTGTATTCTGAAAAAAAAAAAAGAAAAGTTCCATTCATTCTTCATTTCTATCTTGGTAAATACAGCTTAAACTTAGTACTTTTTTTGACACACCTTGTATTCTGAAAAAAAAAATTAATGAATAATGTTATTTTCTTCAGAATACAAGGTGTGTCAAAAAGTATTACAAATCTCTATACTTTTTTTGACACACCTTGTATGCAGGTGTGTATATATATTTGGTTAAATAAAACAGACAAATTCTGAAACAAATGTTTTATCAATTGAAGGCATTAAAAATTAATTAAGATATTTTTTTGGACTGACTTAAACCTAATATTGATAGTCATTAAGAAACATTTTATAATGTCAAATTCTATACTGTGAAAAGTCAAAGGCAAATTTGTTTTGTAAGCGTCACTGTATCTTTAGTTTAGAGTTCAATCATTTCTTCAAGAGAATTGTTCAGATGTATTGAGGATTTGTGAAACAAAGATTGCATGAGTTTTCTCTTTTCTATTGAATAAAAAAAAGGTATAAAAAAAAACAATTAAAAAATCTATTTGCATTTAAAACCAAAGAAACTTTTGATTCTATCTTTTTTAATATTTTTCTTCTCTTGTTTCAATTTCAGCTAAAGCCATTTCTTGCAGCAATCTAATGCAAATGCAATTAAAGGAATTGGATGCACATTTTAAAGAAAATGCAGCACAAACAATGCACAAAATTGCAGAACCATTAGAAGTGAATCGGTTAAAAAAAAAAAAAAAAAGAAAAAAAAAAAGAAGATGTTTTTCTGGGTAAGAAAATCAGTTTTATTACAAACCAGCAGAGCTACCTGGCATTGCCTAGGATTTAAAAAGTTAAAGTGAATCTCTTACCAATATTCATACAAGGTATATCAAAAAAGTATTGAGATTTTTTAACTTTTTGACACACCTTGTATTCTGAAAAAAAAAATAACGATACATTCCTTAATTTTTTTCAGAATACATGGTGTGTCAAAAATGTATTAAGCTTAAAGCTGTATTTACCCAGATAGAAATAAAGAATGAATAGAACGTTATTTTTTTAAGAATACAAAGTGTGTCAAAAAGTACAAAAAATCTTGATCCATTTTTGACACCTTGTATATCGATTAATAAAAACTATTTTTTTATATATTTGTTTTATAATCTTTTATTCTTTATATATTCTTGTTTTAATCTGTTTATTTGTTATTCCTTTTATTTGTAACTTTCTTTTGTCTTTTTTTATACTTTATTAATTTGTTATATTTAAAAAAAAAATCAATTTGTTAATATATCTTTGATTTATGCCCTTATTCCATTTTTATTTTATTTAGCTTTTATGAAAAATGAGGGGTAACAATTTTTTTTAATCCTCTTGTACAAAATTTTACTGAACTTTGGAATTTGCTGGTCTTCACAAATCTTTATAAGTCATATATACATATATATATATATATATATGTGTATTTTGGCAGCATTTTTTCTTTTATACAAGTTTCGTTAAACTGTACAGACAATTCCTGTTGGACAAGTTTTTCATTGATCCGTTCCAATTTTTGTGCCATCTTTCTGGTGTCGGGGCGTAACTGGTATAACAGTCCCCCAAAGGTTTCCAAACGAGCACTTTCAGCAATACAATTTGCCATCCTCAGGTGTGAAACGATGGTATGATTTCATGTCTCGTTCTTAACGAGAACGAGTAGTAGCAAGGAATTAGAAGTGGGAGGTAATAACCATGGGTGGTAGGAGGTTGTAGGAATGGTAGTGGTTTGAGCGAGCTTTGTGGTGATTTTATAAATTTTTTATAAAATTTGTGATGCACTATCTTCAATGGTGCATCATATCGGCTCCGATAGCAACTCCAACTTGAATCTGGCATCTTCACGTTGCCACCCTGTAAGCTACGTGCTGTTAGTATTGACATTTTTTGCTACAAATAAACTACACAAGAAAAACTTGAATCAAGAAAAATCTTAAATCAAGAAACCACAGTCAGTGTGAAGCAATGAAAAAGTCCATCCTCCCTACCGCTAATATATAATGAAATAATCTATTCCTCCCAGTTTCAGTCTAATTTACTTCCACAGATTCTGCTTGCGGTAAGTTTGCCCCCTTCTATGAAATTAATTGATTTTATCTATTCTAACTTGCCACCTTCTTTGCTCTTACTAACATAATTGCCAACAATTATGCAGTATGTAATTATAAATGTGATTTCCTTGTTTGATATCAAGTCAAAAAGCTTGATAATTAAGCTTTTAAGTGTGATAATACCATAATTTTTGCCAATGATTGTGTACATGCATATGCATGATATTTTGAATAACAATGTGGTTAAGAAATATAATTGAAAGATGAACTTATGAAATTAAAAATTTATTCATATAAACTTTTGTGACAGAGAACACGAGTTGAGTGGTGGGCATGAAAACATGCTGTATTCTCGAAGGAAGCGGGCTAGGCTTTGCCTGGTGTGTAGGACTGACCTAGGATCGAACCCACTTCCTTCAGAATGCAAAAAGGTGACACTTTGGCACAGGTACCGGAATTGAGATGCCACTGTCCCGTATGTAAACGCCTGATGCCCGGATGATAGCTGTGGGCATTCCGGCAACTGGGATTGAGTTGACAGTCCCGTATGTGAAGCACAGACACCCGGATGATAGAAGCAAACACCCAGAAGCGGGGGGGGGGCAGAAACGAGTGTTGCTATGGTAGCTGCTAGAGGATTCGACAACGAAGGAAAAGAAGAAGAAGAAGTCGGTCTTTCCAAAGAGAATATTTAGCCTGCGAGAAGGCATTGGACTCGTTTCTTTTTGCCCCCCACCTCAACAAAAACTTGTTGAGTTAAATCTTTATTTTCCCCCTCTATTTTTTTTCCTATAACTTTGCCTATACAGCTTCATACATCTATAAATGTCATTATCATTTTAAAAACAATTTCATATTATCTGATGAAACATCTTAAAGCAAGAAATTGTTGACTTCAACAATTCATCTGTCATTTTTAGTCATATTTTCAAACCTTATATATATATATATATATATATATATTAGTTTTGAAATATGACTAAAAATGAGAGATGAGTTGGTGAAATCACACACACACACACACATATATATATATATATATATATATATATATATATATATATAGTTGAACACATACACACACACGCGCATATATATATATATATATATATGTATGTATGTATATATAGATAATATGGCTGCTATATCTATTAGTAAACAGTGTTCAATATTGTGGATAGAGCATTTATTTCTAAGTTAGTGTAGTGTAAACATGGAGTCAATTGTTTGAATAATTGCAGAAGTGTGAAACTCTCAGTAACCAAGCACCATTGACTCCATGCCTATATATATATATATATATATATATATATATATATATACACACACACACACACACACTGTGCTTCAAAAGATCTGTAATCTTTTTGAATATACAGGGTATTTCAGAAAAGAAAATCTTTTTGCAATCTAATACCTTAAACAATTCTCTTTCAAATGATCACGAATTCTACCAGATCAAATTTAATAAATAACTGTAACAGTTATATACATACATACACACACAAATATATATGTGTGTGGGTATATATATATATAACTGTTACAGTTATTTATTAAACTTGATCTGGTAAAATTTGAGATAGTCTTAAAGAGAATTGTTAGGTATTAGATTGCAAAAATTTTTTTTTTCCTGAAATACCCTGTACATTCAAAAAGATACCAGATCTTTTGAAACACTGTATGTATGCGAGTGTGTGAAATGTGTGTGTGTATATATATATATATATATATATATATATATATATATATATATATGTCAGACGAATGCCACTCCTTCATTCATTGTCTGTTTGTGAGCTTGTGGATGACTTTTCAGTCCTGCAGGTGACTTGCATATCTTGGAACAGATTTGGCACTCATGACGATTGGTGTTGATTGAGACAACAGGCATGGTATATGCATCACTAAGACCACCAGCTGTTCGGGACACTGCTCAAGTGCAGCAGGAGCATGAGACGTTTTCATGTTGAAAATCAGTGTGTGGCATGGGAGAGAAACAATTGGAGTTGGATTGCTCTCATGTGATTTCACATGATTGACTGACATACATACATACCATATTAGACATTGGACATTATTCTATTTTTATTTTTTATACTGATATAATGGAATGACCCATCTCCCCCATACCTTAACAGTGGTGATGGTTCTAGTCACTATTTAAGAACACACAGATTACTCTGTGCAGAATTCACTTGAAGTACTTAGACGACGGACTCTCCTCCTAATACTCATGTGACCTTACTATATAACATATATGCATTGTAATTGCCTTCTTAATATAAATAAATAATAATATATAAGGCATTTCAAAAATTTGAAATCATTTGAGATGTAAAGGGTGTTTTAAAAAATCATTTTATAATCTAATAACTTGAACAATTCTCATTCAAATGATTTTAACAGCATGTTCAGAAACAACTCAAATTTTTATGTTTAAAGTTTAAACACCTTTTCTTTTCCAGTGAAGGTAATTTCTAAGTAATTAACATTAAACATGAAATTTTGAGTTATTTCTACACATGCTGTTAAAATATGAGATCATTCAAATGAGAATTTGTCAGGTTATCATATCACAAAATGAGATCCTGTATATCATCGTATATATGTATGATGAATAAATGGAGGAAAAAAACTTTAAATTCGCTTCATGTAATAATTTATTTCAACTGCAACAAACTTAGATTGTAACAGCATATTCAGACATAGAATAAGAACATGTTTGAATATATTGTTATGAGCTAAGCTTGTTGCAGTTGAAATAAATTATTACATGAAATTAATATGAAGTTTTTCCTTCATTTATTCATTATATTGCTCTGTTTTTTCACACACCTTAAGCAATGTACATCAAGCTCTCATTATGGATAACATGTAACATGAAAGAGAAACTTTGCATATAATGATCTTCAAAACCAAGTGTATATATATATATATATATATATATATATATATATACACACACACACACACATACTTGGTTGTTTTCACTGTCGTTTATCGCAAAAGATTTATACACTCACGCGCAACCACACACCTAAAAAAATGCACAATGCTTTCTTTTCGATACACACACTTACACAGTCCCATACTCACACCGTAAAAGAGAATATTTGACGTCATATTTCAAACCGTCTTCTTTTTTCAAACTTCAAATTTTAAACAGACTGATAAACAAGGACTATCACTCGCTTTTCTCGTTATTCTGTGATAAAAATTTCTGATTACCTTACATATACCAACAAATGCCCTGAAGATGATCTAATTAAAGGACCGAAACACTGCAGCGTCGGCCAATAAACTCACCACTTAACTCATTTAAACCTGTGTTTTTTCAATCTTTCTTAATATACTACATATATATATATATATATATATATATATATATATATATATATATATTACCAATCCCTCCATATGAACAAGATGTGACACGAGGTCAAATTTTTAAGTGAAGTTTAATTGGTTTAAATTCAGTGTTTTCTTTCTCCTAGACTGGTTACCATACCGAGGTTAAAGAGTCTAGTCTACCCTGCTATATACTCATAGCTGCAGGCTAATCAGGTGCATAGCTTTCCCACTCATATCAGCGCTATACCAAATGCAAACAGCCTCATCAAGAATTTGAACTCAAGTCACCATGTTCATTTCTTATAACAATAACCATATCACCATGAACAACTATTTATATATATTATATACTAATTATATATTTTATAACCAGATTCTCGTTATGCAATATTTTAAGAGAGTTTTATTCAGGAAACTTCAAGATTATATTTACCAAACTGTTCTGAATATCTAGGATATTTTATATCATGCAAAACTTGTGGCAGTTCTGAATAGCAGAAATGAAATGGTGCTTATAAAGAAAGAACAATATTTTGGGTGGCAGTCATACTACCAAATGTACCATAATACCTGCTTAGTCATCATGATTCACATTCCATAGTTATTCAGTTTGTTTTCTCAAACACTGAGTAATTGTTGGGAAATGTGACAGCATTGGTTATTATTTTCTTAATCAAGTAATACATACATTTTAAACAACTCAGACAATCAAAAAAACTCTTTGAAGGTTTGCTTTTTGCAAAGTTTCCAGGGAAACTACTTTTAGTTTGAGAATCTTGAGAAGAATCTATCCCCAAATTATTGTCCCATTATGAATGTCATTTAATCCTGATTTTATATGAAGACACTGAAAAAGAAAATATTCAATTCATATTTATCCCTTTTTGATTTCTATCAAATATTTTGTGAGTATATATATATATATATATATATAAAGGGGCCGGGTTAGCTCAGTTGATAGAGCGTTCGGCTAGAAACCACAAGGTTCCTAGTTCGATACCGGTCCCTGCCAACTCAGCGTATGAGTAGCACAGGGATATGTGCAGTAAAGTAAGGAGCTGATGGTAGGTGTGGCACTCCACCTCAGATGCTAAAACAATCTCCTTGGTCTAGCGCTATTGAAAAGGGGATAGACCCCCTCGCTGACTGGTTGATACCGACTTTAGGCCGCCCCATCGATTTTACTTTAACTTCTGTATATATATATATATATATATATATATATATATATATATACAAACATGAATATACATGTGTGTCAAAAGATTATCAAGATTTTTTGTACTTTTTGACTCACCTTGTATTCTGAAAAAAAAAAAAAAACCCAACAAAAAACGTTCCATTCATTCTTCATTTCTATCTTGGTAAATACAGTTTTATATATATATATATATACAGATATGTGTATCAAAACAGTTAAAATCCCCTTCGCATTCTGTGGGTGATGATAGCTGAGCGGTTAAGCTATCTGCCTGATGCTGAATTGATTGGTCTCTATCCTGGCTGTAGGTAGCTCACAAAATGTCTAGCCACACTGTAGAGACTTGATAAGTTTAAACACGTGTCTGTGGATGACTATATATATATATATATATATATATATATCCACAAATTTATGGGTATCCCATTATGGTGTAATGATTAGCAAGTTATTTTACTACTGAATAGCAAATTTGATCCTAGTTGAATGCCCCATAATTGTAACCTTGTGTCACATCCTTCCTATGGTAAATGAGTTTTGGGTAAGTATATACATTCATATACGTGTACATACATATACACTCATATGCATATATATATATATGTAATATACACACATGTTTGTGTGTACATATATGTATATATGAACAAAATGTATGTTTATGCAACACATTTATTTTTAGATATGTTTCCTTATATATGACAAACAACAATTCTTTAAGTTTTTCCTGTTAGTAAGTAAAATGTTATGAATGTGGATGAAGGGTGTGTAAAAAAACTGTGCAAAGCTTTTTTGAATTGTAATTCAACAACGTTCAACCATTGCTTGTCATTATCATAGTTATAGAGTTGTGTTTGAAATCCAGGAAATTTTATTACTTCCCAGAAATGACATGTTTTCATGTGTAAACAGCTTAAACCAATAAGCCATTTCTATTAATAATGGAGATTCGCTTCCGGTTTTTGACTGTAACAAAAACTATGTCACTCCTTACGTCACACTGCCTAAAATCGTCATAAATAGAATAAACTCAAAATTTGAGCATGCAATGTTAGACAGTTCTCATTGTTTTTTTTAAAACAAGTTTTAATAAATACATACCTGGTATTATCTATCTATTTATTTAAAAATATATATATATATTTAAAGTTATCAGAACTATGTTTCCATTTCAATATTTTTATTTTTTTACTCCTTTAATAAATTCATTTTATTTTTTACTCCTTTAATAAATTTGATGATTTTCCTTTACTTATGATACAAACTCTCTGATATTAAATTTTCAACTAGCATCCCCTCAGGCAATTTTTATTTTACGTCGCCCAGAGGGCGTTTTTTTATTTTGCTAGTACAAATAACATCACACTTGATAATTTTATGTATATATAAAAAAAACACAAACATGCTTATACAATGATGGATCAGTAGCTCAACACAGTTACTAGTTCAATCTTTTATCTGAAATTCTCGCTGTATACTGTCAAATCTTGGGCGTCCCATAATGGTAGACTTGCAGATCCATTATTGAATAGCGAGTTCAATCCTCGCTGAATGCCCCATATTTCTGACCTTGTGTCACATTTTACCTGTGGTGAATGATGTTGGATTATCTATAGGTGTAAGATGTATGCAAAATCCTCACTTCTATTTATGAACTTTCACAACAACAGTAGGCACCTCCGGTAAAAATTGGCCAATGAGAGACCAGGACAGAAAGTATTTAAGATTGTTTGCAACTATCCGTAATTTAATTACTAGTTGAACTTTCTGTTCAGGAAGTCCTAACTTTTGGATTAACATCAGAGTAAACCTACAGAGTAGGATTTATCAACTGGATGCTATGAACAACAGAACAACTGAACCCCTATAATGACAACAGGGATTCTAACAAATGAGTTGGGGAAATACCTACCGTTTGATCAATAATGGAGTGGATTCGGTTAAGTACTTTGACAAGAAAGGAGTTATATTGAAACTGCGATTTTATTTGCTGGGACTCATAATTTCACAGGTTAAAAGGTAGGCAACTAAAATTCAGAAAAGTACAAAATTGCAAACTTAATGGCGTTTGCGACCAGACTTATCTGCTGATTTCTTTTGAAGGTATTGGGAACAACTGGGTTAGACATCTCGCTGGTATCTGCTCAACACTATAAGTGATTTAGTCATGGAATTCAATTTAGGCACCAATATCGTATATTGGTGATTTCGGCCGTTGGTGCCAAGGGCAGATAATTTATCCCTAATTTTTCCAATATAACATTGTTAAAAATAAATGCACTAAACTCAACTTTGTTCTACATTTTTACAAAAAATAAAGATAAAATAATATCGGAATTTTAACTCGAAAACTCTCGGGATAAAATAATAAACCCTGTATAGTAACAGGGCCCGACTTTGAAACCAAAAAAACAGAATAAATAAAACAAATGGTCAATCAAAAAATAACAAATTCTGAATGTATAGCCTCAAGGCTACCAAAGTTCTCTGAAGAGAATGAAAACTCCGAGGGACAAAGTTCTTTTAAAACAACCAATTCACGGGCAAAACTCTTAGAAGACCAAATTCTTCTTTAAAACCGAGTCTCTCTGAGACCGAAAAATTTGCTCTTTTGTGGAAGGGACTTTTTGACAGGAAAACTTGATAGTCTGACGTAATCTTCTCGGAAGACAAAAAATATTTCCTTAAATTCTTTTTAGAGTCTCAACAGGACCCAAAATTCTTAGGTGAAAATCAAATAGAGTCTCAACAGGACTCAAAACCTTCTGCAATAGGTTGAAGATACTTTTTCTTTGAAAGGAATCTTTTAAAGTCCCATTTTTTGCAGGCTCTTTGCGGGGGTCACAATCTGGGACGCAACTATGGCAAATCAAAGGGTGTGAACTACACTGCTGCTGGTCCTGGTACAAAGGGGGCGAAAAAGGCTTGACCGGCTCTTAAATACTCTTTCTTCCATCAGCAGCAGCAAAGGGTTAAAACGCTCCAAGGGAGGCAATTCACATTATCTTTATCCCTCAGAAAATTCCCAAAATAATTATTGATATACTCAATTTAGAAAATAGTTTGTAATTCGCCAGAATACAGTTTCAAAAAGTTTGATATCATTCCAGTTGTACATAGTAGTAATGGTAATCAACCTTGTACGAGTTTTAATTGCTGGTTGAATTTTGGCACTCATCTTTAATTCGTTATAGCAAATTGAACTGAGTGCATTTCTTGTACTTAGGAATAAGATAAGCTCTATGAAATGATTCCTAGATTAAATCTGCTCAGAATTTCATTTGCCTACTTTAAGCTGCTCACCGCAGTTCTCCCATAAATGTAATTCTACTGTAAGCTGCTGGCAGAGGCTGGTGCGCGTGTCACATGTTTATAATAATCTAGGAATAATAGGGCTTTATTTAGATAGAATAAGTTCTGAGGTAAATAGACAGTGAACTTTGAAATATCCAATTATACAGGTAAAAATACCAAGAAAATTTGATACAGCCGCGAGGAAAATTTGGTAGGCAAAGAGTTATAACTAACAATGTGAGGTTATCAAGTTGGTAAAGTTGTTTCTTTAAACTAAATTTCCTTGTGTCTGTTGATAATTTAAACTAGAAGGTTTATATCTTATTAGGATTTTGAAATTCAATATCGGAATTTTTTATATCGATAAATCCTAAGGCCATGATTCACTTAGTCAACCAAACAGCATAGCAAAAACAACCAGTGTTGCATTATGTGGACTTGACAAGACAAGTTGTAGACCGGGTTTCCCCCAAGAACCTAAAGGTAGATAACTAAAAAGAGATCCTAAGTAGGAAACAGGAGTTAGGCAGGCAGACAGTCGAAAAAGATCGAAGATCAGAGAAAGACAAATTCGTCTCGTCGTCAAGATGACTTTGGGACTCTCGCCCCATTATAATCAGCTGTGTAATATGATGTATTCTATGAAAGTAAAGTAAACCGGTGTGTTGGCCTATTGTCGGTAACAGATGCACGAATTGGAGTATAGTAAAAATAAAGTCGTCGGGCTGACCAAAAGTCGGTATCAGCCTGACAGAGAGGGAGCTTGGAACTTTTCTGACATGCCTCGTATACTTGTATGTGGAACCAAACTATTTAGTGACAAAAATTGTATTGGTACTTTTAGTTTTGTACTAATTCAGAATGTCAATAATAAATAGTCGGGGTGGCTTACTGTCGATATCAGCCAGACAGCGAGGGAGTCTATCCCTTTTCAATAGCGCTAGACCAAGGAGATTGTTTTGGCGTCTGAGACGGAGCGCCACTCCTCAGCTCCTCACTTTACCAGACAGATCATTGTGCTGCTCATACTCATACTTATTGCGAGGGCCGGTATCGAACCCGGAACCTTATTGGAATGTGGCAAGAACTTGCAGTGGACGATGCCTCACATCGAAGTTTTCTGACATACTTCGTATATATTGATATACCACTTATGAGAATGTGAATTTCATTTTTCACTGAGCTTAACGTATGGTGTGATCTCCAAAGTAATGTTCATTTACCCTTATAATCCAAGGTTTGAATAGAAATTAAAAATCAATCTCTCTGAATGTTTGAGATGAGGCTTGAAGATTAGTATTATCTGCGTTATTCAGACTATTGTCCCCATCTTCATTGTTATTTGTACAACGTTTCGGCCGATATGCCTTCCGACCTTCTTCAGGTATTTCTTGTCGGACTCGGGAACTTTCTTTTTGGACACATGGCCTAGTGGATAAGGTAGTTGGGTTAAGACAGTTCTAAGTGACAGTTATCTCTAGATCCCGAGTTCAATCCTGAGTAGAGGCAGTTAGAAAAATAATTAACACAACTCCTACCCCAGCTATGGTTAGCAGAATGAGAACAGGATACCCCCGTGGACTAAATAAAGGCTTAGGTTCAAAGTTCCGTGATGGCTCCCGATTACGACAAGAAAGTTCTCGAGTCCGAGAAGAAATACCTGAAGAAGGCCGGAGGGCATATCGGCCGAAACGTTGTACAACTAACAATTAAGATGGGGGCAATAGTCCGAATAGCGCAGATAATACTAAAAATCAATCAATCAAAATTATGCAACTAAAATTAATCACAAAATTGAAAGGTGCTTTAACGTGGTCAATGCAAAATAATCTTACTCGTAATGTAAGAAATCTTTGAAAATATATGATCAAGGTTTCATGTCTGTATATAAGGTCAAATTAGCTTTGCACGATTTTCCTATTAGCCAAGAAGAAAAAACCATGAAATTAAACGGATACACCCTGTATAAAACAGAAAGTGTGCATGTGTGTGTGTTTAATATAATATTTTTAGATTTTTAAAATATAAATGCAATGATAAATTTTCTTGCTTTCTTAAATTAATTGCAAATAAAGTTCATTTAATGCAGCTGGCATGATTCATCATCTAAACAGCCGGATTTTTCACATATCATATTGGTTACACGTAACGGCTTCAATACTGAACCCATAGATAGGCATTTATATATCTAGGCACTGCCAAAATGTCCGCTGCTTTTCATTTTAAAAACGAATTAAAATTAATTAAATTGATTATTTAAGGCCAAATTTTCGTCTAAATCGAAAAGTAGTAACATAATGAGCACAAGAAAAAAAGCAAAATAATATTACACATGTAATTTATTTTTAATACATTTTAACCTATTTCTTCGGTCAATTTTGCTTAAATATCTCGTAAATATGGCCGTCAAACATGACTTAAAATCCGTATTTTACAATATAAATTGACGATTGAAAAAAATTACCAAAAATCAAGAAATTATCCTATTTTGATGAAATTTTCAGTGTTTGATTTATCAATGAATGAATTCTATAATGCATTAGATACTTTATTACAAAACCTTCTGATTCAATTAGGTATTTATGCTATGGTATTCTAAATATTTTTCTTCTATTCGCACCTTCGGTCTTTTGTCTTTATTTATACTAAATACTTTATATTAATTTCAACTTTATATAACCCCACCGATATTTCGCGCCCCAAAAATATGGGAGTGGGTCAAAGTTAAGTGACCTGAAAATAAAAATAAGAAAGTTTTGAAATAAAATACCCTAAGCATTATAAAATTCATTTATTGATAAATCAACACTGAAAATTTCATTAAAATCGAATAATTCCCTGATTTTTTGGCAATTTTTTTTCAATAGGAAGGGGATAAATTTATTTTGTAACATACGGATTTTGCGGCAAATTTAACTGTACCTATATATCTATTTAATTACTTTATGCTTACTACTAACCAGTTTAGTCTATTCCTAATGTAAGGTTTGATGGGATGTCAACACTTTAAGTTATTCAATGAAATTTGTTGGTAAATTGTTTTTAAACAAATTATTAGAATGCGAGACAACAGTTGGTAATCAATTTTGCTTTAGAGGTATATTTTTGTAGAATTTAATTTTGATCTATTTAACCCACAGATGGTCGGAATGAACCTGGGAGTAATGGCAATGAAGGTTGGTTGGTTGGATTTTACAGCATGTCAACCCTTGTTGCATTATTTTATGCCGAAGACATTTTGTTTTATTCATTCTTGATGAGTATTCAAATTTAAAAAAAAAAAAAACTCAATTTTTTTCAAACTCATTTTTTCTATTTAACCCATAGATGTTACCCTAACAGGTACTACCACTCAGGGTCAAAGTGGACTAAGACCCCCAGCCACCGCCTTCAAGCAGATATAAAAAGAGTTGGAGGCTTGCCATAATGGAAATAGGGTTGGGACAATCATATAGGTTCTATGGCTTGGCGTGAATAGCCGATTGATCAGAAGTAGCCTCTACGACCACCCGTCTTGCCTAAGTAAGGGTCAAAGTGAGTGTTGTATGTCAGAGACTACTTAGCCACTAGAATCTTGTCATTACGCACCACGGATCGCCACCCATGACCATTCAACTAGCCCCATTGGGAGCCATATTTCTGGATGTATGACAAACTAATTTAATCTTAATAAATGACTACATTAATTTAGAATTGTCGTTTTGCACAAATTAAGTTTCTGTGTGCCTTATTAAAGCTGACAAAAACATTAGGAAAAAACAAAAAATCAAAAACGGATATGATTCGAAAAAATAAAACAAACGTTAGAACTCTTTCAATGAGATTCAACAATTTAAGAGTTGAAATGAAGCCCAGATTCGTTTTTATAAGGGAACCATTCTCCATGCAACATTGCGACAGAAATACAATTTATTATGGTGACAATGCTGTGGTGAAGGAAATTGAAACTTTATCGCGTTATTACTACTCATAATAACTAGTTTTTTTTTTCGTGACATGTAATAATTATATCCCATACAGTGTACATATATATATGTGTGTGTGTGTGTGTGTGATTAAGAATCTACATATAAAAGGTGTGTCATAAAAGTACCGGAATTGAAGCTGTATTTACCAAGATAAAAATGAACAATGAATGGAATGTTAATTTTTTTCAGAATAAAAGGTGTGTAAAAAAATACAAAAAATCTCGATACTTTTTGACACCTCGTGCGTGTGTGTCCGTGCTAAAAGCGCGATATTATATATATATATATATATTCAAAGACACACACTCACGGTGTAGACATCCACACATATACATACAGGATTAAGATGCATATATATATATATATATATATATATATATATAAATGATGAAATTGTCTTTAATTAAAACTTAAGCAGATTATCTTGATTAAGTTTCTTCTTTCTTTTTACACTGTTTTTGTACTAGTAAAATAAATATACAATCTTTTCCCCACACAACGTGATTGCAACTATTATTTTATTTTATGCTCTTTTAAGTTTTTTTTAACCAATCATTATAAATGAACCATTTTTGATATTGTAATAAGTGAATGAGAGTTACCTCCCCTATTTTACGATTGTCTCCCCTTTGGAGAACTCTCTAATGAATACTAGACTATATAAACTCTCAGTAAGTGTACCAATTATTCTAAGTAGAATAAAGCTTTCCAAGGTCTATCGGTGTTATCGTTTGTCATTACAGATATATTATTTTTTGTCCCTTTTTTTGCGTTCGTATGTATATGCTTAGCTTATATAATAGTAAATATTCAGTCATATACTTGACTGACTCAAAAAAAAAAAAAAAAAAAAAAGAATTTAAGAGAGCATATTTGGAAATTATCAAATAAATTACTTGACATAATTTGATCTGTATATAGATATGATAATAATAGTGTATGTTTGTGGGGTTACGAGTGGTTTAATGTTTTAGGTTTAAAAAGGTAGCTGGTTATTCCTGGTGCGTATTCCTAAGGTTTGCTTTTAGGCCATCTTATTTAGTGACCGCGATGAAAAAGGGATTCAAGGAAAGAAAAAGGAAGAGACAAAGACAAAAGGTAATTTTATGATTTTGGCTTTATTCTTGAGTCATAGCCACCACATGGCAAGGAAATTCCTTCTTGTCTAGACACAGTTAAGGCCCGAGTTCGAATGGCCGAAAGATTCTCTTGGGGGTCGGAAGTGACACCTTTTTCCCGCACATGCTCGGAGGGTTCTTCCGGTGTGAAGGCATATGGGAATTTATTATTTTTATATTTTTTTTATTTTAATTTTATTTTAATCCCCGCATGTTCTATACAAAAACTATTTTTCTTTATTTTCCAGGTTAATGTGAGACAAGGGGGAGATACCCAAGGAGACATAATAAACAAATAAAGCGTTTAGTTAACAATAGTATTTATATTTTTATACGAGAAACAAAACTGCGTCAAATATTTTGAGTTTAGCAAAGAGATGACACTTTTCTTATAACTGGTGTGTGAAAATTTAACATTTTTTCAGAAATTCCCGAGAGTTTGAAAAGTGTAATGTTATTCATTAAATTCAACAAAAAAAATTAAAATTTCATTACTTTACAAATATGAATCTCTCCCGATAATTTCGCACAGTTGATTCAAAAGATAATTTATGCAAAATAAATAATTTATCTTCTTTTCTTTTGCTAGTTATGAATGTCTTGATGTTTTCCAAACTATTTTATCTGTAAATGTTCTTACCGTATATACTCACAGACAGTTCGCACCCCTGATTTGTGGTTGTCAAAGTGGGTATTTGTGATTGACCAGTAAATAAGTCGCATTATAATCTGGCTAGTTATACGACCTATTCTAACATAAAGCTTATCAAATATTCACCTTTGTTTCAAGAATTTGCTTACAAATATTAGATTTAGAACAGTTTACCATAAACTGTGATGCATAACAGGAGCATATAAAAATAAGGTTGCGTTTCTTAGTACTATAATCGTAAATGAACATGGAAAAAGGCGTAAAAGTTAACACAGAATCAGGTCAGTTTAGCAGTTGGAAGGAATTTTTGATAAATATATTTTGTGTATATAAAAGGCTTGTGGGGATTAAAATAAAAAAAAACAACAAAAAATTACAATCTCCTATGAATCCTCAAAGGGAAGTGCCCCTGGGCATGCGCAGGAAAAAGGACCGACTTCCTACTAATAAGAGATTCTCGCGGCCATTTGGATTCGGGCCACAACTGGAATCAGACACAATTACTGGACAGCAAGAAATTTTCTCCCACGAGGTAACTATGACCCACGAATAAAGCCTGAATCCTAAAACTACCCTTTGTCTTTGTCTCTTCCCTTTCCTCCCTTTCAGCTCGACCACCAAATATAATGGGGTTAGACGGAGAACGAAAAAGAGCAAGACATTGTCTTGCCTGCCGGGATCGAACCCGCGTCTTCCCGCATGCGAAAGCATATACGATTTAGGCATTGGACGGACGCGAAGTGCCAGGATGTTTCGGTAAATATGTACATAAATGGCATGTGAGTCAAGCGCTGGGCAGTGAGGAGTCAGCAGTAGCAGGTTGACTGACGCGAATGATCGAGTAAAGTAATGTGATTTTGAACTGCTAGAGATTATTTCGACTATGGTGACGGATTTTGCAGCTGCTAGGCGAGGACGAGGAACGTGTTGACCAGGGGAAGGTTTGGCTTGCTGGAAGACTGGATTCGCTTGTTTTTGCCCCCCCCCTCTCGGCGGGAGCTTGATGATACGAACATCTATCCCCCCCTTCTATAAACACATACCAGAAATAACCAGCGACATTTAAACCAACAATAAAATCATGAAAACCCCAGAGGCTTCGAAATCATCCAACTGCATATTGTACGCATTTCGCGACATTGCAATCGCTAATTGCCGCAACTTATAATAAACAAAAATTAAACCTGTGCTGTTTTACATTATCTCAAATGGATAGGTCGCACCACTGATTTTGGCGGAATTTTTGCTTACAAAAAAATGCGACTTTTCCGCGAGTATATCGGCTGGTCATGTTAAGCCCTAGCATCTATAAGATTGTCCCGACTGTATAGCTCTTGTGGAAACCTCCAACCCTTTTTATCATAGATGTGCTAGATGGCGGTGGCTTAGGGTCTTAGTGTTCCAGGTATGAGTTTAAACTACATATATTGGTGAGCTTCAAATTCTGAAGCTCGAGGGAATTTGGAGTACCCCTTCATTGACATTATTTTTCTATCAACTATCCTTGAGTTTTTTGGCATTTACTCAAAATTTAGTTATTTATTTTTAAAACAGCAAATGTTTCTTCTTCTGCAAAATGAAATTAAAATCAGATGTAATAAATCATATCCACTTGAAAACACATTATGGTTAATAATTTATAAAACATTTGCCTTAACTCATATAACCTAAAGAAACATTTTTAGTTTCCATTTAAATAATGTCAAACAGACAAAAGTCAATATTAAAGATAAAAATAAATAAAAAAAAATAAATAATAACAAGTAAATATATACCGTATTTGCACGCACTTTTTTCCAAAATTTTGGCTCAAAAAATTGCCCTGCGTCTTATACATTGTAGGTGAAGTTTGAGACCTCACATAGGCCTAGGCTAATCTTCTCTATGATGCTCACTAACCCAGCTTACGCTCAGTACTTTTACCTACCCTAAACTGGTTTTATACAGCTATGTTTCTGCTTGTGTAATGCACAGCTAGACTGTTTTCAACAATATGCTTAAATACACTAAAAACTTTTTTTTCCTGAATCTGACCTGCTGAAATGGGGGTGCGTCTTATATGCCGTCAAATACGGTAAATAAAAATACTAGAAAATGGTAAAATAATCCATGCACCAGAAAAGTATGGAATTGTCTATAAGACAGATAATAAATCATACTGAAATCTGCTTCACTGAAAAGTTAAAGTGGCAATTCTTTCAAGCTGTAGTTGTGCCAATGCTACTGTACGGCTGTACCACTTGGACCATAACAAAGCACCTAGAGAATAAGCTAGAGTAAACCTGGGAGTAATGTCGATGAAGGGGTATGCTATAATCCCCATAGCTCCAAACTAGAACCTCACCACTAGATGCAATTTAACGTGACACCAATACCTTCAAGCCACTGCCTTCTAGCACATAAAAGGGTTTGGGATTTTGCTATAAAAGCAATACGGTCAGGACAATCATATAGGTGCTAGGGCCATCGACTTCTAGCACATTCAATATAGTGGTAGAAATTATTCTATATTAGACTTTTCATTTAACTTCATGTGTATTAACAAATTGGTCGAAATAATTTTCATTAACTTCATGTGTATCAATAAGCTATTTATTGACCCCAAAGTTCCAAAGAGAGAAGAGATGTGAGTTTGAGTTTCACAAAGCTTTTTCTTATAGGGTATCTCATATTTCTGGCCTTGAGCCAAATTAAGCTAAGCTTACTAAAATAAAAAAGGCATCTTGTATGGTGTAATGGTTAACAAGCTAGGCTAGTATACTATGAATAGCGAGTTTGACTCTCACTGGTTGCACCATACTTCTGGCCTTGTGCCAAATTAAGCTGAGCTTAGTAAAATGAAAGGGTTGGGTGTTTGCCATAAGAGCAATTTAAAGGACAATCATATAGGACACTTGCAAAGCAAAGGACAGAGTCGTTTCAAATGAGGAAGTACTGAATGCTGCTGTAGGATGTTACAAACTAATACAGCGGCAGAATACATTAAATCATTAATCAATAGTGTTTTTTCTGTAAAGAAAAATTGTAAACTGTAAAATTATATTTTTCCTTTGGTCTTTGAAAGATAATCAAATTTATAAAACTATGATTTTTTTACACTAGAAATGTTCGCAAGATGCAGCACAGAATTAAAGTAATAAAAAACCAATGACTTTGATTTGAAACATCAAGCAAGCTGTAGCCATGTCATTACTACTGTATGGTTGCACCACTTGCTAGATGGGAACTATACAAAGATGCTGCATGCTGTTTTGAAGAAATCCTGGAAGCAGCACCACAAAAAATAGGTACAACCACTTTCCTTCTATCACACAAACCATCCAAGTAGAACGAACAAGACATACAGTTGGAAAAGTAAAGGCAACTCATAAGCGACTATCGACTCTACACATGACACACCAGTATTGGCTGACCAGAAAAATATCAACACTATGAAGAGACTAGATGCCGTCTAGAGGACTTATCAGGTCCGATGGCTGATAGGAATTGGTGGTGAGAGAGAATCAAAAGAATCCGTGCTGTGCATATGCCTTGATGATAACGATATGTAAACTATGTAGGTTAATATTATCTGCGTTATTCGGACAATTGTCCCCATCTTTTTTGTTATTTGTACAACGTTTCGGCCGATATACCCTCCGGCCTTCTTCAGGTATTTCTTGTCGGACTCGGGAACCTTCTTTTCGAACTCGGGAATTATTATCGTTATCGGGAGCCATCACGAACTTTGAACCTAACCCTTTATTTAGTCCACGGGGGTATCCAGTTCTCATTCCGCTAACCATAGCTGGGGTGGGAGTTGTGTTAATTTTTTTTTAACTGCCTTCACTCAGGATTGCATATCGGCCGAAACGTTGTACAAATAACAATGAAGATGAGGACAATAGTCCGAATAACGCAGATAATACTAATCATCAAGCCTCATCTCAAACATTCAGAGAAATATGCAGATTAAAACTATCTTTTTTAACTTTTCAAGATATAAGTAGATGATCTGTTCCACTAGATCAAAACTCAAGATGACAAATTAGCAAAAAAAAAAACAAAAAAAAAAAAAAACAACAAAAACAAAAAAAAAAAACAACAAAAAAACAAAGACCAAACAACATTACAATACTATAAAGCTAAATTTCACTTATTCTATTTAAAAAAGAAGCCATGAAATGTCAAAACTGGAGGAAAAAAATCTAATTCTAATGAAATTTTATTTCATTTGAAATTTAATACAAAAAAACACTTTGTAATGTATGTAGCTACACAGAGTACAAACACTCCTGGCTCACCGAGCACTTCTGCCATGCGGGGATAGGGCAACGAGTACATACAAAAAATGGGAATAAAGAGTTAAATCAACACGAGTGTTATCGTTTTCTATGAGAAACACGACAGACTTTATAATTTCAGAGATTTTAATTTCAAAGAAGACATAAAATTTCATTTATAAAGGGATTATTGATAAAACCGATTATTTTTGCACTCGATTTCGCCATAACACTTTACTGAGATGACAAGCACTTACCCATAAGATCAATCGAAAAGATTATCAGCCATTTTTGATAACTTGAGACCCAATTAGAGGGACCTTACTGCTCATGCATAAAGAGGCACTCTCTCATTGGATTATTCAGTCAGCAGTAAGTTTGTGTACAGTAGGTATTTACCCAACCCGTTTGCCACTGTTGGATGTGACACAAGGTCGCAAGTACAGGTCATCCAGCAAGGATCGAACTCGCTATTCAGAGGTAATGGATCTGCTGAGTTTGTGTACCGTATGATCATTGCATTCAACATGACAATGAGGTTACCAGTTGTTCCTCAGCTCTGGGTTAAATAGTACCACAACTCGCCTTCTACAAGGATGGCTTTCGCATTAAATAACCCACGAAGGTTGATATACCGTTATACAAAGAAACGATATAAGGAAACCATATTAACTGTAGAAAAGTAAGAAAAAAAATTAGGGTCATCAAAACATTAGGATATTTATAGGGAGGGGCGTCTTCAAAATGTGATTATCTTTTCAAACTAAAAGTAAATTTACCAAGAGCCCCAAACTTGTCATCCTGACAGACCATGAACGAGATTAAAGAGAACTCAATGAAGCAGCTTATGGTGATACAAAAAAAAGAATATAACAGATGGTTTTAAAAAAAGGGAAAAAATGATAGATAAGTGTGTGAGGTCACAAGGGGGGGTGTACTCTGTAGCAAATTATGATACTATTGCTTCAGTTACGTTATATCTATTCATATGGATGGATGCCTCCAGAAGAAACTTTCATAGTGTCAAGCTTCCTTGGGGACTATATATATATATATATATATATATATATATATATATATATATATATATAGAGAGAGAGAGAGAGAGAGAGAGGAGAGAGAACGCAAATAGTTTGTTTGAGATGGCGATAGACGACAATTTTTGGGAGAATATGTGCTTAATTGAAGTCATACCTAATTTGAAAATTAATTAGTTGATAATTAAGGAATTAGGCGAATATATCTGTTCAAAATGTAAGGCGTAAACAAATCGAGAAAAACTCTGCTGATGAAGTAATAGGCCGAAATGTACATACAAAGATTGACTTTTTCTTTTTTGTTTACGCCTTACATTTTGAACAGATATATTCGTCTAATTCATTAATTATCAACTAATTATTTTTCAAATTAGGTATCACTTCAATTAAGCACATATTCCCCCTATATATATATATATATATATATATATATAGGATTAGAAAAATTTTTCTCCTGACGATTAATTAGGATCAAAACTAGTTGAGAACAAATATTAAATAAAACAAAAGAAAT
>CM042141.1:76852702-76907702 GCA_023376005.1 Doryteuthis pealeii | reverse complement strand
TTTCCGTAGTTAATCAGTATACAAGATCTCAATTATGAGTCGTTAATTAAGTGATGTTGATTTGATAATGCAACTGGAAATTCATAACATCCAACATAGTTGATATTCAAATGACTAATTCTTTTTTAAACTGGTAACCTGTAATGATAAACAATTTCGGCAAGGTTAGGTAGGCCTAAGACACTAGTAAAGTTTCAGATGAGCTCAGCATCTCAAAGTTCAGTGTAGTTCATCACCTTCATGACCAGATGGTTCAAGAAATTTCACTTGGGTTGCAAGAACCGTGACAATCTGTCAAGGTTAGGTAGACATTAGACTGTGTATTCCAAGACATTGCCCAAGCCATAAGAGACAAATCCGGTGAGTAAGCACTAGGAGATTTTCAACATCTCACAGTTCAGTGTGGTTCATCACCTTCATGACCAGATGGTTCAAGAAATTTCACTTGGGTTGCAAGAACCTTGACAATCTGTCAAGGTTAGGTAGGCATTAGACTGTGTATTCCAAAACATTTCCCAAGCCATAAGAGACAAATCCGGTGAGTAAGCACTAGGAGAGTTTCAACATCTCACAGTTCAGTGTGGTTCGTCACCTTCATGACCTTGACAAAAGCAGCCAGTGCTGCTGAATTGTACCTCACGTTACCAAAATATTGCAAAACTTCTGACTCACTGTTGTATTAGACAGGTGTAATAATGATCCGACTATTAACTCTGCTGGTGCCATACCTACTGCGTCTGTTAATGTTATTGGAGCACTGAACCTCCTATCAGTCTTCAGTGAAATGTCAGGTAAACAATCTGTTTAGTTGACAAACTGTGAGACATACGGTGCTGGGAGTGGCAACTCAACAGTTGTCATCACCCTTAAGTGGTTTGTGACCTTTGTGACATTGTTTCATTAATTTGATATTGTCATGCACAAAATCACCAAGGAGAACAATTGGTGAACAATAGATAGAGATTTGGGCCTTCAGGACTTTGTTGGTTAGTATGGGAGGTGTAGGTCAGCCTTTTGTTCAATAAACACTCCTTTAAGATACAGCAAAGTACTAAACAACCCAATGCATCTAATTTGGTTTAGTTTGTTTTATGGCATATCAACCTCAGTGGGTCATTTAATGCCGACAAAGTTTTTGAAATAAATTCATTCTTAATGGATACATAATTTTTTTTTTTTATAAATACATTTTTCTATTTAACTAATAGATGGGACCCTAACAGGTACTACCACTCCGGGTCAGAATGGACCAGGGAGCAATGGGGATGAAGGGGTGCTCCACATTCCCCAAACCTCCAAAACTGGAACCTCATCATCAGATAGAGTTTAACGTCATTCCCAGGACATATAGACCCTCAGCCACTGCCTTCTAGTACCCATATGATAAAAAGGGCTTGGGGCTTGCCATAAGGGCAATAGGGTTAGGAAAATCATATAGGTGCTAGGGCTTGACATGACCAGCCGATTGATCGGAGGGGGCCTCTCCGACCGCCCGTCTAGCTCAAGAAAGGACCAAAGTGGAGTATTGCAAGTCATGGACTGCTCAACCACCTGGGTTCTACCCTTAATAATCATGCGTCGCCACCCACAGCCAACAGGTGGCCCCATTGGGGCAGTCTTACCCCTCTGCAGAGGTGCAGTCGATGCATTCTAATTTAATAAAACTGTTTTTAATAAATAATTGCTTAGTGTTATTGATTTCTAACAGATTTATTCTCAAATGTACTAAAAGCAATCCTATGTATAATTTTAGATAGAAATCAAATAGATAAAATAAGAACAAGTGCAATCTTTGTAGATGCATTATCAATTAGTTTTGTTTATCTTTCTAATATAATACTTTATTACATTAAGCTAGATTCCCATCTACACAATGATGCTGCATACTATCTTGAACAAACTTTGGAAGCAGAACCTTTCAAACAAGCTTCCTATCACACAAACCATTCCACTAAGATAAATCAGACATGCTGGACACTGCTGGAGAAGCAAGAACAAACTCATAAGTGATGTTCACCCATGGACATCTACACATGGACATACCAGTGAAGGCCAACCAGCAAAAACCTACATCAATTGCCTCTATATTGATAAAGAAGATCTGCTTAGTGTAATGATCTATAGTGATGGGTAGAGTAAGAGTTATGAGTATCTGTGCTGTCAGCATCATCTGATGATGATGATTAGAATAAAACTTTAATACTGGTGCCCAGAGAGTGCATATTTTTGCCAGTACAGTGACTATATGCATTATGTGTTAAAGTCATGGGAAATGGACTCGTCGCCCCGAGTTCAAATCCTGGACGTGGTAATTACATTTCACTTAGCGCTAATACCCTTGGGAAAGGTATGAATCCTACTCTCCCTCCAGCTAATAGCAGGGCAGACTGAGTTCTTTAACCATGGCTAGGTAACTAGTCTAGGAGAAGGAAAACTCTGAATTCAAACCTGTTGAACTCCGCTTAAGAAATTGACCTTGTGTCACATCCTGCTCATGCGGAGGGGTTGGTAAATATATATATGGCTGCCATCTTGAATTTGATTATGACCATCACATGATATAATTTTGTAACAGTTCTATGATATCAAGCAATACCTGTACCTGATTCTTTTTATTGTGAAGAAAACCAATTCACTGAATTATTTGACAAATGAGCAAGGATTAAGCTTCAATAAAATGTATCCAAAAAGAAGAACCAACCTTTATGGATGCTTTAATAAATAATGGTGTTTATCATTTCCAGTTTTACATCAGTGTACCCTCTCTTCTTACTTGATGCTTTAACAAAAACTAGGGGTCCATTACTACTAGTTTTATATCAGAATATCTTTCTCCTCGATGGTGGATTTATCAAAATGTTGATATCTATCATGGCATGAGTGCGCTAGATGTCTGTTAACCCCTCTCTTTCCATATATATGTATATGCCTAAACTTATGAGTTTTCTGAGTTATGAGCTGTCACTCAGTTGATTTTTTGCTTTGTGAGCACTAAAAACATTTGAGTTTCCAAATTTATTATGCTTAAGAAAAATATTATTTATAAAATAATAAACATGAAAACATATCACTGCACATAATACCTTAAATTCTATCTCATTATGTACAATACAGTACCATTTTTCTTATTTAAAAAAAAACATTAAAAAATAGGATGTTTATTAGTAGGGATGGTGCTGGAATAGATTAGTGGCATTTCAGTTTATTCTAATGATATAAATTGAGTTACGAGCAGAATGAATTAAACTTGTAAGTCAAGGTACAACTGCATATACTGGCATTTAAAAAGTGCGTGGTGTAATGGTTAAAGTCATGAGAAATGGACTCGTCGTCCTGAGTTCAAATCCTGGACGTGGTAATTGCATTTCACTTAGCACTAATACCCTTGGGAAAGATATGAATCCTACTCTCCCTCCAGCTATGGGTAAATAGCAGGGCAGACTGAAATCTTTAACCATGGCTAGGTAACCAGTCTAGGAGAAGGAAAACTCTGAATTCAAACCTGTTGAACTCCGCTTAAGAAATTGACCTTGTGTCGCATTCTGCTCGTGCGGAGGGGTTGGTGAAAAAAAAAAAAAATATATATATATATATACTGGCATTTAAACATTTGTGTTGTTGAGTATATGTTGCTATTTAACGCTTTGCCTACTTCAAGCCACTCGCAGTGGCTCTCACCATTGTGATCATACTATAAGCCACCGGCAGCGGCTCTTGCTCGTGTCACTTGCTTACACTGAAAAATTACTACTTGAACACCCCTTCCATCTTTTATTTTGTCTGTGAACCAGCCCTGAGACTGGTAGTTGATCTTTTTGCAATAGCAAACCAGTTAAATGGAATTGAATTTGGTACAACCATGGGGGAAATTTTGTAGGCAAAAGAGTTAAACAAGTTGTTTTGTTAATTATATGTTGCTATTTAAACAGCCGTGTTGTTAAGTATGTGTTGCTATTTAAACTGTTGTGTTGTTAAATATATATTGCTGTTTAAACTGTTGTGTTCTTAAGTATGTGTTGCTATTTAAACTGTTGTGTTCTTAAGTATGTGTTGTTAAGTATGTTTTGCTATTTAAACTGTTGTGTTGTTAAGTATATGTTGCTATTTAAACTGTTGCGCTGTTAAATATATGTTGCTATTTAAATGGTTGCATTGTTAAATATATATTGCAATTTTAACTGTTGCGTTGTTAATATTTAAACATTTGTATTGTATTGGCATTTAAACAGTTGTGTTGTTAAGTATATGTTGCTATTTAAATACTTTCACCCAACGGAGGGTGATTACTTTTGCTAGTATATCTAATGGGAAAATTAGATCTTAAATTTGTGTGATTATCTTTCAATTGTAGGAAACTTGATGCTTCAACAGGCAAAATTTACAGAGCTTCACTGAGTCCATTTCCCTAAACCAGAGTGATTGACATCTGGTTCAATTGTCTAACCAAGAAGCTCTCTTTTCACACCTCTGGGCAACATGATGATGTCATACATGCATTGTGCTTGAGTGCACTCTCTGTTGTGGCTGCTGCGTCATTTCTCTGTATAATTGACACTTTTCAAAATTAGTTGTCATTTTTCACACAATGGAAAGAAAAAAAAAGAAGGATGACAGCAATGTTGGGGTCTCAGGGGATGGACAGATTATTTTCTTTAAATGAACAGGAAGTAGGAAAGGGAGATAATTCAATTGGCAGAAATATTACAGATGCATATCAGCCAAGGATATCAAAATTTAAATGCATTAATCCAAACAGTACCTATAGGCTCATATATATATATATATTTATATATATACACATACTGGTGGGGTTCACTGAAGTTTGAGTGACAGTAAGTGTACTCAGTGGTTCAGAACTATTTTCACTTAGGATTATTGCTGATCTCAGCATTTTTGTTTTTATGTAAAATGCGAAACAGTATAAAGACAGTTATAATCTGGCATGTGTTTGTAAAACTGAGTCCAGTATAAATTCAATGATGTTACATATATATATATATATATATATATATATATATATATATAAGTAATTGGTAATTTGCTTGAAGCATTATTAAGTATGTTATAATATATTAATGATTTAAAGGCAATTTCAATGCGTATAAAAATAAAAACAAAAAGATGTTATTTTTGTCTTATCGATTTCAAAGAAACTTTATCTTCAGAGATGAATATCAGAAATCATAAGATAAGACAAAAATAACATCTTTTTGTTTTTATTTTTTATATGCATTGTAATTGCCTTCAAATCATTATTATATATATATATATATATATATATATAAAATGCTACCTTGACTTATTCATTGTTTAATTAATTTTGATGATAAGTCATTTTTCCCAAATTGAAATAAACTGAAATGCTATTAATCTGTTCAAGCCCTGCCACAAAAAAACAATTCTTTGTTACATTTTTTTTTAATGGAAAAATAGCAAAACATTCAATGAAATAAGTTAAGATAGAATGTAACAAGTTGTTCTAATATATTTCAATGTTTATTCTTTTATCAATAAAATTTTTCCCTGTCATAATAAATTTTAAAACTTTTTTTAGTGAACTTATTAACATAAGCATATCTGAACCCTGCTCATACCTAAAATTTTAGCTCACGGCACAAAGAAAAAAAATTGACCGAATGTCAGCTTGTAACTCAGAAAACTTGTAAGTCAAGGTATCACTGTATAGAGATAAATATATTTAGGCAGGTATAAAAGGCCAAATGATATTTCTTTATGATCTTCAGTTGAACATCTACAACTAAAGATCATAAAGAAGAAATATTCCACGATAATTAACAATAACTACTTAAATAATAACTTGCTGCCAAAATACACAATATATATATATATATTTGGGAGAATATGTGCTTAATTGAAGTCGTACCTAATTTTGAAAGTTAATTAATAATTAATTAATTAGGCGAGCATACCTATTCAAATGTAAGGCTAAACAAATCGAGAAAAATCAATCTCTGTATGTACATTTTGGCCTATTGGGCCTCATCAGCAGAGCTATAGATAGGAAGACCGCCTTGACTCGAACCCTGACTGTCAAGCTGACAGGCGAGGACCATAACCCCTACACCAACCGGACTTTCTTAGATTTTTCGTTTTGTTTAGAAGTAGGTTATATTACTACTATAGTGACAGATTGGTGTAGGGGTTACGGTCCTCGCCTGTCAGCTTGAGAGTCAGGGTTTGAGTCACGCACAAGGCGGTCTTCCTATCTATAGCTCTGCTGATGAGGCCTAATAGGCCGAAATGTACATACAGAGATTGATTTTTCTCGATTTGTTTAGCCTTACATTTGAATAGGTATGCCCGCCTAATTAATTATTAATTAACTTTTAAAATTAGGTACGACTTCAATTAAGTATATATTCTCCCAAAAATTGTCGGCTAAAAAAGCCATATCAAAACACATCGTATGTGTATTTACTTCTCATATATATATGTAAGGTAATCCAAATGACTGATAAGTAAGGGATAATTCTATTTGGGATCATCGAAATCTCACTGTACAACCATACTGTATGCTCCTGTAGGTGCAAACATATATACTCATACAAGGATTTTTATAAATCACTAAAAAGAGCTCAATGTATAATAATCAATAAATCAAATTATATACAGAGCAAGATTTAACTTTCAAAGAAAGAAAAACTTAAAGTGTCATCCCGTTATAATTTTATTTCGACCAGAGACTAAAAAAAAATGAGTCTAGCCTCATCAGATGGGTTTTACAAATACAGGGAATCTCAAAGAAAAATTTTCTTTGAGATTCCCTCTATTTGTAAAACCTGTCTAATGACGCTAGACTCATTTTTTTTTAGTCTCTGGTCGAAATAAGATTATTACGGAATGACGGTTTGTTACATTTTTCTTTCTTTAAATGTTTATATATATATATATATATATATATATATAATATATATATATATTAAAATAAGTGTATTTTGGCAGCATTTTTTTTATACAAGTTTTGTTGAACTGTACAGACAATTCTTGTCGGACAAGTTTTTGGTTGATCCTTTCTAATTTTCGGGCCTTCTTTTTGGTGTCGGGGTGTAACTGGTGTAACAGTCCACCAAAGGTTTCAAAACGAGCGCTTTTTTTTATATATATAAAATACATCATATGTAAACATAATTATTAAAAAAATATTACCAACGTGGGTTTTGGTTATATATCATTTTTTAATACAGGTATAAAATAATTTTGGCTTTTATGAAAAAAACAAACTAATATAAACAATAACTAAAATACAAAACTTCATATAATGTGATTATAAACTTATGTCATCATATTTCAAATGTATATATTAATGTTGAGATATCTAAAATATAGAATTATGTATGTAGAGATTTAATTTTGTTTCCTAGCAACAAAGTTATTGAGAAAAAGAGGAAACAATTATCTTAGTTACTAGACCAAATTTTTTTTATTCAAATTTTATGAGGAATATCAGTCACCGAAAAATATATGAAAAATCTGGTTGAATTAGAGAGAGAAATATATATATATATAAAATGTAAATTTAAAGCAGAGAACATTCCTGAATCCTTGGTTTATTTAAAAGAAGGAGCGGAAGAAAAACAAAAGTATTTTTACATCTGCTTGCATTTGTCTCATGAATTTATAAAGCACTCAAATTTAATTAAAAGTGATCAGGATTGGTTGGTTGGCTTTTACGGCATGTCAACCCATTGGGCCATTTTATGTGTTTTACTCATTCTTGATGGGGACTCAATTTAAAAAAAAATTATTTTTTAAACAAATTTTTTTAGAACTCATTTTTTTCTATTTAACCCATAGATGTGACCCTTACAGGCACTACTACTCTGGGTCAGAGTGGACCTGGGAGTAATGGTGATGAAGGGGTACTCCACATTCCCTGAGCTCCAGAACTGGAACTTCATCATCAGAAAGAGTTTAACATCATACCCAGAACAATAAGACCCTCAGCCACCACCTTCTAACACATATATGATAAAAAGGGTCAGGGTTGCCATAAGGCCAATAGGGTTGGAACAATCATATAGGTGCTAGGGCTTGACGTGACTAGCTGACTGATTGGAGGGGGCCTCTCCAACTGCCCATTTAGCCTAAGTAAGAGCTAAAGTGGAGTGTTGCATGTAATGCTTAGCCACCAGGGTTCAGTCCTTAAGCATCACAGTCGCCACCTACAGCCAACCTTGGCGGGGGGTCTTATCCTTCTGCTGAGGTGCAGTTGGTGTATTCTAAAGCCCCAGCCTACAGGGCTGAAAGTGGTCAGGAGTTGGTCAATTAATTTTCTTCTTTATTATGTAGAAACTATAAACCTATATGAGGGTCATTCAATAAATAAGGGGAATTTATCTATTTATAGATATATTAATAAAAGAATAAGGAAGTGAATCCGACAGTATACCAGAGAAGAAACTCAAAAAAACACACAGATGTTATTAGTTAATGTTGTATTTATTGTCTAATATTGCAATATTTCAATCTGTATAAGATCATCATCAGATCCTATTTGTTATAAAACAAAGAAAATAGTTTTTTGATAAATATGACCAGTTTGTAAAGGAAATAACTCATAATGGACTTTAAGAAAAAAAGATATTTTAAATTCTTGAAGAATTCTATCTATTTACAAAGATGACCAATCTTCCTCCCATACAGACTAACATTCAACTATACAGTTGTGCTTAGCCAGTCACATTGTTCAAACCAATAGTTGACTGACGTCAATATGGTGCTGCGAACAGGATTTGACCTAGCTGGATGGGAAAAGATTTTATTGAGGCAGGCATATCTGTTGCCTCTGCCAAAACTTAGGCCCAGACATTTTCTAGTGAAGAGAATGCAAGGTCCAGCTTGCATATGCTGGACCGTGCAATGCTTAAGGAACTGGGCATCAAGATTATGGGTGACATGCTCACTATACTAAAGCTAGCCAAGGATCCCCCAGTGACACTCCCATCATCAGGTAATTATGCAAGAACACCAACTGCAAAACTTCCTCAACTCAGTTCGGAAATGACCCCACAACAATTCAGGAAGTTCAGGATAGACTGGGACGTATTTACAAAGATGACCAATCTTCCTCCCATACAGACTAACATTCAAGTATACAGTTGTGCTTGGCCAGTCACATTATTCAAACCTATAGTAGACTGACTGACTTCAATACTATCTATAGATATCTATGAGGGTCATTCAATGAATAAGTGGATTTAAAAAAAAAAATTTACTGAGGAGGGATCAATTCAATGAATAAGGTGAATATTTATTTCAAATAAACAAACATTTTTTTTCAGAATTATTTTCTATAAATGTAAACTGCATCATTACACACAACACACACACGATGTTTAAATAATTGTGAACATTTCTATAAGAGTTCATTTATGATATTATGATTTTAAAGTTTCCACCTGTTCACCATCCCTGTCATCATATTATTGGAATCTTCCCCAGGTGGTCTCTGTTATATCAGTTCTTTTTTTCTAATAAAAAGATACTCCCATAAAAATATTAATATTTTTACCTGTGGGAGATTCCAAGAAGTTGTTGACAGGGATGGTGAACATGTGGAGATTGCTTGAAATTATATCACAATGGTACTACCATAATTGTGCTAACATTTTGTTTTTGATCATTCTATATCTGCACATGAAATTACTGTCAATCAGTTAAAAAGTAAAACTTCAATCAATTGATAAGCAGTAAAAATCACAAGTGTTTGATAGTTATCATCATCATCATCATCATATCATGCTGTTGGCACGGATATACATGACAATCCCTCTCCATCCGTCCCTATCGCTCATCATTCTTGGGAGGTCCTCTGTGCAGCATCCTGTATCCGCACAGAGCTGATCAATGTACGTCTTTGCTGGTCAGCCCATACTGGCGTGCCCATGTGTTGGCTTCCACAGGAGGACATTGCTTATGAGTTTGTCCTTG
This sequence comes from Doryteuthis pealeii, assembly GCA_023376005.1. Lineage (NCBI taxonomy): Eukaryota > Metazoa > Mollusca > Cephalopoda > Myopsida > Loliginidae > Doryteuthis > Doryteuthis pealeii. The sequence goes on along the minus strand of CM042141.1, from coordinate 76,897,751 downwards.
CTTCTCCAGCAGTGTCCCGTGTGTCTTGTCCGTCTTACTCGGATGGTTTGGGTGATATGTGGCAGGTGGCCGTACAGCTGCTTTCTCGTGGGGTGCTGTTTCCACATCTTGTTCAGGATCACCCGCAGCATTCTTGTGCAGCTCCCATCTAGTTTATTCTCTAGTCGCTTCGTTAGGGTCCAGATAAAAACAAGCTTATTCAAGTAGTGAGAAAAATGTTTGACTTTTAACATTATATACACACACACACACAATATATATATATATATATATAAGAGATTTATCCAAAACTTGGTAGTAAGGGATGATTCTATATGTGATTTCTAAGATACACTGTATTAATATTGTATGATCCAGTATGTATAAATACAGCGAATCTTTAAATCACTGAAGAGAGCTCAATGTATAATAAACTTTTTAGATTATATACAGAGCAATATTTATCATATAAAAGAAAGGAAGAACTCAACACCGTAATTCCATAATAAATTTATTTCGACCAATTTTTTTTTTTTTGTGATGTGCAATTTCATAAGTGAATTGAGACCCATCTGATGAGACTGAATTTTGGGGAGCTATATTAAATCAACTTAGATTTATATAGGCCCCAATTTTGGTCGAAATAAATTTATTATGGAATTACGGTGTTGAGTTCTTCCTTCCTTTATATGATATATATATATTGTGTGTGTGTGTGTATAATGGTAAAATTGAAACATTTTTCTCACTACTTCAACTACTGACCAGTAGTTGTGTCTCGCTCCAGATAAGACCTAAGTATGAATAGCCGAGAGATTATCTTGGGATCGGAAGTGGGTGCTTTTTCCCGGCTCATAGGAGTTTGTTATTTTCTTATTTTAATTTTAATCTAATCTCCACAAGTCTATGGTATATATGTATATATTGCTTACATATCTATTTCTCATTCTATTTTGACACATGTTGGAGGATTTAGCACTTATCTACACATTAAAGATGTATTTATTTCATGAAAGGATATAGTATAAATTCTGAAGATACAGTCTTCCTTAATCATTCTTAGTGTTGATTTTGTGCATGTCAAAGAATAAGTACACTATATGTATTTATGAAATCTTTATTTTTGATAACAGATATGTTGCAATCCTATTTTTCCGTTGCAGAATTTCAATACTGTAGGGTTTGGTGATAAATAATTCCTAATAACTTTATAGTATGATCAAGAATGGAACATAATATATATATATATCAGGGAAAAATTGAGATAAATCCGACAAGATGTAGATATATAAAATATGGAAAAACAAGGTATTCAGAGGATGATCTTATTATAGGTGAAGTATTTGCCAACATTAAATGGTTTCTTTTTTATATTATTTTATATTCAACTTTCCATATTTAAAATTGAATATAATTCAGAAGATACAGCATCACATTGACAATGTCCTGATAATGGTTTAATATTAAAAAAACCCCAAAAACCCTGATAAGTTTAAATGGCAAACACTTCAACTATAATAGAATCATCCTCTGAATAAGTTGTTTTATTTCATATATATATATATATATATATATATATATATATATAGTAAGTAAAAAGGCTTAAATACCGATCATATTAGCAGCTATACATTTTTTCCACCCATATGTGTATGTACACATGTGGGCTTCTTCAGACCATTAATTTTATTGAAAGAAAAAAAAAATATATATATATATATATATATATATATATATACCAATATATATTGTATACTGGTAAAATAATGGAACTTTATTGTGGTCAGTTAGTTTTGTGGAAAACATCAGATAGCCTAACCAATAAAAGGATTATATATATATGGGTATCTTTGATTTAGAAGAAATATAGCTTAACAGCTTTGCTAGGATTTTATTTATTTATGTGTGATACAGTATAAATTTTCTTCACTTATACTGAAATTCAGCAATATTCATGCACTATTCTAAAAACAAGTTTTAAAACAATCTATATTAAAAAGAGGAAAGATTAATATCAAAGTAACAAACTATTTTAAATTGAAAATTATACACAAATCACAAGGGGAAAACAAAGGATGATTTTGTTATTACAAAAGAACACTATTTAAATAATGAATTATGATTTTTTTTAAATTGTTAAAAATACAAATAGTAAGTAGTAGTGAAGTCAGCAGAGTGGCCTACTGTCGGTATCAGCTGAACAGCAAGTGAGTCAAACCCTTTTTCACTAGTGCTAGACCAGGGAAATTTTTTTGCATTTGAACCGGAGCACCACACCTACCATCAACTCCCCACTTTACTGTGGTTCCTAGGCAGATGCTCTACCGACAGAGCTAAATCATCATACCTTATCATAAAAAAAATTGTTAAAAATATCAATAATTCAAGATAGCTTTGGTTTGGTTTTTATGACATATCAACCATTTTTGGGTCATTTAATGCCAAATGTAGTCATTTTGATATACAAAGGATTCTAGTTGCTTAATTAGTCACCCAATTAAGTATTGAACAGACTCATTGCTGCTTAACTATGGTGATCTAGTAAGTACTGGTGTTTTAAGTGTAATTTGACCATAATCTAATTCAGGATAAATCAAGCTATTTCTCTGAAGGGCACATCATCCGAAATATTGTGTTCATAACAATAAAAATGAGGACAATAGTCCGAATAATCCAAATAAATCAAGCTATTCAAAATAAACATCAGAAAAGAATGCTGACAATACAAGGTGTGTCAAAAAAGTATCGAGATTTTTTTACTTTTTGACACCTTGTATTCTGAAAAAAAAAAAAAAAAAAATGTTCCATTCATTAATTTTTTCAATATACAATGTGTGTCAAAAAAGTACCAAGTTTAAAGCTGTATTTACCAAGATAGAAATGGAACGTTATTTTTGTTTCAGAATACAAGGTGTGTCAAAAAATACAAAAATCAATACTTTTTTGACATACCTTGTATACATATTCCATAAATAAGGCACACTAGTATCCACATTTTTTTTCTTTTAACACATCATAACAATTAGTACGTTCTTCAGCCTTCCTCAAGTATGTGGGCCATTTTAGAGGTGCTTGAATATCACCCAGTATTTTTCAGATCTTCCATGGAAACACAGTTTATAGATTTGAATGAAAAAAAAAAAAAATCTTATTTTGTCACTTGGATCTGTGTTCCCAATTGATGAAGAGAAAATACTAGGTGACATTCAAGCACTACACAATAAGGAATGCACTTAAGAAAGTGATGGAGAAAATAATGGTTTGAAAAAATGAGGATAAAAAATAAAGATGACGATACACGTCTCAATAATTCATGGAATAATGAAAATGTTTTATTTCAGAACTTCAGGCAACCTTGAACAGCAAATATAGTAAAGATAATGATGATGATGATGATGAGAGTACAGTTTATTGCAATGTATTTACATGGTGTTTTTTCTTTATTTTTTCAAGCATTTGTTTTGTTTTGTTGTTCCAAGCTGATCAGAAGAACTCATAAAATTCATGTACAAACATTAAGCGGAATGGCATTACCAGTCACATGTTCAGAAATGCAAATAGCCAACTTCACGCATCTGATTATCAAATATTATATTCCTCAAAATATTTGTTTAAATACTGAGTTTAATTTTTTGTCTTTTAAAGGATATAAAATCAAATATTTTAATAGAAAAAAAACCCAAACAAATTCAAAGTTTTTGAAGAAAAAAAAAAAATAATGAGTAAAGATCTTCAAATAATTAAGACCAGTACCTTCAAGAGGGTATTAAACATAAAGGCTATAGAAAGTATTGATCATAAATATTTGAATAAACACAGAATCTGTCCTTAATTATCTGGGATTATATATATATATATATATATATATATGAAAGAAAGGAGGAGGATGGTGTAATAGTCATCGTCATAGGAAATGGACTTGTTGACTCAAGATAAATCCTGGATGAGGCTGTTTGCATTTCACATAGAGTTGGGAAAAGTATAAATCCAATTATTATTCCCCGAGCTATGGGTAAATGTTAGGGCAGACTGGGCTCTTTAACATTGGTTAGGTAACCAGTCTTGGAGAAAAAAAATTCTGAATTCAAAGCTGTTAAACTCTGCTTAAGAAATTGACCTTGTGTCAGATACTGTTCATGCGGAGAGGTTGGGGCATATATATATATATATATATATATATATATATATATAAAATGTCTATCTGTACAATGACAGAACACATCCTTTTATAAAGAAAAGTTGGTGGAGACCAACAAGAACTAAAGTTCAATAAATCCACTTTCTATTTTCATCAAGAGGTAGTTAGAAAATTTTACCCCTCATTTTTCACAAGAAAAGCTAAGTAAAAATGTAATGGCATAAATCAATTATGTATTTAAAAATTAATTTAAAAAACAAAAAAGGATTTAAAAATAAAACAAATTAATAAAGGGTACGGCCGGGTTAGCTCAGTTGGTAGAGCGTTTGGCTAGAAACCACGAGGTTCCTAGTTCGATACCAGCCCTCGCCAACCCAGCGTATGAGTAGCACAGGGATCTGTGTGGTAATGTAAGGAGCTGATGGTAGGTGTGGCGCTCCACCTCAGATGCAAAAACAATCTCCTTGGCCTAGCACTAGTGAAAAGAGGATAGACTCCCTCCCTGATTGACTGATACCGACTTTAGGCCAGCCCGAAGACATTACAATACATAATAAAAAGCAAATAAAAGACAAAAGCACTTACAAGAAGTATAATAAAGATACAAGAATATATAAAAGAATAAAAGATAATAAAACAAATATACAGGGTGTGTCAAAAACTTATGAAGATTTTTGTAGTTTTTGACACACCTGAAAAAAATGAAAAAAATAACGTTCCATTCATTCTTCATTTCTATCTTGGTAAATACAGTTTTAAACTTGGTACTTTTTGATACACCTTGTATTCTGAAAAAAAAAAAAAAATTAATGAATAGAAGATTTTTTTTTTTTCAGAAAACAAGGTGTGTCAAAAAGTACAAAAAAATCTCAATACTTTTTTGACAGCTTTTTATTGACAGAATCTTTATTAATTTATATATAGATAAGTGATTTATTTTTAACTTTTTAAGTTCTGGGCAACTGTTAGTAGCTTTGCTAGTTGGTCATAGATATTTGAACAAATACAGAATCTGTTTTTGTCTTGCATTACTGATAGCATTATCGATTTTAGATGGGGTGTGGATCCGAATTAATTTACAAATTAGGCAACTCTTTTACCTACCAATCACATATTTAGAAAACTAAAGACTATTAATTTCTTGCATTTGTTAATAAAATACTATACTCGTTTGTTTTATAAAGTTCAACTTCTTGTATTTTAAAATAGAATTAAAACTTTTAAACAAAAATTTAAAGTCTAAATTCTTGAAAAAAAAAAAAAAAAGATGTAACAATATGTTAAATATATCCGACTGATTGTCAACTTTTAAAAAAGTAATTTTGTTGTAATTTCATGACTTTGTTTTAAATAAGTAAAAAAGTTTTCTACATCTGCTTTGTAATAAATCACAAGTGATGTTCCAATTACTTTTACAATATATATAAATATTCTTTTTTTTTTTCTCTCTCTCTAATTACTAAATTACCCTTGATACCATTGTATCCTCAATATTGATACTTCTATTTAGTAAGTGGTAAAGTATTCAAATAAGCATTTTATAGTTCTCTGCTATAACAAGAAATTTAATAATTAAAAATAATGAACCTCAGCCTGAACAAAGATCCTTCCACTGCATTGATTGGATAGAAATTCCTTCATTTTCTAAGAGCATATTAAAATGTATCTGTCTAATAAACAGACAAAAAATAGTAGATAACAGAAGGGACAGTTGGCATGAGCCTACCGTCTTTGGTAGAAATGAAAGGGTAAAAAATATTATAAAGAGAGTCGAGAGAAATCCTTTTGTATAAAATATTAATATTTTAAATAAGCATATGTACAACAGTGTGTGTGTGTATATATATATATATATATATATATATATATATATGAGAAGTAAATACACAAGCAATGTGTTTTGATATGGCTTTTTTTAGCCAACAATTTTTGGGAGAATATGTGCTTAATTGAAGTCGTATCTAATTTTGAAAGTTAATTAATATATATATATCTTTTAGTACTGATTACAAAAATATATAACCCATAGAACTTGAGCATCCAGTATTTGTAACACTACCAAGTAATACTGGTGGATTCCCATTTCTACATCATTATTGGCTATAATCAACAATATTATTTTACTATCATTATTAGTGTTCCTTAATTGTGCGACCGTTATCATCTTGTAACACCCTCTGGTTAAAAATAAGACTGTCCTAATCATCCAAGATGAAATGCAAAAATGCTCCTGATTATCTGATGTTGCTTATACGCCAAATTCTTATTTCTTAAGAGTGTTGTCACCTCAGCTAAATAATGGACTGTTCCATCTTTATTATAAAGAAAAAGGTAAGGAAAAGGACATGCTAGAGAAAAAATATAATAGAGAGAGAGAGAGAGAGAGGAGAGAGAGAGAGAGCGTGGAAGTGATAATGCTAATCTGTTTCAATCAAACATAATGAAAAGATGAAAGGAGAACAAAAAGTGAGAGAGTTAAATCAAGATTATTATACTTTTTACATATTGAACAATTTGCAATAGCTCTTAGGTAAACATATCAAACATTGTAATAATTAAATCATCATACTGTGGTATATTCACAGGTCCTGCTAGTTATTATTAATATAATTATTTCTACATTTCTATTGCCTATCATTAACAGCTTTACTGGCTGTTGAATATTAGAATACATTTTTTAGCTCTTGTTTAATGACATATCAACCTTCATGGGTTATTAATGCCAATTCCATCCTAGTGGTTCTATTTAACCCATAGCTGGAAGGATGAAAAGCTTCATACCTTTCCCAAGGGTATTAGTCTAAAAGTGAATGTAATAGTCTGACTGGAGTTCAAACTCACTTACTAAAATGTTGCAGTCCAGCATGTTAGCCACTATGCCATAAGGACTCCCTTTTTTCTTCCAGGAGTCCAGTGTATAGTTTTAAGGGACAATGTGTCCTACATTTTGTCAAGACCTATGTACTAATAAAAATCTTGCGATGATATATGCTATTTTTACTGGTTAAATATATAAAACAATATATTTTAGCAATGTGTGGATATGCATTAAAATAATTTCTTACCTTTTTTTGTGGGGCCTATAATGGCTGAAATAAAATGTTGTCGACTTAGTTCCATGCAGGTTTGTTTTTTCTTACCAACGTATGTTTATCTCTCAATATGCCTTTTTGGTACACACACAAAGGCATAAAATTGACTGTACGCAATCTTAATCGTTGTGAGCAAATATGAGTCTTGTTAGATGCAGATACAAGTTATAATGTAAAACTTTTAATTTGGGATGGTTTTTTTTTTTTTCAAAAAGAAGATGAGAAAAGACAGAAATGAGAGAAAGAGAAGAAGTTGAATGTCTGACACAAGTGAGATGAGGTTTGTTTCTAAAGAAATCTACAGATGTGAATTAATTCAATGATGAGCCGTAAATAACAAAAAAATGTTTGAAATGAATTGAAAAGAGATACCATAGGAAAGAAAGGTGACAAGTGAATAATATAACAGAACCAAATGATAGCTTTGTTGAGAAGGGATAATTGCCTTAGGAAGAGAGAGAGAGAGAGAGAGAAAAGGAGAGAGGAGCGAGAAGGAGAGAGGAGCGAGAAGGAAGAGGAAGGAAGAGGAAGGAAGACGATGAGAAAACAGAGAAGGGTGGAGGAGGAGAGAGGGGGGAGAAAAAAGGAGGAATAAAGAGAGAAAATATGAGCAATGAAAAAGAGAGAAACAAAAAGGAGGCAGAGGAAAGAAAGATAAAAAATGAGTGATGGAGAGGAAGATAAAGTGGGAAATGGAAAAGTGAAAAGAGATGAGGAGGGGGAGGAAAAGTGAAAAGAGACGAGGAGGAGGAGGAAAAGTGAAAAGAAATGAGGAGGAGGAGGAAAAATGAGGAAAAATGAGGAGGAGGAAAAATGAGGAAAAATGAGGAGGAGGAGGAGGAGGAGGAAAAGTGAGGAGGGGGAAGAGTGAAAGAGAAGAGGAAGAGGGGAGAGTGAAAAGAGAGGAGGGTGAAGAGTGAAAAGAGAGAAGGAGAAGGAAATGTAAGAGAAGAGAAGGAATGTAAGAGAAGGAGAAGGAAATGAAAAGAGAGAAGGAAATGAAAAGAGAGAAGGAATGAAAGAGAGGAGGAAAAGAAAGAGAGGAGGAAAAGAAAGAGAGAAAGAAAGAGAGGAGGAAAAGAAAAGAGAGGAGGAAAAGAGAGGAGGAAAAGAAAAGAGAGGAGGGGAGGGGAGGGAGAGAAGGGAAGAGTGAAAAGAGAGAAGGAAGAGTGAAAAGAGAGAAAAGGATGAGGAAATGTAAGAGAAGGATGAGGAAATGTAAGAGAAGGATGAGGAAATGTAAGAGAAGGATGAGGAAATGTAAGAGAAGGATGAGGAAATGTAAGAGAAGGAGGAGGAAATGAAAAGAGAAAAGGAAATGAAAAGAGAAAAGGAATGAAAGGAGAAGGAGAAGGAAAAAGAGAAGGAAAAGAGAAGAAGGAGAAGGAAATGGAGAAGGAGAAGGAAATGAGAGAAGGAGAAGGAAATGAAAAAACAGAGAAGGAGAAGGAAATGAAAAAGAGAGAGAAGGAAATGAAAAGAGAGAGAGAAGGAAATGAAAAGAGAGAGAAGGAGAAGGAAATGAAGAGAAGGAGAAATGAAAAAGAGAGGAGAAGGAAATGAAAAGAGAGAGAGGAGAAGGAAATGAAAAGAGAGAGAGAAGGAGAAGAAATGAAAGAGAGGAGAGAGAAGGAAAAGGAAAAGTGAAGAGAGAGGTTGAGAATAAAAGGATCCGGAGAGGAGGTGGAGAGAGAAGTGGAAAAAGAGGAGACGAAAAAGGAGTGGGAGGAACAAAATGATGGATCGAACGAACAAACGAAAGAAAGATGAGAGGAAAAGAAAGGAGAAAAGATGGAGGGAGAGAAAAGAGAAAGATGCGAGAAATAAAGACAACAAAATAGCAGAAGAGGAGGTGACAATTTGAAAGACGGAAAAGGAGGAAATAAATGATAGAAAAAAAGAAAAGAAAAGAAAAAGAAATGAAACAAATTACAAAACAAAGAAAAAAAAGAAAAAGAAAGGAATAATGATAAACGTAAGGAAGGGAAGTAACTTGTGATACCGTTTCATAATCGTATTCAGAAAACAATATTTTTCTGGAGAGTATTCTTTAATCTATCATTCTGGAGAAATGTCGTCTTTTGTGTTCCACCCACATCATTAGGGATTGGCATCAAGTGGCAAACATGGAGCTGTTTGTCTGGAGAATAGTTGGGTATGCTTCTCGAGAGTTTAATCAAACCTCGGCAATTTGTATGTGGATGCAACAAGTGGACAAGACAAGACTTGGTTCAATCTCACTACATGGATAAATTCTAATTGTTCACCTGTTGTATTGTCTGTCAGTAATAATACGCACTTGACCACTCTATATTCCGAGGGAAAACACCTTTCCTCACCTTCTCCTTTTGTTTCATTTCTTTTACTCGGCTGTTACTGCCTCGTTGCTGTCATCTTCCTTGTTTCATTATGAACATTGCCAGACTTGTTTCTGTAAATAATTGCTATCGCCATTCTTTTATAAAGAGATATGATGCCAATACTCTTATGAGTATTAAGATTACATTTAATAAAAACATATTTCTTTCCTGACATTTCTTTCTCTTTATTAGCAGACAGCAATCTTAGGTTGGTTTGTGGGTTAGATTTTACAAGCATGTTAAGTCTTAAGGTTATTTTATGCCAAAGATTTTTTTTTAGTATTATCTGTGATATTCGGACTATTGTCCCCATCTTCATTGTTATTTGTACAACGTTTCGGCTGATATGCCCTCCGGCCTTCTTTAGGTATTTCTTGTTGGACTTGGGAACCTTCTTTTCAAACTCGGTAACTTTCTTGTCGTAATCAGGAGCCATCACGGAACTTTGACCCTAACCCTTTATTTAGTCCATGAGGGTATCCTGTTCTCATTCCGCTAACCATAGCTGGAGTAGGAGTTGTGTTAATTATTTTTCTATGTTACTGCCTCTGCTCAGAAATGTTGTATAAATAACAATGAAGATGGGGACAATAGTCTGAATAATGCAGATAATACTAATCATCAAGCCTCATCTCAAACATTCAGAGAAATACGTTTTTTTTTAATTATTCATTCTTGTTGGGTATTCAATCCTTTGTTTTTAAATGTTTTCTTTTACAGATCTATTTAATTCATGGTTAGGTTTGGTTTTTTTTTTTTTTTGTTTTGCAGCGTATTTAGATCATTTAATGCCAACAAAGTTTTGACATAAATTCATTATTAATGGATACTCAATTTTTTTTTATTAACACATTTTTTTCTATTTAACTCATAGATAGGACCTTAACAGGTAATAGCACTCTGGGTCATAGTAGACCTAGGAGTAATAGCAATTGAAGGGGTACTCCACACTCCTCAGAGTTTAAAAAAAAATTGGAACTTCACCACTAGATGCAATTTAGCATCATACATGGATACTAAGACCCTCAGCCACTACCTTCTAGTATATATATGATAAAAAGGTTGGGCACCTCACATGCTGTAATAGTTAGAAATGTTGGCGTTTTGGTATATAAGGCATGTGGTAAATGTTCACTTCTACTTATAGACTCGCAGATAACCACGTGACCAACCTATTGGCCAACCACTGGCAGTGCTCTGCTGCTGATATTGTATTTATATCGGCTGCTCTGATCTTAGCTACTCACAAATACCTTGAACCCTCGTGGATGATGGAACATAGGATTATATCACTGGACCTTTGACACTAAGTAGGATTCCGGATTGCAGGACTTATTCACTTACCAAAGGATTCTATAGTTCAGGACTTACTTACTTTAAGTCCTTTTCAACTGGCCAACGATGGCGATCAGAAACTTATCAAGATTTGCAAACCATTGTTAGTGAGTTCAATTCTCATTGGGTGCCCCATAATTTTGACCTTGTGCCACATCTAAGCTAAGCTTAGTAAATAACTATATGATAAAAAGGGTTGAGGATTTGGCAATATGGTCGAACAATCATATGTGCTGGCCGATGATTGGAAAGGACTTCTCCAACCACCCATCTAGCCCAAGTAAGGAGCAAAGTAGAGTGTTGCATGTCTTGGATTGCTCAGCCACCAGGATTGTGTGTCTTACCCCTTTGCAGAGGTGCAGTTGGCTTACTCTACAGCCCCAACTGACAGGGCTATATTAGGATTCAATTCTTTTCTTTTTATAAGCACTCAGCATTCTTATTAATTTCTGTCTGAATTTCTGAGATGAGAGATTGTGATCATATTGAAAGATTGATATCCGATACAAAATTCAATTTTACTATAAGAAAGAAAAATTTTTATTTTATTTTGCTTTCTCATTGTCATTACTTTTTTTAAAAAGATTATATCATGCCGGTTTAGCTCAGTCGATAGAGTGTTCAACTAGGAACCACAAGGTTCTTGGTTCGATACAGGACCTCGACAACTCAGCATATGAGTAGCACAGGGATCTGTGCAGTAAAGTGAGGAGCTGATGGTAGGTGTGGGGATCCACCTCAGATACCAAAACAATCTCCTTGGTCTAACGCTAGTGAAAAGGGGAAAGACTCCCTTGCTGTCTGGCTGATATCGACAATAGGCCACTCCGACAACTTTACTTACTATATCATGCCATTTTGCTTGCTGTCTTTACAGTGTAAATACTATGCACCATGGAAGCAACCAGATTTCTTTGGTCAAAAGATTGAAAGGAGATGCAATTCATTGAAGGCTTTTAGCACAATATGAGGACAGTGCACTACTGCATAGAAGTGTGTATGAGCGGATAGAGAAGTTTAAAAGTAGCCAAACAAGCATAACACATGAAGAGGGAGCCGGACATCTGTCAACCTCCACCACTGATGAGAAGAGTCGGTAAGCTTGACAGATAGTAATGATGAACCATTGTTGAGTTTGCTTGTTCTTAGCAGATTAGTCATGCTATTTATTTACTGTGCATCCATTGCAAGCACTGGGCAATAAACCCAGTTCTACCCCTTTAAATCAAGGGGGCAGGTGTTGCCTGGGGGCATGCCCCCCTGGGATTAATGCCGTTATCATTACTTAACCGATCCAGGGCTGAAGCCTCTGGACCACCGCCCGAGGCCGATTAGTCAAGAATAATTAAAGTTCCAATTACCGTTGAACTGGGAAGACAAGGCAACAAATGGTTGTAACTCAAATACAAACCCGAATGCTACAAAGTCCACTGCAAAATGACAAAGTATATATAAGACTCCACAAGGTCATTCAAATCAAGCAGTCAATCAGAATTCAAGGAATGGAATCACCCAAATCACCCAGATTCATGGATGGATCATTCTTGATTCCTATTTATACCAGCTGTCTTGGACACTGCTTGAGTTGTACTTAGTTAGCTGCTGTTATTAAAACCAACAGTAGACTAACTGACTTCAATAGTTCTGCTTATCAAATCATCCACTTTTGCACATTGCTTGGAAATCACTTCCATCAACATATTTTACAAGTTATTGTAAAGGATGCCAAGAATTTGGTATGCAGTAACAAATGTTTGAGATGAATTCTTTGATGAAAAAAAGATTTCTTTAATTGAAATCATAATTATTTTATATTCAGTTTGATTTAAATTATTGTCTAAGTACATGCAAACATAGAAAAAAATGAATTTAATTCTTTAAAGACATGAAAAAAGATTTATATCTTAAATTTAGAGGAATAAATCAATGAGGTACCAAACTTTTCTGACTTGATTTTCATTTTCTACAAAGTGTACCAATAATATCATCAAATGCTTTTCTTTAAATGTATGGATATGTTAAATATATAATATATATATATAATAATATATACACACACACACACATCTTATTATAATGGAGATTGTTTTTATGTCTGTAACCGAAACTATATTACTAATCGAGTCACAATTAACATAGTTATTTACATCACATTCTCCATGATTTTATTTATATTTAAACCTGAATTATTAATAAAATTTCTTCACCTTTTTATCAGTGTTGTCCATATCTACATGCAAATAACATGCAATTGTATTTATATATACAAAAAATAGCGGTTTGCAGTGTGAATGGGAAGGCTAATTTGCATATTGATATTAAAAATGTGATTTTATTAAATGTGTGCTTAGTATTATTGATTTCTAATTGTTTGGTTTTATTTTAATGAATATAAGCAAAAATCTCTTCAATGAATCTTAAATGAAATCCATTAACAAGAAAAAATAACTGTCATTTTATTCTTTATTTCCTAATTTAACTAAATTGTTAAATACATAAAATTCAGCAATGAAAGACGGGAGTGATGGAAGAGTAAGTTTCATTTCTATTTTTCTATTATACCCCCACTCTGTTACATATTTTTTTATCTGCCTTCTTATTAGACTTTCTAATTTAATACGATATTTCATTACATTAAAACCTAAATACTTGCACCCGGAGGGTGCATATATTTGCTAGTATATATAAAAGCAATTGGTAATTTGCTTTTAAAGTACTCATAAAAGATATTTTCTTAAATTTTTCCATCAATCCTAATACATAATTTAAGATAATCTTTTATTTACTTATTTACTGAAAAAAAAATTAAATTAGAGAACAAAGGAAAAAACACCCCCCCCCAAAAAAAAGAAAGGAAAAAAAAAAGAAAAAAGAAAACAAAACAAAAGCTAGATATATAGATTTTCTATTGACGGTTTTTATTTTGAATTGACATGGCTACAATCTTACAATATTGACGGATGACAAACAGACAATATTGATACATTTGTTCTCAACAAACATTAAAAAAAAAAAAAAAAAAAAAAAAAAAGAAATAAGAAATTAAAGTTATTCGCCCATTTCATTCATAAAGGAGGAGAAGAAGAAGAGAAAAAAAGGAGAGAAAAGGAAATAAGAAGAGAAATTATAACCACACAAAGAAAAACATAAGCACATCCATTTCTGATACAAACTCTGATGATGAAGTTTATGCTTCGAAATCGATAAGACAAAAATAACATCTTTTTGTTTTTATTTTTCATACGCATTGTATTGGCCTTCAAATTATTAATATATATATATATATATATATATATATATATATATATATATATATACACATGAATCTGAGAAGTGCAAAAAAGTGTATTCTTCAACAAACAAGTAGTACATACCCATATTACATATACGTTGTAAGATGGTGATTATTAGAAATAAAAGATCTACAGTTGTAGTTAAGTTTAAGATAAATATTTGTATTAAAAAATTATATATCTCTTATTATAATGGAGATTGTGGGTTTGTCTGTCTGTAACCGAAACTATATTACTATTCAAGTCACAATTCCCTTTGTTATTTACATCACATTCTCCATGATTTTATTTTTATTTAAACCTCAATTATTAATAAAATTGTTTTACATCATTAAGACTGTTGACCACATCTACATACTAATAACATGCAATTGTATTTATATATACAACAAAATAGCGGTTTACAGAGTGAATGGGAAGGCTAATTTGCATACTGATCTTTAAAAAGATTGATTTTAATAAATATATGCTAGGTATTATTGATTTCTAATTGTTTGTTTTAATCTTATTGAATATGAACAAAAATCTTGGGGAAAAATCTTTTAAAAAAATCCATTAACAAGAAGAAATAACTGTAATATTATTATTTACTTCCTATTTTAACTAAATAGTTAAATTAGGAAAATTTACCAATGAAAGACGGGAGTAATGGAAAATGATGAAAGAGTTAGTTTCAAAGTTGTTCTATTTTTCAATCATACCCCCTCTGTTCCAAATCTTTTTATCTGCATTCTTATTCAGTTTCATTAGCCTTTCTAATTTAATATGATATTTTATTATATTAAAACTTAAATACTTGCACCCGGGGGGGTGCATATATTTGCTAGTATATATAATGTACAAACTAGAAAAAAAAATTCCTAAAAAGATGAATTTATTAGAAATGGTGAAGTAGATGTTAAAACGTTTTAGTTTTTATCAAACCTTCAGCAGGACATAGGATGGAAAAAATGTTGTCTAAACAGTGATGAAAATCTATTGACCCATAGCTGGAGGTAGAATAGTTGGATTCACACCTTTCCCAAAGGGTATTAACATCATGAAAAATGCAAAGAGTCTTGTCCAGGATTTGAACTCAGTTTGCCAACTCCATTTCATATAACAATAACCATTACATCACATGCTTCTATTAATGTATAGAATGAATATCTGATAAGAGTTTCATTAAGTTTTAATTTCATTTTAACTGCATCATGTTTTGAATTAGAGTAATTAGATGTAATCAATATTACAAATAAATTTTGCCACTATCAGCATTTCTATTAATTTTACTAGCAAATATATGCACACTCCAGGTGCTAGGATTTAGGATTTAATGTAATAAAATATTATATTAAAATAGAAAGGCGAATGAAACTAAATAAGAATGCGGATAAAAAGATTTGAAACAGAGAGGGTATAATAAAAAAAATAATAATAACTGAAACTTACTCTTCCATCACTCCCATCTTTCATTGCTAAATTTTCCTAATTTAACAACATGGTTAAATTAGGAATAAAGA
Source organism: Doryteuthis pealeii (assembly GCA_023376005.1). Taxonomy (NCBI): domain Eukaryota; kingdom Metazoa; phylum Mollusca; class Cephalopoda; order Myopsida; family Loliginidae; genus Doryteuthis; species Doryteuthis pealeii. The sequence continues at coordinate 76,882,052 of CM042141.1, read as the reverse complement.
ATAAAATGGCAGTTATTTCTTTTTTAATGGATTTCTCTTAAGATTTAAATTCAGATTGTTGCTCATATTCATAGAAAAATCAAATTGGAAAATCAAATAATACTAAGCTCATATTTATTAAAATCAAATTTATAATATCAATATGCAAATTAGCCTTCCCATTCACACTGTAAACCACTATTTGTTGTATATATAAATACAATTGCATGTTATTAGTATGTAGCTCCGGCCAACGCGCGCGGGTCCAGTGGCTTCGCACCAGGCAATACTTGCTCCCTTGATTTAAAAGGCAGGGCTGGGTTTATTACGCAACGCCTGTGGCACCCCCCTTGAGGGGGAATGCCGACGGGATCGACGCAATTTTTCACCTGCCACCCATGAGCTTCGGTTTGTGGGTGGTCCCATGTTAATAGGGCCTTGTGCCTAACCCATACAAGTGGGGTACGAGGTAAATAAAATGTAGATATGGCCAACAGTATTAATGATGTAAAACAATTTTTGAGTTTTAAATAAAATTAAAATCATAGAGAAGGTGTTGTAAATAACTAAGGGAATTGTGGTTTGAGTAGTGATCTAGTTTCAGTTATAGACAGACAAACACATAATCTCCATTATAAGATTTCAATTCATAAAATCTTGTCATCATCAGTATCTCTATATCCATGACATTTGCATGTACTCTTGTGTGAGCAAAGTCATGTGTACTGTTCATTTATTTAGTCTTAGTCTGTTGGCTTTTCTTCATATTTTCTTATGTGATTGATTTTAAGTCTCTTCTGTTGGCTAGTAATCACAAGAAAAGAAAAAACAGAAACTAAACCCGTCTTCTTTTCTCTAAAAAACAGTTCAAAGACTTGAATTCAGAAGTGGCCATTTTGAATCTATTGCTGAACAAAATGACTTTAATTGATTCTTTTGAATCTTATTTCTATCATTGCTACTTTATTTTTGGAAGATTTTTTTAATTGTAGATCTTAGATTTATGTACGGAAATGTAATTTCTACAAATTAATTTATGTTATTTTCTTAGAATAGATAATCACTATGTCAGGCTCTATCAGAAGGAAAAGATACACTTTTTGTAATACTGTGGCAACACTGGTTGTGGTTCCAGCTTAGAGACTTTCAGCTATTATTACTTGGAGGAAGCTTGGCACCAGTGGCGTACCAAAAGGGCGGTACAGTTTATGTATAGGTGCTCAGGCTTGACATGACTATTGAGTTGAGGAGGCAAGTAAGAATAAAGGAAGTTTTCTGGAGCGTGTTCACCTATTTGGAAAATTTGACCCAGTGTTACAGTAAAAATTATTAAGTTTACAACTTCCTATCTCTCAACTAAAAATTCAGACTGTCCTCTTGTTATACACCCTTGTAAAAATATCTGAGGTATGGGTTATCATCCTTGTTCTATGAGCCTCGCTATCAAACAACCAATCATGGGCCAGCATTCTTTGGTGGCAAAGCCAAAGAGGCAAATTCTTCCTTTTCTGTTCAAGACTCCCTGAAGACAGACGTATGAAAAAGCTTCTATATTCTTCTGAGCGGGCAGATAGCCATAGCAAAGTGACTCCGATAATTCACCTACCTCAGGATTTCAGCTAAGTGGACTATTATTTTATATAACATTCCCCGCAGACAAACCTTAGTTTGCAACAATTTATGTTATGTATGTCCGTAATACATGTCTTTATTCGAATTCTAAGTTGTGTTTTACTTCTTTAACACTTGTGAACTGAATCACCACACCCTACTTATGAACATTAATGAGTATGTCCCAATCCTCATCAATACAGGAGTATTATTCTGACTGAGTAGTCTTATACCGCTTCACACTGCTGGTGAGTATTGTATTTTGTTAATGCTATAAAGATTCCATTTAATTTCCAGCCTCCATTTGGTTATTTCTTATTTATTGTTAAGAAAAGTAGCCCTGTATTGTATAAAAATAGAATAGAATGCAATGAATTTAGTGCTGTAATATGTTGTTTTTTTCTATAAAAAATATTTTTCTTTGGTGTAATAAATAGTTCAAAATGATTTCCTAAGTTGAATCATTGCTATGCTCAAATAGATAAGGAACGCCTGAAGATTGATAGAGGGTACAAAAGATGAAATGTTGTGTTTTTATATACCATTAAAAAGATAAGGACAAGAGTTTGAAAAATAAAAATAATACATAAATCTCAAAAATTCAGACAAATAATATTAAATGGTGTGGTTTGTTTTGTTTTATGGCATATCAACCTCAGTGGGTCATTTAATGCCGAATAAGTTGAAATAAATTCATTATTAATGGATACTCAATTTTTTTTATGAGCACATTTTTCTATTTAATTCATAGATAGGACCCTAACAGGTACTACCACTCTGGGTCATAGTGGACCAGGGAGCAATGGTGATGAATAGGTGGTTCACATTCCCCAAACCTCCAGAACTGGAACCTCACCATCAGACAGAGTTTAATGTCATTCCCAGGACATGTAGACCCTCAGTCACCACCTTCTAGTACCCATATGATAAAAAAGGTTGGAGCTTGCCATAAGGGAAATAGGGTTGGGGCAATCATATAGGTGCTAGGGCTTGACGTGACTAGCTGATTGATCGGAGGGGACCTCTCCGACCGCCCGTCTAGCTTAAGTAAGGGTCTAAGTGGAGTGTTGCAGATCATGAACTGCTCATCCACCAAGACTGTCCTTAAGCATCTGGGTCACCACCACAGCCAACAGGTGGCCCATTTGGGGAAGTCTTACCCCTCTGTAGAGTTGCAACTGCTGACAGTCACAGTAGGTAATCAACTTGGTGACAGTTTGTAACTCAGAAAACTTGTAAATTTGGAACACTCGTAAGTTAAGGTATCATTGTAATTTAATTTAGTTTTTTTAAGCCAATATGTCCAGTAATAAAATTTAAAAAATTGCTGTTATTAGTTTATTTACTGCTAAATTAAAAATAAAAACCAAAAAAAACCCCAAAACAAAGTGAACATCCTCTAAGTGTGCTAATTCCATAATTTTATGGCCGGTTTAGCTCAGTTGGTAGAGTGTTCACCAGGGAACCACAAGGTTCCTGATTTGATACCAGCCCTCGCTAACTCAGCGTATGAGTAGCACAGGGATCTGTGTGGTAAACTGAGGGACTGATGGTAGGTGTGGTGCTCCACCTCAGACACTAAAAAGCAATCTCCTTGGTCTAGCACTACTGAAAAGGGGATAGACTCCATCGCTGTCTGGCTGATGCCGACTTTAGGTCACATCAATGACTTTTAGTATTAAATTAACATTTCATTCATTGTTCATTTATGTATTTACCAACACCTCTGCACAAGCAGGATGTGACACAAGGTCAATTTTGTGGTGGATTGTAACAGGTTAGAATTCTGAGTTTTCCTTCTCCTAGACAAGTTGCCATACCAAGGTTAAAGATCCCAGTGTACTCTATTTACTCATAGCTTGGAGGTTATGTGGATGCATACCTTTCTCAAGGGTATTAGTGCTATGTGAAATATAAACAGTTTTCTTCAGGATTTGAACTCAGGTCACCTTGTCCATTTCCTATGATGATAACCATTACACCATGAGAAATTTGTTTATTGTTCATTTTTATGTTTTGGCAAACACAGTTTCAGTCTTGATACTTTTTGAAAGTGTCTTGTGAAATGTCTTAGTTATTCAAATTTATTTTTCTCTCTTATTTGTCTATATTAGCATACATCTGTCATTTTGTGTGTGTCCCGTCTCTCTCTCTCACCGTGAAGAAATATCTCACTTTCTCTCTCTCTCTCTCATTCTGCACCCCCCCATCGAATATGCACATATCTACATTTAATGCTTCACCTCTATCCATCAAATAAGCTGACTTATATTTCATAAATATCTATGTATCCCAGCATTCTCTCACTCAGGTGGAACTTAGATTCTATGCACCCTCCATCTCGCAGAGCTCTGACCCACGCTGTTTTACTAAGTGTCTTGCAATATAAACCATGTCAGATAAATATTTTTGTTAGTTTCGCCTGCCAAACAATTCCAGTTGCCTGGATAAAGCCACACAGAAACATCAATAGAGAAAACTTCAATGTGGAGGAAGAAGAAGAAGAAGCCAATCTAAAATATAACAAACAAATCTGCTCTTTTAATTTTGGTCTGCACTTTGGTTTGTTTGTTTTACGGCATATCAACCTCAGTGGGTCATTTAATGCCGATAAAGTTTTGAAATAAATCAATTCTTAATAGATAATACAATTTTTTTATAAATACATTTTTCTATTTAACCCATAGATGGGACCCTAACAGGTACTACCACTGCGGGTCAGAGTGGACCAGGGAGCAATGGTGATGAAGGGGTGCTCCACATTCCCCAAACCTCCCAAACTGGAACCTCACCATCAGATAGAGTTTAACGTCATTCCCAGGACATGTAGACCCGCAGCCACTGCCTTCTAGCACCCATATGATAAAAAGGGGTTGGGGCTTGCCATAAAGGCAATAGGGTTGGGAAAATCATGTGGAGGAAGAAGAAGATGCCAATCTAAAATATAACAAACAAATCTGCTCATTTAATTTTGGTCTGCACTTTGGTTTCTTTTGTTTTACGACATATCAACCTCAGTGGGCCATTTAATGCCGACAAAGTTTTGAAATAAAAACCCCACCTCAGCAAAAACAATCTACCTGGTTTAGCGCTAGCAAAAAGGCGATAGACTCCCTCGCTGTTCAGCTGATACTGACAATAGGCCAATTCACCAAATTTAATTACTTACTTTTGAAGGATTTTCATAGCCACAATATAGAAGTAGGTTTGGTTTGGTTTGTTTTACGGCATATCAACCTTGGTGGGTCATTCAATGCCGACAAAGTTTTGAAATAAATTCATTATTAATGGATACTCAATTTTTTTTATGAACACATTTTTCTATTTAACTCATAGATAGGACCCTAACAGGTAATAACACTCTGGGTCATAGTGGACCTAGGAGTAATAGCAATTGAAGTGGTACGCCACACTCCCCAGAGTTTAAAAAAAATTGGAACTTCACTAGATGCAGTTTAGCATCATATATGGATACTAAGACCCTCAGACACCACCTTCTAGCATATATATTTTCATAAACATATTTTCCTATTTAATCCATAGTTAGGACCCTAACAGGTACTACCACTCTGGGTCAAAGTGGACCAGGGAGCAATGGTGATAAAGGGGTGCTACACATTCCCCAAACCTCCAGAACTGAAACCTCACCATCAGATAGTTTGACATTATTCTCCAGACATGAAGACCCTCAGCCACCGCCTTCTAGCACCCATATAATAAAAAGGGCGGGCTTGCCATAAGGGCAATAGAGACATGACCAGCCGATTGATCAGAGGGGGCCTCTCCGACCGCCGTCTAGCCTAAGTAAGGGCCAAAGTGGAGTGTTGCGTGTCATGGACTGCTCAGCCACCGGGTTCCATTCTTAAGCATCATGGTTGCCATCTAGGCCAACAGGTGGCCTTGTTGGGGGGGGTGCTTATCCCTCTGCAGAGGTGCAGTCGGTGTATTCTAAAGCCCCAGCTGACAAGGCTTTTATCTTGTTGGAGAGAGATAAGAATTGGTGTTTTCTCCAAAGTCACAACCAAAAAGAGGATGATAAAAGGGTCTTTTTTTTTATCATGTGCTCAACGGTCTCAAGATGAGAGAAGCTATGTCTCAAGAGATCAAAAAAGACACGCCTCCAAACCAAGATAAGATAACTCCTTGTTACCCTACAATTGCTTACAAAAAAAAAAAAGAGTAGTTTTATCCTAACAAGGCACAGTACTGAAAATGTGTAAAGACTCAAAAAGCTGCCAATAATTTTAAGAAAGAATCTTCTCGAATCTATTGGATGCTAAAAATATCAAAATCATCAACATATTTCTTTATTTTTAATCCAGAGATCTTTTGTTCTGGCCTTTTTTTTTTTCTTCTCAAGAATAGTCTGTCCATTAGAAAGATGAAGAAGATGATATCACAGATGGTGAGAAAGGTGATCATAGGCAACAGAAGGTAAGAAGGAAGACTGAAGGAGAGACCCCCCCTCTACAAAAAAAAAAAAAAAAAAGCTGGATAATTTACTGATGAATGAAAAACATTTAGCTTTCAAAGCAATCTATTATTATTATATAAGTAGTTTGGCTGATAAATGGCTTCACATCAAAGAAAAGAGAAAAGAAAATTATATTTTCATAAGGAAATGCTTTATTGTCTTGTGAATAAACTAGTTCATTATAATATACAAGAATGATTACTAAATAGAAATGCAGTGATATGTGCTAAGTAATAGACAATGAAACAAAAACTAATTGTTTTTGACATATTATCACCTATATGAGTCACAGAAGATAAGCTATTTATCCTTCTGCTTTTCGGCTGAAAAATAATATTTATGCTAGCCGACATGATTGTTCTTTTGTCTGCTCACTTCTGAAAGAGTAATGGGCTATTATATTTTTGGTTGTTTTGTTTTATGGCATATTAACTCTTTTTGGGTTATTTAATGCCAAATAAAGTCATTTTGATAAACAAAGGATTCAAGCTGCTTACAGTACTTGTGTCGCTTAAATGGTCACCCAGTTAAGTACTGAACAGGCTCATCACTGCTTTTAAAAATCCCTTCTAAAAAATCGCTAATACTTAAATCAAGGTGTCAAATTATATCTTTTATGTATAATATTTCATTAGGTTGTTTGTTTTTACAGCATATCAACTCTTTTTGGGTCATTTAATGCAAAAACCAAGTCATTTTGATAAACAAAAGACTGGTTGCTTACAGTACTTGCTATTAATTAAGTATTGAACTAGTTCTTCCTTAATTAGTGAAATAGATCACTAATTAGGACTGAGCCTATTCTAATAGTGACCACCCCAAGCAGAGTTTAACAGATTTGAATTCAGAGTTTTCCTTCTCTTAGACTGGTTGCCTAACCAAGGTTAAAGAGCCCAGTCTGCCCTACTATTTACCTATAGTTAGAGGGAGAATAGTTGGATTCATAACTTTCCCAAGGGTATTAGCTCTATGTGAACTGTAGATTCGTCCATGATTTGAACTCAGGTTGATGAGTCCATTTCCCATGACTAACCATTACACCATGGCCTTCAACTTCACTCCTTAACTTTTCTGATCTAGCAGGAACAAGTGCTTTCAGGGTGACTTGACTATAATGGGCTAATATATGATTACATTGCAGGAAAACTGAAGTTTTGCAATAAATAAAATTTTTTTTTGCTAATTCATTTTAGATAATGAAAGCAGAGAAAAGAACAGTGGTTTACTGGTTAGAGTCACAGGAAATGGACTAGTCGACCCAAGTTCAATTCCTGGACAAAGCCACAGTTCACATAGCGCAAATATCCTTGGGAAAGGTTTGAATCCAACTATTCTCCCTCCAGCTATAGGTAAATAGTAAGGTAGACAGGGCTCTTTAACCTTGGTTTGGCAACCAGTCTAGGAGAAGGAAAACTGAATTTAAACCTGGTCACTACTAGAATAGGCTCAGGCCTACTTAGTGATCTATTTCAATTTAAAAAAAAAAAAGAACTTAAAAATTTAATTTTTCTAGTAAAAAAAAAAAAAACCCAAACTTATCTCATCTTCATCTGTTTTATAAAAACTACCATTCATAAGCATTACAGACGAACACTATTTTCATACTTCAAGCATTTAAAAAATGAACAAGCCACAATTTGAAATTACTAATTATTTATAAATTTGTTTGGGGCCTTCTTATTTGGATACTTAGTTTAAAATTGAATATTACCAATTCTCATAAGTTTTCATTACTAAGCTATTCAACATTTACATGTTACTTAAATTTTATACAAACTAGTTCAGCCATTTTAACATTGCTGAAAGCTTTTTCAGATAATAGATCAATTGTGATATCAGAGATTGAAATAATTACTGTTGTCAACTGAACTTAAAACAAGATCATATTTCTTGAGTCTTCAACAAAAGATAGAGCACACTATTCAATATATATATATATATATATATTATATATACAAGCTTGTTAATCACCACATTATTGCCCAGGATTGAAATTCAAATTGCCTGGATCATTTCCTATCACAATAACCATAAAACGATGAGTGCCTGCAGGAAAACACACAGAAGAATGTCCAGAACAGTGGTTCCTCAACTTTTCTTGTGATACTCTCTACCTATATATATATATATATATATATACACATACATACATACATACATACATACAAGGTGTGTCAAAAAAGTATCGAGATTTTTTGTTCTTTTTTGACATACCTTGTATCTTGGAAAAAAAATAACATTCCATTCATAAATTTCTTTCCAGAAAGGTGTGTCAAAAAAGTACCAAAGTTTAAAGCTGTATTTATCAAGATAGAAATGAAGAATGAATGGAACTTTATATTTTTCAGAATACAAGATGTGTCAAAAAAGTACAAAAAATCTTGATACTTTTTTTGACACCTTGTATATACAAGCTTGTTAACCAACAGACTATTACTGGCATAAAAAAATACAAGTTTTTATGATGCTTAGACATAAATAGGAAAAAAGCCCTTAGCAAACAATCATTGATTAACTCAGCTTTACTATAATATATATATATATATATATATATATATATATATATAAAAGTAATTGGTAATTTGCTTGAAGCATTGTTAAGTATATTATATTATATATATATATATATATCTGTTGTAAATACCTAAGCCTACATAAAACATTTCAAATGCCGATTCTTCAATGTAGAATTTGTCTTTGCTTTGGGGATTTGTGCTATGTAATGTTTCTCAACTTATTAATGTACTTAAAAAAAATCCATAATAGCCACATGATATAAATAAGCTTCAATTTACAAATTGATAACTACCCCCCCCCCCACCGGACAGATCCCAGGGGAAGGTGCAGAAACGAGTGTATTAGGGAGGCAGGTTATATTGCTAAATCAAGTGGTTTACATTTTTTCATGATATATTATTAATTACACTATAATTTTGCATTATTAATTGCGTTATAATTATATACTATATATTACATTATAATCTTACGCTATACATTACCAGCAGTACTTAGCCATATTACATACAGGTTGTAAGATCATTATTAAAAAATAAAGGATGTGGAATTGTTTTTATTATAGTTTAAGATAATTATCGCTAGGACCGGTTTAGCTCAGACTGTAGAGCGCCTAACTAGGAATCACAAGGTTCCAGGTTTGCCAACTCAGTGTATGGGTATTTGCCTCATACCCCACTTGTATGGGCTGGGCACAAGGCCTCGTTTGAAGCTCATGCGTGGGAAAGAAGTTGGCATTCCCCTCAGGCGCTGAGCAATAAACCCAGCCCTGCCCCTTTAAGTCAAGGGGACAGGTATTGCCTGGGGGGAAAGCCCCTGGATCGACGCTATTAATTCAACACACTGATCCAGTGGCTGAAGCACACTGGACCCCATCCCAAAGGGGGGGTGCCAACTCAGTGTATGAGTAACACAGGGATCTGTGTGGTAAAGTAAGGAGCTGATGGTAGGTATGGCACTCCACCTCAGACGCCAAAACAATCTCCTTGGTATAGTGCTAATGAAAAGAGGATAGACTCTCTCACTGTTTGGCTGATACCAACTTTAGGCCACCCTGTCGACTAAAGGATGTTTTAGTCATTTTTGTTGTTTATTGTGGGTAAGCGCCTTGTTTACCCAAAATGTAGTGTATTGAAAACAGCTTTAGCTTCATTCAGACATCTTGTATGCTCTCAAAAATAAAATATAATTGATAAATATTTCAAATAGTTATTTTCGTTATTTTTATTTGTTTGATTTTCCAAAATGGATATACTTATATAAAAGTTACTCACTGCACAAGATTTCACCACATGTCCTGATGAAGGTTGCAAAAACCAAAACATCTTAGTGTCAACATTGCCATAAACTCATCTTTTGGAATACGTGTTTTTTTCTATTATAGTAATTGACAGTTCAACGTTCAACATTTTTTAATGTATTTCATAAAGAAAAAGCCTTAAAAATCTTTACCAAACATATGTGCCATGCGTACAGTTACACAATTTCAAATCACCAATGCACAATCAGTTTTAATCATGTTTTTCACTTTATCAAAATCTTTCGCTGCCTGAAGATTGCTCTGCTTAAAAAAGCAAGTTTAAAGAGTATGAAACCAATATAGCAGCAAATTAGTTTCCATACAATTAAATATACATATTTATCTATAATTAACACACATATTTATATATAAGAAATAACAAAAGACTTAGAGATTTTGCATTATAGCCTATTTCGGGGAGCTTAGCCAAAGTGTCTAATTCTCCCAGCTCATCAGATGCGAATGATGAATTCTTTATTACTTTTAAGGCATTTGAAAACAGATTTAAAAAAAAAAAAAAATTGTTTTTTATTGTCCTGTCTACTCAGCTGTAGGGTGATAAAAAAGATATTTGACTACTTGTCAGTAATTTGTCAGGAACTTTTGTTAAATCAATCTATTCCAGATTTCAGCTAAATGGGCTACCCCAGTTCATTTATTTAGTAGTTTATTTATTCTTCATATGTTCCTATCTACCTTAATTTATTTTATTTAATTCTAATTTATATATATATATATATATATATATATATATATATATATATATATATTTCCTTTCAAAGTCACTCAAATATACACACACACATATATAAAAAAATACATATATGAAGATTTGCTCTGTGACTCTAACAATAAGAGCACACATTGAGCTCTCAAACTGCGACAGGTTGTTTTAAAAAACTTCTATGTCGTAAGGAAGATTTCTTCTCTGGACTTTTGGATTATATATATATATATATATATATATATATATATATATATATATATATATATTTAAACAAATTGGTTAAATTAACGGAATCCTTATTGTTTTGAAGATTTTTCTTTTAAGTTTTATAACAATTTTTTGATTGTTAGAAAACTTGAGAGAAAAAGGAAAAAACTTTAAAACAATAAGGATTCCATTATTTTTAACCAAATTTCTTTGAATGAAAAGATGCTGTCCAAATATTCCTATTTCAAATATATATATATATATATATGATAGCAGTTATAAATAAGTTATTAACCAAGTGAAAATAATCTACTCTTCAAAAAAATGTTCTGTATAGAGAATTAAGAAATATAAGATAATATTTAAAGACTGTCTCAACAGCATAAGTAAAAATCTTTAACCTATAGGTGGGATGCTTACAGGTACTACCACTCTGGATCAGTGAACTTTGTAATAATGGCAATAGAGAGGTATTCCACACTCCACAGAGCTCAATCATAGTTTGGTTTCATGAACAAAGATTAAGGAAATAAACTCTTTAAATGACCAATTTGGGTGTAGGATATATGTATGTATATATATATATATATATAATAAATAAAGGTGTGTCAAAAAAAGTATTGAGATTTATTGTTATTGTTATTATTTTTTTTTTTACACACATTGTACTTTGAAAAAAAATAGCGTTCCATTCATTCTTCATTTCTATCTTGGTGAATACAGCTTTAAACTTGGTACCTTTTGACACACCTTGTATTTGAAAAAAAAAATTAATGAATGGAACATTTTTTTTTTTTTAGAATATAATGCGTGTCATTGTGTGTGTGTGTGTATATATATATATATATATAAAATATATATAAAATTTAGAGTAGTGAAGACAAAGTCAATAGCACTTATTGTTGGATTGTTTGGTATATAAGGTGTGTGTTAGTTCCCGGCCTAGACTTATAGACTAGGTGAGATCATGTGGTCTAATCCTTAGCCAATCACTGGCCATACTGCATGGCTGATATATTACTTAAGTGCTGATTCTTTCTCAGTCTACGCGCAACCATCGATGAAGGAACCTAGGATTCTCTACCTGAGAGGATTACCAAAGAATTCAAATGGCCAAGGATGACCCTTAAAAAATTAACACTTATTAACTTACAGTTTCTTGCCAATGGGATCTTCCAAATGTTTCTGTGATTTTGAAATATTTTGGAGACTTTACTTTTGGGATTACCCTTGTATGTTAAGAATTTCAAACAAATTTTGAATTCATTGAAGCAGCATGTCTAGGCGGTTTTGTTTTTTTGTTTTTTAAAATATTTTTTACTGATATAATTTATTTATTTTTTTTAAATACCACAGAAAACAAGAAGAAAACTTGCAAGAGGATGCGTTCATTTTGGTGATTCATAAAAACAAATAAGTGCAGATTTCAATGATTAAACCGTTGGCACTTGTCAAGTTTTGGCAGGACGGCTGCTGTCTCTGCTGGATTTGCATCATCTCTGTCTGCAGGCGCTTTTCTTTTATCGCTTGCCTTTTTTCTTTAAATCAGGCGGCATGTGAAGTCCTTGTGGCGTAGTGGCTAATGCGTTGAATAGTTGGTAGGTTGGTTGGTTGGAATTTACAGAAAGTTGAACCGTGGATTGACACGAGTAAAAGGTACACAATGCTCGCTTGGTAGTCATGGCATGAAGTTCCATAGTCCTTGTTAAAGAGCATCGATGTTTTTTGAGATCAGGCAGCATAGGGATTTCTTTGTGGCATACTGTATTCTTAGTGTCAATGACACAGCCGAGCACCAGGTTCCCTATTGCTGAATGTCAGCTATTATTAACAATAGACTATTTAATCTTGACAACCTGCTAAGAAGAAGGAAAATTTGAATTCACATCAGTTGTAAAGTAAAAAGTAAAGTCGTCGGGGCGGCATAAAGTCGGTATCAGCCAGTCAGCGAGGGAGTCTATCCCCTTTTCAATAGCGCTAGACCAAGGAGATTGTTTTGGGTCTGAGGTGGAGCGCCACACTACTATCAGCTCTTACTTTAATGCACAGATCCCTGTGCTACTTATACGCTGAACTGGTGAGGACCAGTATTGAACTAGGAACCTTGTGGTTTCTAGCCGAACGCTCTACCGACTGAGCTAACCCGGCCCCTTTGTACTCAAATCTAAAAAGAGGAAACAAATCATTTGGGAACAATTTTGGACATAATTTCTGTTGAGTTTGAGTTTTCATTTGATTTAGACTAATATTGGCATGTTGATTTAAAACTGCAGTCAGTTTTCTCTACAGCTTACTCCCCAAATAAGCACAATTGTAGTGTTTGTCTTTAAGTAATAGAACTGGTCAAGTGATTGCGTTGATTTTTTTTTATTGAAAATGAAGGTGAATTATTCAGATCTGGTGACAAGGTTGATTACCAGTCAAAGAACAAACACCAATGCATTTGTGAAGCTAGTCTGTTTTGCATATTTTGAATTAGTACATGTTGACTAAGACAAAGCTTGTTTTTGTTTTGTAAATTGGATGAAATATATCACATGTTAAAAGAGAATTTAGTTAGATTCTAAGTCAGAAGAGATTCAGACTCGAAATGAAGAAGTTGCATGAGTGAAACTTAACATTTAAACCCCCTGAAAGTATTATGTAAACCTTTGTTTCTTAGTGATATATAAGATACATTAGAGGATTAAAAACACACTAATACCATGGGCTGTTTTGAGGCAAACTTAACTCAGATTTTCCTTGATACATCATTAATAAAGTCGTCGGGGCAGCCTAATGTCAATATCAGCCAATCAGCAAGGGAGTCACTTGCGCCCTTATTTTAGCGTGTTGCCACACCTACCATCAGCTCCTTACTTTACCACACAGATATCTGTGCTACTCATAAGCTGAGTTGGCGAGGACTGGTATCGAACTAGGAACCTTGTGGTTTCTAGCCAAACGCTCTATCGACTGAGCTAACCTGGCCATTTAGACTATAAATTGAATACTCATTGATCAACTTACAGAATTGAGAGATGACATTGAAAGACTATATGTATAAAAAAAAAAAAAAAAAAAAAAAAAAAAAGGAGGACGGAGAGGATTCACCAGGATTGCGTAGATGCAACTATTCAAGGACCTGAGGGATACACTAAAAAGAGCAAAGAAAGACAAATTACAGAAGCCAGGTTTCTTGCTCTTATCAGAAACAGTTATTTTAAAGCAAACAATCTGAAAGATCTGTTTGAAAATGTCAACATGTATAACTTCCTAACCATTAGGCATGACATGACCCCAGACGGGTTGATATGCCATTAAAATCCATAAACAACATAACTCCTCCACAGAAGCAACAAATCATACAACATCAGTTTTTAAACAAGTTTGTATACTAAGTTTTCTTTCTAGATCAGTGGCCGTACCAAGGTTAAAGATCCCAGTCTGTCCTACTATTTATCCATAGTTGGAGGGAGAATAGTTGGATTCATACCTTTTCCAGGGTTATTAGCGCTATGTAAAATGCAACTAGCCTCGTCCCGTATTTGAAACCATGTCACCGATTCTATTTCCCACGATGATACCCATTATATCACGAGCACCTCAAAGAATGTAATCTTCAAAACATCATTTAGAGATTAATTTAAACATATGGACAACCAGAAATAATTAGAAAACAGAAATGGGAAGAAGAAAAACAACTGTGTGAAAATTCAAGCAACAAATTGAAGAGATTGCACATGAAAAGACATGAACCTGGCTAAGAAAGGGAAACTTCAAGAGCGAAACTGAATCTCTAAAATAGTAGCAGAAAAACAATACCATAAGTTCCAACTATATCAAAATGAAAATAGGTAAGATGCAACAGAATAGCAAGTATAGGATGTGAGGAGAGAGAGAAAGAGATGAAATTGTTAATCACATAAGTGAATGCAGTTAAACAGACAACCTAAAATAGACCCGAAGACCATACTAAGTATTTATTAGCAAGAAAGAAAAAAAGCTTGTCCTGTTCCAGCAGACCATTGATTAAAAATTGAAAATGAAAAGATAGACAAATACTTGAATCTTAGTATCCATTTTTTTGTTTACTGCATCTGCGCAAGTGACTGAACAGTCCTATTTTTGAATGGCAATCTGTGGTGCAGTGACTGCAAACAAACAGTGATGCTTGCTGGAGTTGTTGTTGTCTCTTCTTCCTTCTGGCTCTCTTTGCTGTGGCAGCTTCTTTCCCCTCTTTTTCACCCCTTTTCATGCCTTGTTTGACAAGGAGGTGCTTGTCTTCATGTCCTTCTTGCAGACGTCTTTAAATGTAGAACATGAGGGTGATGGTGATACCAGTTGTAATTGGAGCTCTTGGAAGCTTTCACTTTTTACGGAAGTTTTTTCTTGATTAGTAATGTCTGGTGAAAAGCTAGCCAAAACTTCATGGAGTCCCAAGTGAAATTTGCATGTTAAAGGTGTTGCACATCTAGCATTGGGCAGTTAACTATGTGCCTGTACGGATCTACAAAATTGTCCACTATGGCAAGTGCAAACTCTCCACTTCTACCACACTAATTCCCTTCCATACATCCATGTCACAGCCCAGGTTAACACTAAATCAAGAAGAATATGCAAGTGAGTGTTTGTTTGTTTATATATATATATATATATATATATGTAGAAAGTTTTGTAGAAAAAACAAGATGTTAAAAGTTTTGCTTACATAACGTCGAAACAGATTTCTGTCAGCAAAAATTTTAACATCTTGTTTTTTCTACAAAACTTTTACACATATTGTCGGATTCAATATCCATTTCACCTTTCATATATATATTTACCAACCCCTCCACACGAGTAGGATGCGACAAGGTCAATTTTTTAAGCAGAGTTTAACAGGTTAGACCTCAGAGTTTTCCTCCTCCTAGACTGGTAACCTATCCAAGGTTAAAGAGCCCAGTCTGTCCTACTATTTACCCATAGCTGGAGGGAGAATTTATGGATTCATACCTTTCACAGGGGTATTAGTGCTATGTAAGGCAAACAGCCTCATCAAGGATTTGAACTCTGGTTGACAAGTCCATTTCCTATGACTCTAACCATACAACTGTTCCAACAGCCAAACTGCATCTCACTAGGATACAGTGGCTTTTGATGGTGGTGATCTCTGTGGATATCCTGTGGCAAGCCACTCATGATTTACTGGTGGGCTCACCTGCAGGCTATTCAAGTGAGTGTGTGTCTGATCAAGGAAGACCCAACTGATAAGTTGAGCAACTGTGAAAAATCCTCGTCTATGGTATCAGTGAACAGTCATGGACAATGAGGCACGGAATGTGTCTGGGGACCACCTTCAGCCACCAATCCCGGAGAAACTTTACACAACCATCTGGAGCCAGCTTACCCCCCCCCTTCACACACTGAGGGAATCTGGTTTTTATCATCCCATCCACACAAACAACAATGACTATTGTCAACACTTGATTCTTTGCACACCGTTTGTAAATCTATCTCACCCAACATCAATTTTATTAGCGACAGCTGTGCTGCTTATATCATACCAACGTTAGCCTCACATGCTTTCACAAAGAACCCCCCCAAAAAAAACAAACAAAAAAACAGTCAAGTACTTTTGGGGGTCCCTAGTGATAATGGGATCCTAAGCAATTGCTTCTATTTCTTTTATCTCAGGGCAGATCTGATCTGGTGTTCCTGCCAGTAAAGACACTCACTAAAATAAGTTACATATGTAAAAATATTTTAAGATTGGAGGTGCTGGTCTAATAGTTAGTATCATAGTAAATGACTCATTGACCCAAGTTCAAATCCTGGACGAAGCTACTGTTCACATAGCGCTAATATCCTTGGAAAGGTATGAATTCAATTACTCTCCCTCCAGCTATGGTCAATAGTATGGCAGACTGGGCTCTTTAACCATGGTAAGGCAACCAGTCTAGGAGAAAGAGAACTCTAAATTCAAACCTGTAAAACGCTTGGAGTGGTCACTACTAGAATAGGCTTAGTCCTAATTAGAGATCTATTTCACTAATTTAATTTAATCTAAAATCTAATTTTAGGAAAAGTTGTTCGTTTTAAGCATAGGATTTTGGTTCATATACTCAATGGTCAAAACGTTATGTGACAATAAAGATGAGGATGCTACTATACATAAATCAATTTAGACTAGTGTCTTCATCTTGATTGTAAAAGATGCAGCATTTTGGATGTTGTATCCTCTGGACCTTTTTTTTTTTTAGGTGCGATATAATCTTGATGCCCTTTATCATCCTTTATCCACAATTTCCAATTGATAATAAAAAAAAGAATTTATAATCATAATTTCTTGGTCTAAAAACTTTGACAGAAATGTTGATTATATACCCCCCCACACATCTATATGTGCACACACAAATATATATCCACCTACATTATATATTATAAAGAAACAAGACACGGAACGAGCACTCCAACTTTGAAGTATGGAGTTAACCACGAGTGTGGCAGACAGGTTGAGAGTTAAAGAAATAACCAAACAACTAGAAATAGGAATAAAAGACCTGTATTTACAGAATAACAATAGGATTGCAAACTTTAGTTCGTCCGCACAAATGTATATATAATTTGTAAACTTATCTGAGTCCTGAGATAGGGTATTATCGGAGCCCTTGCTACGGCCTTCTGATAGTTTGGATATGATAGACGTTCTGTTTGATGTCCGCTCCGATGTTGGGTGTTGGGGAAGAGATGGAGAGACCCTGTTTTATGTCTGTTCCTTGGAAGCTGATCAGAAGAGGACGAGTTTGCTTATTAGGCTTTGCTGCCAAAGTATGCTGGCTCGTGATTAGTTGGTTTCGAAAACAGAGGCTCGTAGACAAGGACGATAACCCCCATACCCCAGAATTCTCAATTATATATATATATATACACAACAAAATGCAACACTGTAAATGTTTCAATTACTCAAAATTAAACAGACAGCAAGATTACAATAAATAATTACATACAGATTAATATGTGCACTGGTTCTTAATCAAAGGGTATATCAAAAGCTCTTAGACTATGTAAATACTGTATTCAAGTCAAATTTTTTTTTTTTCTTTAATTTATTTTCCGTCAGACTGTGTGCATGTGTGTTGACAAGTAAATAGAATATTGTATGAAATTCAGTAATATTTGCCCATGACACATTACTAAGTATTCAGCTAGAATTGTAAACAGCTTTAGGAATTCAGCTGTTCACACACACACACACACACACACACAGAGAAATGAAAGGGTTAATTTCTTTTCTTTTTTTTCCTTCTTTTTCTTATCAAAATTTCTCAGAATATTATTCCGTCACATTTTGTAAGCAGTGCAGAACAAAAACATCAGTTGATGCAAGGAATAGTTAGCACTACTGTTCTTCTGCAGGAATGTCTTTGGCAACCCATGAAGGTAGATATACCATTAAAAAAAAAAAAAAACCAAACTAAACTATTTAACCCATAGCTGGGGGAGATGCGGAGAGTGATACCTTTCCCAAGAGTATTAGTCTGAAAGTAAACGTAATAGTGTGATTGGAGTACAAACTCATAATGAATTTACAATTCAGCATATTAGCCAATATACCATGTGGACTCCTCCCTTCTATGTCCAATTTTCTTCAATGTCCCATTTTATATAGAAGACAATTTAAATTAAAATAAGTGTCATCTTTTTATATGCATTCTTATTTAGTTTTGTTAGCCTTTCTAATTTAATATATTTTATTTTTATAGATGTTTGTTTTTTAGAAGCATTGTTGAATATATCATTATTTATATTTTTTTTGGTTGAAGGCAATTACAATGCGTATATCGCATAAAATTCGATAATTATAGTAAATAAACATGATGGTTTCTGACTATACCTGTTGAGGTCCCGGTTTCGATTTCTGTTGGAGGGAAATCGTTAGTATACATCGCTGATGAGACTTAATAAAGTCGAAACAGTCTGTACGATGTTCTACAGACCGAACGATCCTTTGCCAAAATTCACTTATGCTTATTTACTATAATTATCGAATTTATGCGATATACGCATTGTAATTGCCTTCAAGCAAAAAAAAAAAAATATATAATAATAATATTTTATTTTGTTAAAACTTAAATGCTTGCACCTGGCAATAATGAATTTGCAATTCAGCATATTAGTCAATATACCATGTGGACTCCTCCGTTCTATGTTCAATTTTCTTCAATGTCCCATTTTATATAGAAGACAATTTAAATTAAAATAAGTGTCATCTTTTTATATGCATTCTTATTTAGTTTTGTTAGCCTTTCTAATTTAATGTATTTTATTTTGTTAAAACTTAAATGTTTGCACCTGGCAGAGAGCACATATTTTTTGCTATTAAAGATAATATCAGCAATTGTAGCAGAACTTAGTGAAGAGAACTGATGTAATGACAAGATATTGTCAAAGTGGAGAAGGATAGGAATAAGCATCAAGTTAAATAGTAGGGTTTATTTATATTGTATATTCTTACACTTCAGCTATGAGCAAAATAGTAGATAATACTGTCAGACTGTGTATAATAAAATAATGATATCTAAACATCTAAACTTTATTCCAACAAATCAGGTTGTAATGTTTGGCAAGTTTTGGTTTTGTTTGTTTTATGGCATATCAACCTCAGTGGGTCAGTTAATGCCGACAAAGTTTTGAAAACTGCTCCATATTTCCAGACCTCCAGAACTGGAACCTCAGCCATGATTGTTTGTTTGTTTTATGGCATATCAATCTCAGTGGGTCATTTAATGCCGACAAAGTTTTGAAAACTGCTCCATATTTCCCAGACCTCCAAAACTGGAACCTCAGCCATGATTGTTTGTTTGTTTTATGGCATATCATCTCAGTGGGTCATTCAATGCTGATAAAATTTTGAAATAAATTCATTCTTAATGGATACTCATTTTTTTTAATAAACACATTTTTCTATTTAACCCATAGATGGGACCCTAACAGGTACTACCATTCCGGGTCAGAGTGGACCTGCGAGCAATAGTGATGAAGGGGTGCTCCATATTTCCCACACCTCCAGAACTGGAACCTCACCATCAGAATTTAACATCATTACCAGGACATGAAGACCCTCAGTCACTGCCTTCTAATAAATCCTGATAAAAAGGGTTGAGGCTTGCCATAAGAGCAATAGGGTTGGAGCAATCATATAGGAGCTAGGGCTTGACATGACCAGTCGATTGATTAGAGGAGGCCTCTCCTACCGCTCATTTAGCCTAAGTAAGAGTCTAAGTGGAGTGTTGCATGTCATGGACTGCTCAGCCACCTGGGTTCCATCCTTAAGCATCACGGATCGCCACCCACGGTCAACAGGTGGCCCTGTTGGGTGAGTCTTACTCATCTGCAGAGGTGCAGTCAGTGTATTCTAACACCCCACCGACAGGGCGGTGTAATGTTTAACAAGTTTTGTTTCTTTGTTTAATGGCATATCAATATTTGTGGGTTATTTAATGCCAATAAAATGGTAAGATATTAGCTAGAGGCAGCTACTATTTTCACTTGCCTAAGTTCATTTGCACTACACAGGTGACAGATTAATGTAGGAGATATTTATGTCACACACTGTATTACATAATTTCATCTAAGTTTGTTGTTGGCAAGTGCTTGTGCATGTTTAGTAAATTCTTATTTGGCATTTGAGTTTTTAAAAAAATATGCTATTGATAAATTCTTCCAGGCTGTAGCTATGTCTGTAGTACTGTATGGTTGCACTACTTGGGTTTTAACAAAATGCATGGAGAAAAAGCTAGATGGGAACTATGCAAGAATGCTGCATGCTTTTTTAACAAATCCTGAAAGCAGCAGCTTACAAAAGTTGTATGGCCATTTACCTCCAATCTCACAAACCATCTAAGTAATACAAACAAGACATGCTGGACACTGCTGGAGAAGTAAGGATGAACTCAAAAGCGACTATTAAATCCTGCACATGGACATACCAGTGTTAGCCGACTAACAACAACTTATATTCATCACTTCTGTGCTAACACTTGATGCCATCTAGAGAACTTAGTAAGAGATAGTCAATAGGGATGGATGGTGAGAGAGAGAGTGAAAGGAATCTGTGCTATCGGCATGCTTTGATGATGATATATTTTAGATATTTAATGTAACAATAATTATGGGACAGAGACAGCTCTGTGCAGACACTGACTGCCATCTAGAGAACCTGCCAATAGGGATGGATGTAAGAGAGAATCAAGAGAATACATGCTGTTGGCATGCCTTAATGATTTCCTGTTTGCTCCCATTTTGATCACTGACATTGAAAGTTGACAGTTTCATTAAGCAACAGTTTTATATGAATCTTTATTTACAAGCTTACAAATATATAAATAAATTCACACACAGACACACACACGTGTGCATGCATGTATGCATGCAAGGTTCTACCTAGACACTTAGGGGAATTTGACCATGAAAAAAATTACATATTCTAACCTCTAAATTCAACCGTCACCTTCAAAAAAATAGTCCCTTGCCTGTTGTCTGCATACTGACTGATAATGGATAAAGCTAAAATATGTATTCCATTAGCTTCAAATTTCTCACCTAACTTTTGGGTAACACGTGTAGTTTTGAGGTTGCCTCAGAAAGTGTCTGAAACCGAGTCATGTAGTCATTAGCTGTATTTTGATTTGATATATTCAGGGTATAAGAATCGAGCACTTAAATTTGAAACAGCTGGGGAGGATGAAATGCAGACAGCAATTGTGAGAATTCATTGATGTGTATTTTATTGTCTCTTATGAATTATGCTTTGTAATTCATATATATAAACTTGTAAACATTTATGTTGCCTACATGAAATGAATACATATAATCAATTGTCACTTATGCTTGTTATATAAGTTAATCATGTATACTTTTGACATTTGTCAGTCTTGTAAAACTATGGATCCTGTGTATGATTTTGGTCAGTTGAATTTTAGGGCATGTCAACCCTAGGGTTTTTTTATTCCAAAGTGGTTTTGTTTCATTCATTCTTGTTGCGTATTCAATTTTTTTAAAGCACACACACACACACACACACACACACACACATATATATATATATATATATATATATATATAATATATATATATATATATATATACACATATACACACACACAAATATAAATAAACCCACACAAATATATACAAATACTCAAATAAATATACACAAATATAAATACCACACACATATACACAAATATAAATACATATACACACACATATACACAAATATAAATACATATACACACATATACACATACATATACACACACATATACACAATACATATACACACAATATACAATATAAATACATATACACACACATATACACAAATATAAATACATATACACACACATATACACACATATATATACACACATATACACACATACACAAATATACACATATACACACATATACACAAATATATACATATACACACATATACACAAATATAAATACATATACACACATATAAATAATGATCTATTTACCCAATAGATGAGACTCTAACAGGTTTGTTGGTTGGTTAGATTTTATGTCATGTTTCTTTATACAAAAGACATTTTGTTTTATTCATTCACGATTGGTATTCAATTTTTTTAAACACATTCTTTTTAAATCATTTTTTTCTATTTAACACATAGACGGAACCCTAATAGGTACAACCACTCTGGGTAAGAGTGGATCTTGAGTAATTCCAGTCAAAGGCTACTCCCAGATATGAAGCTTCACCATCAGATGCAGTTTAGTGTCATACCCAGGATACTCCCATTTTTTTTACTGGGAGTCTTAACTCTCTGCAAGGAGATTCAGTCAGTGTATTCTAAGCTTTGCTCACAGGGTGGTCCCAAACAATTGAGAAAAAGATGTTGCAATGAAATTTAGCATCAAGCTAATATGTAGCATATAAACATCTGTGAATTTGCAATATAATTTAGCATTGAATGACTTAAAACAAAGTTGGAAAAAATGAGTCAGTATCAGCATGACACATGACTTTTTTTTTTAGGTAATGGGTAGAGGAATGCATTTTTGAAATAAGTCAGAAACTCAGTTTTAAAAATTAGATTAGATACAAAGAAAAATAATGCACATTTTCTTGAATGTTTTTATCACCAGAAATCTTAAAACAACAATGCAAACTTCCACTACCAAATATGTTTCCTTACAAGAATAAAAGGGTACTAGTTAGAAACAAATATATCTATCTTAGATATACTATATATCTTTTATAAACATTTTAGTCATAGGAAGTAAACTTGGGTATTGGGTTTTTGAAGATTTTTCTTTGCACACAGTTGTATGATATCAAATATTCCTATCTATAAAAATTAATTTGCATAAAGTTGCATGGCTGCAAGTATTCCTATAAAAAACTAATTTGTTGTATGGTTTTAAGTATTCCTATCAATAAAAACTAATTTGCATAAAGTTGTATGATTTCAAGTATTCTTATCAATAAAAACTAATAACAGAACAAACATGCCATCCTAGCTTTGTTGGATCTCCAAGGTAGATCTCCACTACAGTTTATTAAACAGTCAAATGTACTTTGTTCATAAGTATTAATTGTCTGTCTTTCCTTACCGAATGTTCAGTGTTAATGTATGTATAGAGGCACTATTGCATTTATATTTGGTTTCAAACTAATTCCAACTAATTCTTATACCATTAAATAAACCAAACAAGTTTAGGAATAGATATTTACAATTTAGTGAGCAGTTTTCTATCTATAATGGCACATGTGGCATAATGGTTAGAGTCATAGGAAATGGACTCGTTGATGCGAGTTCAAATTCTGGACTAGGCTGTTTGTATTTCACATAGCACTAATACACTTGGGGAAGGTATACATCCACATACTCTCCCTCCAGCTATGGTTGAATGATAGGGCAGACTGAGCTCTTTAACCTTGGTTAGTCAACCAGTCTAGGAGAAGGAAAGCTGAATTCAAACCTGTTAAACTTTGCTTAAAAATTGACCTTGTGTCACATCTAGTTCATGCGAGGGGTTGGTAAATATCTATATAATGGCACAGTCACTGTTGCTATTTCTCATTCAAAAAAAAAAGGGTAGGGGCTTTTATAACTAGAACCTATGATTTGTCCTTAATAAATGCTGCTTTTAAAGATAACAAGGCTCGTTTCCTTTTACCATTACCATGAATTCTAGCCTGTAACATAACTAGCTGAAAAAGAAATATCATCTCAGTTGTCACTACATAACAAACATAGCTGTTCTAGTATTTTTGGCCTCCAGCTTTCAATACATGCCTCGTCTAAGTATAACCTTGATATAGTAAATATAATACTTTGCATTTATTTATAGTTTCTGACTGAATCCTACGGGAACAGGGATTTATGTAGTACTCCAAGGGAGTTGAGGGAGGAGTAGAATTATATAGGTAAATGAGGTAAGTTGGTAGACTAAAGAATATGGCAGTCTGCCATATGTAATGCAGAGAATTAAGTACTGGGTGGGGAGCAAAGAGAGGTGTCAAAGAGAGACAATGAGAGTTTGGTAAAAAGGAAGAGGAAGAATCAGAGAAGAGACAAAAAGAAAAAAAAAGATTATGGGTGCAGGTGGGGGTGAGTAAACATATAGAAGAACTGAGACAGTAAATCGGGGAATTAAAATAAATAGATAAAAGGAATAAAACAGAGGAAAGAAGTGAAAGAGATGTTAGGAGATGAGAGAAGGAGAGTGTGAAAAAGTAAGAAAATAAAAAGAGAAAGGGAAGTTAAAAAAAACAAAAAAAAAAACAAAGAAAGACAAGAAGTTCAGGTGACAGGAACATTAGATTAAATAATGTTAGTAAATTAGTGAATGAAAAAAAAGAAAAGAAAATGGAAGAAAAGAATTGAAGAGTTAAAAAAAGAAAGATAAAACAAAATGAGATGGTTAGAAAATTTTTTAAAAGTAAAAAAGTGAATGAAAGGAATAAATGAAATAATGCATGAAAGTGAGTGGAGGACAAGGTGAAAATAAATCAATATGAGATCAAAAGGTGAACATCACACAAGAGTGGAATATATATATATATATATGAAACTAAGTAATGGCAAACAGTTTTAAAGTTTTTAACACTTTATATTTGATTTTAATTTGGCTGTGTACTTGTCACAGCATTTATTGTGTTAGGAACAGCTAACAAAATTAGTATATACATGAACACACACATGTACACCTACACAAATATACATTCACAGACACACACACACACATGTACACCTACACAAATATACATTCACAGACACACACATATACATATATATATATATATATATATACAAATATACATATGTTGTTATTGTGGAACTTATTCTCATAACACCCATGCTTCACACTAAATCCCCCAAATATATATATATATATATAAGTAAAGTCGTCGGGCGGCCTAATGTCGGTATCAGCCATGCAGCGAGGGAGTCTATCCCCTTTTCACTAGCGCTAGACCAAGGAGATTAATTTTAGCGTCTGAGGTGGAGCGCCACACCTACCATCAGCTCCTTACTTTACCGCACAGATCCCTGTGCTACTCATAACGCTGAGTTGGCGAGGGCGGGTATCGAACTAGGAACCTTGTGGTTACTAGCCGAATGCTCTACCGACTGAGCTAACCCGGCCCCTATACATCATACATGTACACCCATATATAAATATGTACATATATCCATATAAAAACAATTATTGAAATCATTGCAACTTCATTGGTTTCAATTCTGAAATTTGCTTCTGCTAGACCGGTTCCCATACCAAGTCTAAACAGACCAATCTGCACTATTTACTTATAGATACCAGGGGAGATTCATTCATGCCTTTCTTAAGAGCATTAGCATAAAATGAAACAGAAACAGGCTTGTTCAGAATTTGCACTTAGCCTGCCTTTCTTATGATCATAACTCTTATACCACTCATGCTATCTCCATTACAAATATTTGGGAGGGAATTTCAACTCATTCAAGTTTATAGCAGTAATTTGTCAAATGTAAAATATAAGACTGCATAAGTAATTGAGAGATGTAAAAAAACGTTATGTTTAAAAAAATAATGGCCATTTTATTTGATATTTAAATGTAAAACTGGCCATTATTTTATTAGAATACTAGTTTGAGACCTTTACTTTATTAAAACTTGCAGATAGAATTATTTGGTTTGTTTTGTTTTGTGGCATATCAACCTCAGTGGGTCATTTAATGCGATAAAGTTTTGAATAAATCAATTCTTAATGGATAATACAATTTTTTATAAATACATTTTCTATTTAACCCATAGATGGGACCCTAACAGGTACTACCACTCTGGGTCAGAGTGGACCTGGAGCAATGGTGATGAAGGGGTGCTCCACATTCCCCAAACCTCCAAAACTGGAACCTCACCATCAGATAGAGTTTAACGTCATTCCCAGGACATGTAGACCCGCAGCCACCAGATAGAATTGTGATCTATCCATTTGAAAAATATAAAACAGCAATACTTTAATTCTTATTTATCAAGTTGCAACTATCAGCGATTGCAATGACACAAAATGTGTACAATATATATTTACCAACCCCTCCGCCCGAGTAGGATGTGACACAAGGTCAATTTCTTAAGCGGAGTTCAACAGGTTTGAATTCAGAGTTTTCCTTCTCCCAGACCGGTTACCTCACCAAGGTTAAAGAGCCCAGCCTGCCCTACTATTTATCCATAGCTGGAGGGAGAGTAGGATCCATACCTTTCCCAAGGGTATTAGCACTAAGTGAAATGCAGTTACCATATCCAGGATTTGAACTCAGGGCGACGAGTCCATTTCCCATGACTTTAACCATTACACCACGCGCTTCCAAATGTGTACAATATGCATATGAAAACTTTGGAAGCCTTTTGTATACACAAAATATATATACCAAAGATTCCTACCAACTTATTGCTTTAAACTGACCTGATGCTTCTGAAGGTTACCCTTCTTTTTTTTTTTTTTACCCAGGCTCATTTATGATTATAGTACTAAGAAACGCAACCCTTATTTCTATATGCTGCATTATGCATCCCACTCTATGGCAAAGTGTTCTAGATAGATTAGTAAGCAAAGCCTTGAAACAAAGGTGAATATTTGAGAAGTTTTATGTTAGAATAGGTTGTGTAACTAGCCAGATTATAATGCAACCTATCTGCGGATCCACTGCAAATACTGACTTTGACAATCATTTATTAGGGGTTCAACTTATCCACTGCTAATAGGAACACGTCCTGTGTCTCTGATGCACAAAAATCTAAAAGGACGCAGTAAAATCATACTCATGCATCCCACTGTATTTTTTTCTTCCCTCACCATTTCAAGCTAACTGTAAATATATTTCAATAGTTTCTTAGAAACGAATTACACAGGGTAGGTTACAAGGTAGGGGTTGGACGGCTTTTGTTGGGACCCATAGATTTTCCTGGGGATTCATTCAAAGCACATATGTGCATCCCAGGACACACTATATGAACAAGCTATCAGCCTCACAGCAATCTATCTGCAAGTATATATGGTATGTAAAATGCATTTTATGAACAAGTTCTAAACATTATCATTTTTTATAGTATTTTCTTTCGTCTTAATTTCTGCTTCTTTTAATCACATCCTGCTCAAGCCAACTTTCTATAAGTTGGGATGAAAAAAAAAAGAAAAAGAAAAAAACAACTAAATTAAAAGATAAAAGAAAATACTAATCAAAATTAATAATTAAATCAACTGTGAAAATCTATGGCAAATCATGCTGAAAGTTCAACTTCCCACTAGATCAGCAAAGTTAAGCAGTCATGAGCCTGATCACTACTTATATGGGTTACTATTTTGCATAGGTAAGCCATGGACTGCTATTGACAGGTTAATGCCTGTATGAAAATGAGAATGCTTCCAAGCAGTAGCTATGTTAGTACTACTGTATGGTTAACAACACAAGGATGCTGTATGCTGTTTTGAACAAATCCTGAAAGCAGCAACCTACAAAACTGCTCTACAGCCACTTACTTCCCATCTTGCAAACAATCCAAATAAGACAAGCTGGGTACTGCTGGATGATAAGGATGGACTCATAAGTGATATTTACCAATGACTTCTACACATGACACACCAGTGTTGGCTGACCAGCAAAAAATTACATTCATCAGCTCTGTGGAGACACTGGATGTTATCTAAAGCAGTGGTTCTCAAAGACAATATACTATTTTTTGTAGTCCAGACAAGCAAAAAATATTTAATCATATATAGTCCATTCCTTTATGGAGATTCTTAATGATTTTAAATAAAAATCTTTTAAAATAGAAATCCTCAAATTATGAAAATTAAAATTGGTCCTGTAATATATTACGTAATAGCATAGTTTTTATGTAAGATAAATACAACAACACTCTCACAACACTCGTGCCCATGCAGCACAGGCATAGGCACACTCTCGTGCCCATGCAGCCCAGGCATAGGCACACTCTCGTGCCCATGCATAGGCACAATCAGGGCACAGCATAGGCACACTCTCGTGCCCACGCAGCACAGGCATAGGCACACTCTCGTGCCCACGCAGCACAGGCAGCATAGGCACACTCTCGTGCCCATGCAAGGCATAGGCACTCTCGTGCCCATGCAGCACAGGCATAGGCACACCACGCAGCACAGGCATAGGCACACTCTTATGCACACAGGACACACTCTCATGCACGCAGCACAGCATAGACACACTCTCATGCATGCAGCACAGGCATAGACACACTCTCATGCAGCACAGGCATAGACACACTCTCATGCATGCAGCACAGGCATAGACACACTCTCATGCACGCAGCACAGGCATAGACACACTCATGCATGCAGCACTGGCATAGACACACTCTCATGCATGCAGACACACTCTCATGCAGCACTGCATAGACACACTCTCATGCATGCAGCACAGACAGACACATTTTTGTGCACACAATAGACACATACTCATACACTGATTGAAAATAAAATTACAACATCATGAATATGCGTTTCAATTTATGCAAGATTAAAATACACATAATATAACTTTATTACAAGTTATATTTTTTTGTCTATAAACTTCAAAGTAAAGTGTGAATCATCAATACTCTGACCCTAAATTAATGCAATGTACGTCCTAGTTTAATGTTAATGAAAGCCAATACTGTTTTTATGCATACACACACACGATGCACTGGTATGAATGTTTGCAGCATTGCACCAAATCTGTTCAGTCTTTGCAATGCAGTTTCTCTACTGATTTTCTTTTAGGATTGAAAGAAAAAAATATCAGCACATCATAAATAAAACCAGAAAATATTGAATGAAATAAAGTTCTCATTTTATTCCTGTCCAAATGATGAGGACCCCTTGACTTAAAACGCAAGATGGTGTGGGTAGACAGGAGAGCTGGATTGATATTTGGGAGGAAAGATGAGGAACTGCAATTTTTCCAATTGGAAGATATGTCTGTCTGTCTGTCTGTCACTAACGCTTTGGTACTTTCAGGTTCTGAATCTTTTTTTTCCATTTTGG
>CM042141.1:76822702-76850202 GCA_023376005.1 Doryteuthis pealeii | reverse complement strand
AGATGAGGTTTGATAATTTGTATTATTTGAAGTTTTCAGACTGTTGTCTTCATCTTTATTGTGACTAGCAAATATATGCACCCTCCGGGTGCAAGTATTTAAGTTTTAATGTAATAAAATATCGTATTAAATTAGAAACGCTAATGAAACTAAATAAGAATGCAGATAAAAAGAGGGAGTATAATCGAAAAATAGAACAACTGAAACTTACTCTTCCATCACTCTCGTCTTTCATTGTTATTTTTTTCTAATTTAACTATTTAGTTAAAATAGGAAGTAAAAAATAATATTACAGTTATTTTTTCTTGTTAATTGATTTCATTTAAGATTCATTGAAGAGATTTTTGATTATATTCATTAAAATAAAACCAAACAATTAGAAATCAATAATACTAAGCATATATTTAATAAAATCACATTTTTAATATCAATATGCAAATTAGTCTTCCCGTTCACACTGTAAACCACTATTTAGTTGTATATATAAATATAATTGCATATTGTTAGTATGTAGATATGGTTAACAGTATTAATAATGTAAAACAATTTTATTAATAATTGAGCTTAAAATAAAAATAAAATCATTGAGAATGTGATATCAATAACAAAGGGAATTGTGACTTGAATAGTAATATAGTTTCGGTTACAGACAGAAAAACACACAATCTCCATTATAATAAGATATAAACATTTTTCAGCTGATATGCCCTCAGATCTTCAGATAAGCAGCCTGAAATCTTTTATTAAAAATCTTTAAAAAAAGAATCAATTCAGCTTTAAATGACCAAAAAGAGTTGATAGATCATAAAACAAAATAAACAAACAACCCACTAGATCATGAAATTAACTTTTCAGAAGCAATTCTACGTTTTCTGAAAACACCTCGTAAATACAAGGGTCGTTTAAAGAGTTTTAAGTGTCCCCCATATTACTGAACGGGGCTAGGTTTAGTACATTTTTTGATTTGTCGCACACCTCTCATATTTACAGGGGTCTCACCTGCACTGAGATTAAGATAGAAATCTGATTTTTTTTTCTAGTTTAATAAGTTGCTCGGGATTTAAATAGTAAAAATTAATGCCCTTATATATATAATGCCTCTATGTATATATATAGATTAATAAAAGTCAATTTTCTATAGATTTTTTTAGTATATTTTAAAAGTTTCTTCATTTAGATTCTTATTATTATTAGTATGATTTTTTCTTTTATGCGTCTTTTATTTGATCTTTTAGTATGTTTCATTCTTTATTTATTTGTTTTATTTTTAATCATTTATAATTTATGCGATATATAATTTATTTATACACATATTCTTATTTAGCTTTTCTTATGGAAAATGAGAGATCTAAAATGTTATAAAACCCTATTCGGACAAAAATAGGTGGTGGATTTTATTGAACTTTGGTCTTAGCTGATTTTCACCAATTGTTCTATATAGAAAGAACATGCACTCGACCATTATGAAATATCAAACATGCATACAAACGGACATACAGAAATACAGAATATTTTTATCATTAGATGTCTCTTTTTCTTAGAATTCTCTGTTCCCATAAGGATTTGGTAAAAAACAGCTAAAAATGGGTCTGTACATTCAAAAGCTCATAGTACCGTTATTTGTGAACAGATTGTTGTGAAAATAAGCAGACTTGCAGAAAACAATTTCTTCCTCGATGTTATAAAGTTGTTTGTACTGAAAATAATTTTGCTCGTGCGTAGTTATGGGACAATTACATAATGATAGGTAAAAAAAAAACAGGTATACTCAATAAAGACGTTGAAAAAACATTTTAAAACACTTTATTAGGAATACTTTACATGCAAGCAGCAATGAGCCTTTTCAATACTTAATTGGGTGACCACTTGAGCCACAGTAGGTACTGTAAGCAACATAGGTACTTTGTTTATGAAAGATGTAAAACCAAACAACCCACTTGATCACCAAAGTTAAGATATAGGAAGTATAGTTTATTCACAGTAACAGTGGTACCCTGAGTTAACAGATTTGGGGGTAGAGAGAAAGTGGCATTGTCTAGAATGGGGACTCTTATCTGTAATCTTTGGCAGTCCTGTTGGCTGGTGCTGTATAATATACTGACTGCACCTCTGCAGAAAGGGTAAACCCCCCCCCTGCATGAACTACCTGTTGGCAACCCATGATGCTTAATAATGGAATCCTGGCAGCTGAGTGTAGTGAGATGGTGAATATCCTGAGTTTTAGGACTACTATTAGAAAAGGAGGAGGAAGAAATAAGAGATAGTAAAGGGTTAAAAAAAAAAAGTGATGAACACAAAACGGTTTGTCAGGAATTTGATGAGTGAGAATGGAGAATTGGACTAGGGAATGACGGCCCTCCCTAGAGTGGATTACAGTAATTTAACAGTGTCCTCTCTCTCTCTCTTCTGCCTTTCCTCCTCTCCAATACAACCACGAGACGAGTTCAAAAATAAAAGCTAAGCAGCTTATGATGATATATTTCTCCCATTGTACTTTTTTATTGACAAGATGACCGCCATGTGCCGAACACCTTTTTAGTGTCGTGAATTTGGAGGCACGTTGACAAGACCCGCTATACAACATATATCACTATTAGAATGTTACGTATATATCCGTTTTGGTACCATGAATATACCACCACGTTACACTGAGTCCATGACATGCAACACTATACTTTGGCTTTTACTAGATGGTCAGTCGAAGAGGCTCCTTCTGATCAATCAGCTGGTCACAAAGCCCTAGCAGCTATATGATTGTCGCAACCCTATTGCTCTCATGGCAACACCCCAATACTTTTTATCATATATTTGAAAGGTACAAGTATAGTAACCATTCCAGCCTACCATTTTATAAGATATACATTTGCTCACATCTTCCATCGGAGGTTAAGTATCCTGCTTATTATTCTGTGTAGTAATACCTATACATATGCAAATTATTAGCAGTTAAGTAGTTTTTCATAGTTTTTTTTTTTTGGTGGTGAGAGAAACTGTCCACTTAATTACCTTAGTGTCTATGTGAGAACTTATGTATGCACACATACATGCATTGTAGTCATTTTAGCAGAGGGAACCAATGTTGAAATTCAACGTTAGACTTTAATTTGTTATGGCAGATTGAACTGAGAATGTTTCTTGCGGTTAAGAAACAATGTAAGATGTACAAAACGTGTTCAGAGTTTCACCTCAGCAATGAATAAGATGAATGAATACTTACGTTAAGATGCTGGTAAATAAATTGGATTGTATCATCATTATCATCAAGGTGTGCTGACAGCATGGATTCCTTTGACACTCTCTTGCCATCCTTCCCTATCAGCCATTGTCCACACAGAGCTCATGAATGTAAATTGTTACTGATCGAGCAATACTGGTATGTCCATGAGTAGGAGTCCATAAGAGAACCTAATTATTCTACAGCTGTTACGATTTTTGTGGCCATTTTTAGGCTTCAATTGAGAGCACTTTATAGTGGAGATCCCTTGAGTTAAGCAGAGGCTGATCCTTAATATTAGAAAGAATAGTTTGGTTGTTCCTTGGTGTTCGTTAGTGTTAGATAAAATCCTTGGTTTAGGACTGTTCATCTGGGGCCAATATATGCAAATGAATGGCTTTCAAGATCGGTAATTAAATAATTAACAAACCATGTATTCGAGCTGTTGATTGGCTGGCTTTAATCCATGTGCCTATGCAGAGTCTATAAGTTTAAGTGGTTGATTCCAGCACACCTTTATTAGAAAAAATTCCAACTGCAGTGTCCAGCATATATTGCTCATCTTATTTGGAGGTTTTGCAAGATGGGACGTAAGTGGCTGTACAGGTGCTGTTTAATCTTCATCAGGTTGCTGTTAGCATGGATATCCATGACACACTCTCTCCAAAAATCAGGAAAAAAATTCATTTTTTTTATTTAACCAATTGATGGGACCCTAACAGGTACTACCTTCCGAGTAAGAGTTGACTTGGTAATCATGATGATGAAGGGGCACTCTACATTTCCCAGAGCTCCAGAATTGGAACTTCACCATCAGATAGAGTTTAACATTATACCCAGGACAATAAGGCCCTCAACCCCCACTTTCTAGATAAAAGGGTTGGGTTGCCATAAGGGCAATAGAGTTGGGACAGTCATATAGTTGCTAGGGCTTGACATGACTAGCCAATTGATTGGGGGAGGACATCTTTGACTGCCTGTCTAGCCTAAGTAGGGTCAAAGTGGTGACTTAATGTTTATTAAAGCAGAAAATAGAATTGACAAAATTTGTTTTTTTATTGTGGGAATGAGTAATTAGGATAGTGTTAGACTTATGGGCTTGTTTAGCTCAGTCGGTAGAGCATTTGACTAGGAACCACTAGTTCGACCCATGAGGTTCCTAGTTAGATACCGGCCCTCACAACTCAGCATATGAGTAGCACAGGGATCTGTGTGGTAAAGTAAGGAGCTGATGGCAGGTGTGGTGCTTCACCTCAGACACCAAAACAATGTCCTTGGTCTAGTGCTTGTGAAAACGGGATAGACCCCATCGCTGTCTGGCTGATACTTACTTCTTTAGGCCACCCGATGTCTTTACTTTTGAATTAGACTTATGGAAATTACGGTCAAGTCATGCTATTTTAGCACTGGTTCCTGCAAGATTACCAAAGTTAAGTAGTGATGAGCTTGTTCAAAACTTAATTGGGTAATTTATGAGGAAGTGCGTCCTGGTCTCCTGGCTCAAAAATTGCTGCCCGGTGACTATTAAAATAACGACCCCAGCTATGGTGTTACTTGAAAGAAAACAACCAACTTAGGGCGTTAAATGTATTTTAGGGGGGGGCTTCTCTTTTTTGTCATAATTCTTATTTATTTATCGTAATTTGTTGTAATTCTTGTTTATTTATCGTAATTTGTCGTAATTCTTGTTTATTATCGTAATTTGTCGTAATTTGTTGTAATTCTTGTTTATGAAGATGGATATCTATCTATCTACCTCAATTTGTTCATTTTTTTTTTTACTTTATTTGATAAATAAATAAGAATTACGACAAAAAAGAGAAGCCCCCCCCTAAAATACATTTAACACCGTAAGAAAACGACCAACTTAGGGCTTTTCTTTTTGTCGTAATTCTTATTTATTGAGATAGATAGATATATATCCATCTTCATATACAAGAATTACGACAAATACGATAAATAAACAATAATTACAACAATTTTTATAAATAAATGAGAATTACGACAAATTACGATAAATAAATAAGAATTATGACAAAAAAAGAGAAGGCCCCCCCCCCAAATACATTTAACGCCCTAAGTTGGTTGTTTTCTTTCAAGTAACACCATAGCTGGGGTTGTTATTTTAATAGTCACCAGGCAGCAATTTTTGAGGCAGGAGACCGGGATGCACTTCCTCATAAATTACCCTTAATTGGGTGACCACTAAAGCAACAGTAGGTACTGTAAACAACTTGAATCCTTTGATAATCAAAAATGACGTCTCTGCATTAAATGACCCGAAAAGGGTTGATATGCCATTATATAAACCAAAGCAACCAAAAACTTATGGAATGGAACTACTTATTGGACACACAGCAGATTCTTCTCAATCTTACAAAGTATTCCATGAATCAAAAATCTTACTTCTATGTTTGAAACACCTGCCTTTCTATTTTCTTTGTTGATATTTTTGGTTTTGTTTTAATGTATAAAATTCTATAAAAAGTAGAAAACTAGTCTCCAACTTGTAATTCATTTCTCTTTTATTCCGCACACCCTATTATTATTTTTCTTTTGTACGAATGAATACATTTTTTCTATTGAATACGAACAACTCATCTGAATGTCTTAGATGAAAAGGAACACAAATGCAAGAGAATTAAGAGTGAGTGAGACAACAGTTTCCAAAAAAGAACCTAATATTTCAGATTTTCATTAATTCTAATGTTAAAGTATGTACATCACTGTCTCCATTGTATGGAAGATCAGATAAAATCATTTAAATTCATGATTGCATCCTTCATAGAAAAATAGTATTTTCCATTTTGAATGTTTTTGTCTGATAATAGATTTACCAAAATTCATAGAAACTTTGTTATATATACTAGCAAATATATGCACCCTCCGGTGCAAGTATTTAAGTTTTAATGTAATGAAATATCGTATTAAATTAGAAACGCTAATGAAACTGAATAAGAATGTAGATGAAAAGATTTGGAACAGAGGGGGTATGATTGAAAAATAGAACAACTTTGAAACTAACACTTCCATCATTTTCCGTTACTCCCGTCTTTCATTGGTAAATTTTTCTAATTAAACTGTTTAGTTAAAATAGGAAGTAAAGAATAATATTACAGTTATTTCTTCTTGTTAAGGGATTTCTTTTAAGATTTATTGAATAGATTTTTGCTCATATTCAATAAGATAAAACCAAACAATTAGAAATCAATAATACTAAGCATATATTTATTAAAATCAAATTTTTAAGATCAATATGCCAATTAGCCTTCCCATTCATACTGTAAACCTCTATTTTGTTATATATATAAATACAATTGCATGTTATTAGTATGTAGATATGGTCAACAGTGTAAGTAATGTAAAACAATTTTAATAATTGAGTTTTAAATATAAGTAAAATCATGGAGAATGTGATGTAAATAACAAAGGGAATTGTGACTTGAATAGTAATATAGTTTCGGTTACAGACAGACAAACACACAATCTCCATTATAATAAGATATATATATATATATATATATATAAAATATAATAAAATAAATATATGAAGGTTTTACATATTTATTTATTTGATGACAAAGGAACAGTCATAACCATTTTGGTTTCATGAATGCATAATTGCAAACAATCTTCAGGTGACGTTATTTCAAATGCAATTGAAACAACGTCACCTGAAGATAGTTTGCAATTACGTACGCATGAAACCAAAATTGTTGTGAATGTTCCTTTGTCATCAAATAAATAGACATGTAAAACCTTTATATATTTATTTTATTATATTATATAACAGCTCTATTTTTATATTGATCACTCTTCCAATAATACTGCATTTTGGCACACCGTTCCAGTAAAAGCTGAAACAGTGACAATCCCACACTACAGTATATATATATATATATATATATATATAAATCCTAATAAGTTTGGTATATCTGACTCTTTAGGATTAATATTACTATTTGCTCTACTTAGGTATTGAGCACTTTTTAGATTTTAGCTTTAGTTCAATCCTAGTGAATTATGTATATTTCTTATATGCATGTATTTTTTCTTTTGGCCACTTGTTATAGTTGTAATCAATTATTTTTGGTTTGTGCGACTCTTAGTCTTTTCCTTTTTTCATTTTTTTCATTTTTTTTCCCAGGAAAGGTTTTGTAGTATATTTTTACAAACAATTCATTTGTTTTTTTTTCTTACACACATACATAAAGTAGCCCTGTCAGCTGGGGCTGTAGATTACACCAACTGCACCTCTGCAAAATGGGGCCAGCTGTTTGTAGAACAGAAGTGGTTGGTTGCTTGGTTGGATTTTATGACATGTCAACCCTTGTTGGGTTATTTTATGCCAAAGTCATTTTGTTTTATTCATTCTTGATGGATATTCAACATTTCTTTTTGAATTTAATTTTTTTAGACACATTTTTTCTATTTTGGACCCTAACAGGTACTACCACTCCAATCAGAAGTGGTACTATTTTGCACATAGCTACAAGGGAGCTCATACATTTCCCAAAGGTATAATAATAATAATAAATGTAAATGAAGTAGTAGCACGACATGAGTTTGAACTTGCTGACTAATATGTTGCAGGCCTACATGTCAGCCACTACACCACAGCTTTAAGTCAATTGTTCAATAGAAGTCATAATTCCCTTTGTTATTTATGTCACATTCTCCATGATTTTATTTTTATTTAAAACTCAATTATTAATAAAATTGTTTTACATCATTAAGACTGTTGACCATATCTACATATTAATAACATGCAATTGTATTTATATATACAACAAAATAAAGTTTACAGAGTGAATGGAAAGGCTAATTTGCATATTGATACTAAAAGAATTAAAAGTAATTGGTAATTTGCTTGAAGCATTGTTAAGTATGTTATAATATATTAATGATTTGAAGGCAATTACAATGCGTATAAAAAATAAAAAAAAAAGATGTATTTTTCAAAGCAAAACTTTATCTTAAGAGATGAATATCAGAAATGTACGTGCTTAATTTTGTTTGTGTGGTTATATATTTTTTTTCCTCTTCTTTTTTTCTTTCTCCCCTTTCTTTTTTCTTTATGTTATGAATGAAATGGGCGAATAACCGTAACTTCTTATTCTTTGAATATTTGTTGAGAACAAATGTTTGAACCCCTACGCTTGTATATGTATCCAATGTTGTCTGTTTATCTTCCGGTGAAATGTTGCAACAAAGTAGCCATGTTGAAGTCAAAATAAAAACGGTCACAGAAAATTCATATACTTAGCTTTAATTTTATTTTTTATTTTTTAATTTTTTCTCTAAATTTTTAAAATTTAAAAAAAAAAGATTTATTTTAATAAATATGCGATTAGTATAATCAATTTCTAATTTTATCTTAATGAACATGAACAAAAATCTCGGGGATAAATCTTAAAAGAAATCGATTAACAAAAAGTAATAACTAATTTTATTCTGTATTTCCTAATTTAACTAAATAGTTTCAAATCTTTATCTGCATTTTTATTTAATTAGCCTTTCTAATTTAATATAATATTTTATTACATTAAAAATTAAATATTTGCATCTGGAATATATTTGCTATTATATATAAAAACTGGTACCCAGCAAAAATAGCACATAACAAAATTTCATTAGAGAAATATACTTATAGAATAAAGCCATTTCCAGTCCAATTTCAAACTGAATTCTACTTCTCTGGTGTATGCATTTATTAATCATCCAAATCCTTGATATAACAGAATTGAAATGCTAATTAGAATGCTCCATTTTTTTCGAGATGGAATTGACCCAGTGGCATAGCTAGAGTGTCTGCTGCCCATAGCAGCACTTGAGTTTGCCGTCCCCCAGGCACCCACACAAAATACATTTTTCTTTCTTTCTTTTTCATTTCGTTCTTTTTTGCATATTCTTTCTTAATATTTCCTCACTCTTCTTTCTTTCTTTTTTCTACAGCAGTCCCAAAAGTGCCCCCCCTCTCAACTGTTACCTGAAGCAGATTAACCCCTCATTCTCTAGGTACATCACAGCATGGACCACTTTTCTAACAGTAAATTAATGGATTATGTAATATATATTTCATTTCCTGTTTGCTAAAAAAAAAAAAAACAAAAAACAGGTTATAGACAACAAAAAATCTACTACCCTGTCAGCAGGGCTGTAGAATATTCCGACAGCACCTCTGTAGACGGGTAAGACACTCGCTCACCCCCAATGGGACCACCTGTTAGTGCAGGTGGTACTCTATTTTAAAATAAAGCACATCCTCTGAGTAAAGATCCACCCATGCTATAATGCTGGTTGGTGGACCCAGCAGGAAGCAAGCATCCCATGGGGGGGGGGTGCTAAAAATAGCTAAGCTTCATCAGCATTCTCCTATTGGCACATCTCAGGACGTGGGCAATAAACTCAGCCCTTACCTCTTTTACTTGAGGATGCGATTGTCTGACTGGAAGGCCCTCCTCCCTCTGGAGCATAGCTCATTAATTTCTAATCTACCTGAGTCACACATGTACCAGGTAAGTACAACTTAGAGATCAGTGGTCTCTGATTTTTTTTAGGTTGCTACCCCTACCAGCTCCCTAATATACTCCCCCTCTCTACACCCAAATACAAACAATGCAAACCACATTTTTAGTATTAGGTATAAAGATAATTGAACACTTATCTAAATAATAATAATAATGATATATCACTAGTATTATCTAATAACAATATTATTAATTCAATGCCAACAGTTCAACTATATTTCAATATCCAAAACATTCTTAGTATTAGGTTTAAAGAAAATTTAGTTTTATGTTTACAGGTAAGTTCATGTCAAATCATCCAGAAAAAAGTAAAATTGAACCTTCAATTTTTCTGAAATTTTTTCCAGGTGTTGACTATGTTAACGTTAGACAATCCCAAAAATTTGAGCTTCCAATTCCCAAAATTGGTGGAGTAATGTTGACTTTTAGCTCTCTAAATTTGATGGGGTTGGCGAAAAATAGCGACTTATTGTAATCTATTTTTGTCTGTAAAATGAGTTCTAGAAAGTCCCTACTATTAAATTAATTAGTCTATAAAAGCATTATTGTCCAAGGAATCAAAAAATTCTATCAAAAAATCTTAAAGTCAACCAATTTTAAGTTATTGATGATTTCTGATTTTTTCATAGCAAGATCAATATTCTGATGTCGCACTGCATCTATGACAAAATCTTTTTTCTCTTATTATTTCACATATATTGAATATTATTTGTACCAAAAAGATAGTTTTTTTTTTTTTTTGCTCAGAACTGAAGCTACAACCTCAGTTAAAATTTTTCAAATCAGAAATCATTAATAACTTAAAATTGGTTATGTTTAAGACTTTTCTTATAGCATTTTTGAATTCCTTAGGCCAAAATGCTTTTTATAAACCAAACGTTGTCCTTTGCACAAGAAAAAAAAATGCAATGACAACATACCCCCATGGCAGATGAGGAGGCTCCCTCTGATCCATCAGCTGGTCACATCTATGTGATTGTCCCAACCCTATTGCCTTTATGGCAACCCTCCAACCCTTAATATTGTATGTGCTAGAAGGTGGTGACTGAGGGTCTTAGTGTCCTGGGTATGAAATCTGAATTGCATTTAATGGTGAATTTTCAATTCTGGAACTCTGAGGAGTTTGGAGTACCCTTTATCACCATTCCACCCAGGTCCACCCTACCTTGGAGTGGTAGTACCTTGTTAGAGTCCTATCTATGGGTTAAATAGATGAAAAAATGAGTATGAAAAAATGTGTTAAAAAAAAAAAAATGAATAAGACAAAATGTCTTCATTATAAAATAACCCAACAAGGGTTGTCATGCCTTAAAATCCAACCAAGCAACCAATCATACCCCCATGATGTCTGCTGACTGATCTGGCTGTTGTGTATCCTATTCAGATCATGTCACTAAAATACAAGCAAACATTTAGATACAGAACTGATTTTTGATCACAAAATAAAATAAAATCAAGGTTTTATGTAGACCAATTTTATTCTTTGTAAATCGTATATGTTACTCAGGTGTTTGTTTTTAGTTTTCTTGTTTAATGGCAACCTTAAATCTTCATAAGTTATTTAATGCCAAATGTTAAAAAAACAATAAGGTTACTATTTAACCTATAGCTGGAAGAATGACAGAGTTCCCACCTTTCCCAGGTGTATTTGTCTAAAAATTAATGTTTAGTTTGTTTTATGGCATATCAACCTCAGTGGGTCATTTAATGCCGACAAAGTTGTGAAATAAATTCATTCTTAATGCATGATACAATTTTGTTTATAAACTCATGTTTTTCTATTTAACCCATAGATGGGACCCTAACAGGTACTACCACTCCGGGTCAGAGTGGACCAGGGAGCAATGGTGATGAAGGGGTGCTCCACATTCCCCAAACCTCCAAAACTTGAATCTCACCATCAGATAGAGTTTAACGTCATCCCCAGGACATGTAGACCCTCAGTCACCACCTTCTAGCACCCATATGATAAAAAGGGGTTGGGGCTTGCCATAAAGGCTCTTCAATCTTCACAAGTTATTTAATGCCAAATGTTAAAAAAACAATAAGGTTACTATTTAACCTATAGCTGGAAGAATGACAGAGTTCCCACCTTTCCCAGGTGTATTTGTCTGAAAATTAATGTAATAGTGCAACTGGGGTTTGATTATGATGTTGTAGTCTAGCACACTAACCTCTATGCCACAGGGATTTCCCCTCATGTGTTAGCGACATAGATTTTATCATAAAAATGTAAAAAAAACAACAATTTGACACATAGCGTAGTGAATAAAGGTGTTGGGTTAAGACAGTTCTAAGTGACAGTTATCTCTAGGCTGCAAGTTCAATTCTGATCAAGGACAACAGTAGCATAGAATAATAATAAACACAGCTTAACACCTGTATCCCGGCTATGGTTAGCCAAATGAGAACAGAATACCCCCATGGATTGAATAAAGGGTTGGGTTCAAAGTTTCGTGATGGCTCCCTATTACTAAAAGAATGTTTCCAAGTTTGAGAAGAAATACCTGAAGAAGGCAGGAGGGCACATTGGATGAAAGATTGTACAGATAACAAAGATGAGGACAATAGTCGAATAATCTAAATAATACTAACAACAAAAAAATAAAGCACAAAACAAAAATACTCTAATGTTTCATTATCATCTACTTTTTACTTATTAGCACTCTTGCTCCGTCCCCAAGATGGGCATTACAATCTCCTTTTATTTATTATTCCCTTGGCTCTTCTACCCACAACCCAAGATGGGCATTGTGTCAGTGCTGCTATATGGTTGCACCACCTGGACCCTAACAAGGCATCTTGAGAATAAGATTGATGGGAGCTGCACAAGAATGCTGCACGCAGTCTTGAACAAGACATGGAAGCAGCACCCCACAAGGAAACAGCTGTACGGTCACTTGCCACCCCCCATCTCACAAACTATCCCAGTGAGACGAACAAGACATGCAGGACACTGCTGGAGAAACAAGGATGAACTCATAAGCAACGTTCTCCTGTGGAAGCCAACACATGGACATACAAGTGTGGGGTGCCCAGCAAGGACCTACATTGACCAGCTATGTGAGGATGCTGGCTGCTACACAGAGGAGCTCCCAGGTGCAATGAATGACAGGGAAGGTTGGCGAAAGATTGTTATGGATACCCGTGCTGTATGCGCGACATGATGATAGTTTGGTTGAGAGAAAGAGTGTGTAAGTCTGTGTGTGTGTGTGTTTGCAAAGTGATAAATTTAAACAGGTTCTAAATTTAAAACTTTCTAAAGATTAATGAAGCCATTAATTTCTTGAGGCATTTTAGGTTGATATTTATTTACCTTCAAATTCACAACTGTTTATTAGAGTTGAAAAAAAGAAATTAAAAGCTATAATATACAGCATATGTCTATTTTGAAGAAGATGAAATTTAATACAGAGTAAGCTTGACTTTTGTCACAACTATCATTGTTTTTGAGTTACATTATTTGTTTAAAGCAATTACTAGAGTGAATCAAAAGTTTTGCAATGTTTTGATATGCGCCAATTTGTGGAACGTATATCGCATGATAGGGAACGGTTTAGGTCATTTGGTAGAGTGTCAGGCTGGAAACCTCAAGATTTATGGTTCAGAACCAGCCCTCACCAAATCAGCATATAAGTAGCACAGGGAAATGTGTGGTAAAGTGAGAAGCTGATGGTAGGTGTGTCACGCCGCCTCAGATGTTAAAACAATCTCCTTGAAAAAAAAAAAAAAAAAAAAAAAAAAAATCGCACCAGGAAAAAAAGGATAGACTCCCTCACTGTCTGGCTGATACTGACTTTAGGTCACCTCGATGACTTTACTTACTTAAAGAGCATGAAGAAGAGCAAAGGGTTAAATGGCTGAAACGTATTTTTTTATATCATGATAAAGAAAAATACAACAGTCTGAACAATCAAAATAAAAGTTTCTGCGACAAGTTCTTAATATCTTCAATTATCTAGTCATGGAATACATTTCTGTTCAGTTCATTTCATTCAGTAATTTCCATGTCAGAGTAACCTTCCAACGTAGGTACATATACATAAATGAATATGAACAAAGATATATAACATAACAATACAGACTTTATTGTCTGAGCCTGTGGAGAAGGTCATACAAAACAATATACTAACAGATAAGACGAGAGTCCTTTGGAAGTGAGAAAGAGTTCCTTTACTGATAGTTAGGGGCA
Source organism: Doryteuthis pealeii (assembly GCA_023376005.1). Lineage (NCBI taxonomy): Eukaryota > Metazoa > Mollusca > Cephalopoda > Myopsida > Loliginidae > Doryteuthis > Doryteuthis pealeii. The sequence goes on along the minus strand of CM042141.1, from coordinate 76,836,266 downwards.
AAGCCTCCCACTTAATGGACAGAGACACCATGCATCTAGTCCATCTTTTGAGGATGCTAAACGAGAGAGAGAGAGAGTGAGAAATTCCCGGGCTGCTGTTTAAATATGCAGCTAGTAGTGTCACCTAGAGCCTAAAAAACCCTAGCAGCAAGGGAAAATAATCCTTTTGGACACTAGTCTATCCCAGCTGGGGCAGACAATTGCTACACCCTACCTATGAACTAGCAGTGGTTTACCTTCTTCATGCTGCTAGTGAGTATTATATTTTGTTATTGTTTTAAAGATTTTATTTCATTTCAACCTCTGTTTGGTTATTTCTTATTTAGTGACATTTGTTAGGTTACAACACAACCAGAGTCCTTTGTTTATTAGAATGATTTGATTTGGCATTAAATGACTTGAAATGCTGTAAAAAGAAAAAAAAACAAAGTCTTGATCAATTACCCAGCATAGATAGGTACTTCAGCTAGTACATCATATTTTCTTGTTTTTGTACATTTTCTAAGTCTGGTTTCCTGAGTTGAACTTGTGTCGTTTCCATGGTAATAAGTTGATCAGTTTATTTTGAAGTGAACAAAAGAAGAAAAATGGCACGGAATTAGTGGACAAGAGCAGACAATGGAATCTGGACTTTTCACTAGATTAGATGGATTTCACTGCTTGCTTCTACTTATAAACAATACAACTGTATTTGTTTAAGATCTTATTGAGAGCCAAGCAGGGATGGAAAACGAGACAAAAGATGACACTCCCAATATCTCAGAATAATAAAAAAAGAAACCTTTTGTCTAACTTTTCTAGATTTTCAATCTGTTATTCTTGCCCTATTATCATCATTATCATTATCTATATACAGGTGGTGCTCATGGTGTAATGGTTATCATTGTATGAACATTTCTATGACAGATTCTGGCATAGATTCATCTATCCAAGTGTCAACTGCTATGGTCTCCCAAACACTGAGCTTAAATAGGCAGCTCTCTCTCTAACTGCCTTTCTCAAGGTGGCTGTTGATTGGTCAATGCAAATTATCAACTAGCACCACAGTTGATTCACTCCAAACAGGCAATTTCCCAAGGGTGGATAACTCTGTTATCCTAACAGTTCATTTCCTATGACTAACCCTTATGTATTATACCGTAAGAATAAGTAGAATATTTTTTTGTATTTACATTTGACTTTCTGTTTTAAGAGTATAAAATGAAAATATCAAAATTATGTAAAATATAAATTGTTACATAATTATTAGATTCCTAATATTTATGTACAGTAGTGTAGAAACCAAAATGGCTGTTATAAGTTGCAGCCAGTGGCCTTGAAGGATGAGTGACAAGGCTTGACCTCAGTCCTGATCCTTCTTCCTGTGGATACCGTGAGAATCGGTGGATAAGGCCCTCTTCCGGGTTTAGATTAGAAAGAGATTTTTAGTGAGATCGGCCAAAGACCACGACAGTGGTAAGTCGTGTTATGCACACTCCGACTCAATCTGCGCAGGTAGTCTGGTGGGGATTTCGAAATACAATATGATCTAAGTAAATCGAAGTCTTGTGTTATTATCTAAAAACTACCAATGACACAGGGCTTCTGATAAAGAGAAATCCCCAATGGAAGACCAGACACAAAGTCCCTAAGATGAAATCCAGACGCAAGAAGAATAGAAGTAAGAAAGTAAGGAAAGAGGTATACAATAAGTGCTTGTTCAACACTCCTATCATCCTCTAAGGATAAATATCTGTAGTCCAGTGACAAGCATGAGCAAGATATCTAGCAGCAACATAAAACACATGTACTATTATCAGAGTGTTTATCCTCTCTGGTATAAAGTACAAAAGATGTAGTCCATGTTCCTTCTGGCATAGATTCCTCTATCCAAGTGTCAACTCTCATGATTTTCCAAACACTGAGCTTAAAAAGGCAGCTCTCTCTAACTGCCTTCCTCAAGGTGGCTGTTGATTGGTCAATGCAAATTATCAACTAGCACCACAGTTGATCCTCTCCAAAAAGTAAATTTACCAAGGGTAGATAACTCAGTTATCCTAACAGTGACTATGATCCAAGTTCAGATCTGCAATTCTTAGTCCATTTCCTATGATGAATACCATCATGCCGTGGTTGCACCTCATTAAAAAAAATTTTTTTTAAAGAATGTAATGATTATGATATTAGACCATAATAATCCTGATTTATATTTTGTTTTATATTGGAGGCACTCGTTGAGTAATGGTTATCGTCAATGGAAATGGACACACAAACCTCCCTACTGGCCCAACCTGTCTCCATGTGATTTTTTCCTCTTCCCCAAGCTCAAGGGGATTATCAAGGGAACCTGTTTTGAGGATGTGCACGACATCAAAAAAGCTGTGATGACAGAGCTATTGAGAATCCCGGAAGAATCCTTCCAGGAATGCATGCAAGTATGGCAGAGAAGGATAGGAAAGTGCATTAGACTTTAGGGGGATTACTTTGAAGGGGATATCTTATAGTTTGGATTTTAAATAATTTTTTTTTTGTGACACCAGTCCTGGAACTTTTCTGACATACCTCTTAGTTTGTTTCTTTTTTTTTTTTAATAGCATATCAATACTTGTGGGTTATGTAATGCCAAAGCCATCCTTGTAAAAGAACAGTAGGGGTACTATTTATTTGTTTGTTTGTTTAATGGCATATCAACCCCGGTGGGTCATTTAATGCCAGAAAAGTTTTGAAAGATTCGTAGCGATAGTTTAAAATAAAATTTTAAACTCAATTTCTTTGTAAACAAATTTTCTATTTAACCTATAGATTGGACCCTAACAGGTACTACCACTCCGGGTCAAAGGTGACCTGGGAGCAATGGTGATGATGGGGTGATCCACATTCCCCAGGCTATCAGAATGGAACCTCACCATCAGTTAGTGGTGCTATTTAACCTGGAGGATGAGGATGTGTGTGAATGTAATAGCATGATTGGAGTTTGAACTCACTATGATGTTGCAGTCCAGCATGTTAACCACTACACATAGGGACTCCCAGCTGTTTGGATTTGATTAACCAGTTTATGTGTTGCAATTCTAAATTATTTCAGTGGTGAGAAGTGCAAACCATGTGAAATTTAAAATGTGAGATTAGTATGGGGAAGCATGTTTTAATAAAAAAAATGTTTACATGGATTTTCATTGAGTTGAAAAGAGAATCCATGGATGGAAACATACTGACTCTCCGGTAAATAAAAAGTTCTGGGTGCAGTGGTCAATAAAGAAGGTCATACTGACAGTCTTCTTAAACATAAGTAGAATTCAAAGAGAACAACACTTTGATCCTATATAGAACAGTCAGGTATTACACTTTGTTCTTTGGCAGAAGTGCTGGCAAACATCATGCAAGGCTAGGTGCACAGATACTACACTCTGATCTTAGCAGAAGTTATTGTTGATAGATAAACAAAGATAAGAAGTTATAGTGTTCATTATATATACTAGCAAATATATGCACCCTCTAGGTGCAAGTATTTAAGTTTTAATGTAATAAAATGTTATATTAAATTAGAAAAGCTAATGAAACTAAATAAGAATGCAGATAAAAAGATTTTAGACGGGGGGGGGGGTATAATTGAAAAATAGAACACCTGAAGCTTACTCTTTCATCTCGTCTTTCATTGCTAAATTTTCCTAATTTAACTATTCAGTTAAAATAGGAAGTAAAGAATAAAATTACAATTATGTCTTCTTGTCAATGGATTTCTTTTAAGATGTATCCACAAGACTTTTGCTCATATTCATTAAGTTAAAACCGAATAATTAGAAATCAATAATACTAAGCATATATTTATTAAAATCAATTTTTTAAGATCAATATGCAAATTAGCCTTCCAATTCACACTGTAAACCGCTATTTTCTTGTATATATAAATAGAATTGCATGTTATTAGTATGTAGATATGGTCAACGCCGGGGTCCAGTGGCTTCGGCCCTGGATCTTTACAAGTTAATAGCGTCAATCCCAGGGGGCCATCCCCCCAGGCAACACCTGCCCCCTCGATTTAAAGGGGCAGGGCTGGTTTATGCCCAGTGCCTGAGGCGCCCCCCTTGAGGGAATGCCGACGGATCGACGCAATTTTTTCACCTGCCACTCCATGAGCTTCGGCTTGTGGGTGGTCCCACGTTAATAGGGACTTTGTGCCTGACCCGTACAAGTGGGGTACGCGGTAAATATCATGTAGATATGGTCAACAGTCTTAATGATATAAAACAATTTTATCAATAATTGAGGTTCAAATAAAAATAAATTCATGGAGAATGTGATGTAAATAACGAAGGGAATTGTGACTTGAGTAGTAATATAGTTTCGGTTACAGACAGAAAATCACTCAATCTCCATTATAATAAGATATATAAGTATGAGAGTCAGTTGAAGAGTTCTTACGCTGACCAAGATACTCTGATGAAATGCAACTGAGTAAGGTTTATTTTTCAATATAGTCCCACTTGGGATCCACACATTGTTTCATTCTGATTGGTAAACATTCATATATTTACTATAGAAACAAAAAAAAAATGACCAAATTCTTCCTGACAGAATAAGCCACATTATATATAGATGTGATAAGTGATAACACTTAAAGGACTAGCAGCAGCAGTACAAAGGATGACATCATTCTATCAACTATACAGTGTCAACAATTACATTCAATCTTGAGGACGACAAGATTTTTTTCCTCCTCCAAGAAAAATATATTGTAACCTCAGTTTGCAATACAATGCATTGGTGACAAGTATAAGACAACAATAGAGATTGAAGTATTAAATACCACTGAAAGACAGATACTATATCTTGCTTAAATGTGATCTTGAACTGTGAAAGCAAAGAGCGTTCGGCTTTTTGATGATTACATGCACTAGCAAATATATGAACCCTCCAGTCACATGTATTTAAGTTTTGATGTAATGAAATAGTATATTAAATTAGAAACACTAATTAAATTAAATAAGAATGCAAATAAAATGATTTGAAACAGAAGGGAGTATATAATCGAAAAATAGAACTACTTTGAAACTAACTCTTCCACCATTTTCTATCACTCCCGTCTTTCATTGCTAAATTTTCCTAATTTAGCTATTTAGTTAAAATAGGAAGTAAAGAATAAAATTACAGTTATTTCTTCTTGTTAATGGATTTCTTTTAAGATTTATTCCCAAGATTTTTGCTCATATTCATTAAGATAAAACCAAACAATTAGAAATCAATAATAAGCACGTATTTAGTAAAATCAAATTTTTAATATTGATATGCAAATTAATCTTCCAGTTCACTATTTTGTTGTATATATAAATCAGTTGCATGATATTAGTATGTAGATATGGCCAACAAAATTAATAATCTAAAACAATTTTATTATTAATTAAGGTTTAAATAAAAATAGAATCATGGAAAATGGGATGTAAATAACTAAGGGAATTGGGACTTGAGTAGTGATATAATTTTGGTTACACACAGACAAACACACAATCTCCATTATAATAAGATTACATCATTACATTACACTGAATTATTACATTATAATTTTGTAATATTGTCTTAATATCAAACTTGCTTGAAAATCCCAAAGCTTTTGTGGGGAAGATTCCCCGTGGTGTAATGATTAAAGTGCTAGGGCAAATCGTAATACGTGAGTTCAACTCCAGTTGTGCTATTACATTCACTTTTAAACTAATACTCTTGGGAAAGGTATGAACCCACTCACCACCCAAACTATGGGTTAAATAGTGCCACTACTGTTCTTATAGAAGAATGGCTTTGACATTAAATAACCCATGAAGGTTGATATGTCATTAAAAAAAGAAACCAAACCAAATCTTTTGACTTTTCTTTATGTCTTAAGCTTTTTATTACAGTCTAGGTGGTGCAGCCATACAGCAATACTAACACAGTTACATTGTCAGAGATATCAGATGTTTACCTGTCAATAGCAGTCGATGCCTTACCTATGTGTCATCATCATTATCATGTTGTGCAATTAGCACGGATATCCATGACAATCTTTCACCAACCTTCTCTATCATTCATTGTCCCAGGGAGGTCCTCTGGGCAGCATCCAGTATCCACGCAGAGCTGGTTAATGTAGGTCCTTGCTGGGCGGCCCACATTGGCATGTCCATGTGGTGGTTTCCACAGGAGAACATTGCTTATGAATTTGTCTTTGCTTCTCCAGCAGTGTCCTGCATGTCTTGTTTGTCTCACTCAGATGGTGTGTGAGATAGGGGGCACGTGACCATACAGCTGCTTCCTTGTGGGGTGTTGCATCCATTACTTGTTCAAGATCGCATACAGCATTCTTTTGCAGCTACCATCTAGCTTATTCTCTAGGCATCAGGGTCCAGGTAGTGCAGCCATACAGCAGTACTGACACAACAACAGCTTGGAAGAATTTTTGTTCTTAAACCATCCAAAAGAAAAGATGCAAAAATGCCATTTTCATTTTTTATAAAAAGAACTAGGCATGGACACTTTTTGTCAAGGGAGATAATAAATTTGAAAACTTTAATTCTAAAACAATTACCAAAAATCAGAGAATTGTCGAATTTTAATGAAATTTTCACCACTTTATTGATTAACGACTTCATTTTATAATGAATAGTTTATTTTATTAAAAAAAATTGAAAAAAATGTTTTTTTTATCAATTCAGAATAGGTGATTAAAAAAAAAATTTGGTACCTAAATTTTAAATTTCTAGAAAGATTTCAAACCCTGAGAAACACACACACAAAAAAAAGTTTTTTTAAAATAAAAGGAAAAAGTTCAATACCCTCAAATTGGACTAATTCCCTTGGATAAAAGTACGAAACAGTCTAATCCCCCTTGCTAAAGGTTAAATTGTACTTCTACTGTTCTTCTACAAACTTTGGATTTAATAACCTATGAAGGTTGATATGCCATTAAACAAGAAACCAAAAATTTTCTTTATGTAACTGCTCTCTAATTAATGTTGGTGGTGCAGTTGTACATGTTATTGTTTTACTGAGAAAAGCTTGATCATAATAAGAATATTTTATGCAGAATTGTAACACCATTGCAACCATCAATATGTTTATTATGAAATTGCTGAATAGTCCCAACTAGTGTAGGAAATCAGTTTTTTCAACGTTAACAGTTGATAACCCCAAACGTCAGTTTTTATACCATGGCTGAGATTTAATGTTTCCCCTCGTGGCGATCAGGCAACAAAGAAGTTAAAGAAAGAATTTGAAAATTAATCAGTTGATTCCGAGATTTTAGGGTTACTAATTTGGTTCCTATATTTTAAGGTGGATGTATTCCATTCACGTTATCTTAAGCGTGCCAGCTCCTTGAAGTATTCAGGTTATGCATAAATGAAAAAGACATTGTAGGGTATAAAGGTGTGTCATAAAAGTATCGAGATTGAAGCTGTATTTAACAAGATAGAGAAATTAACAATTAAATTGAACATTAATTTTTTTCAGAATAACAGGTGTGTCAAAGTTTCTGAGTTGGAGCTGTATTTACCAAGATAAAAATGAAGAAGAATGGAACGTTAATTTTTTTCAGAATACAAGGTTGTGTCAAAAAGTACAAAAAATCTCCAATACGTTTTGACACACCTTGTATATTGCATTCAAAAGCATTCATGTCTATTGAAGAATGTAAAGAAATTTATACAACAAAGTCAATGATACCAGTGCAGTGTTTAGATCATTTGTTTGTTTGTTTGTTTGTGACAAATACAGTGGCGTATAGAATTGACCCAATTTTGATTATTTTCCCCCGAAACCTTTTGATCCTCTCCATTCATAGTTTTCATTTTTTCTTCCCTGGTTATATTCTTCTTTCTTTCTTTGCAAACTCTCAATTGAATATAATGTTGATATTCTAATAGAGTTTCAATAATACTTATATTGTATCAAGCTAATAACCTTTTTATCAATATAGCTTGTTCAATCAAAGGATTTCCCCTAAAATCTAACTCTTGAAGTATTAAACAAAGAAATCAAATGGAGATCTGCGTTGATTCTTTACTGAAAGAAATTTGGTTGGTAAATCGGGTAATGTTCTTCCAATTCTTCTTTGAAAATGGGCTAAACCTATTTTCGGACTTAAGATAGAATAAAAAAAAAAAACACAAAAAAAACAAACAAAAACAAAAAAACATGGCAACATTAAAATAAGATACAAAATGTTATTTTTTAGATATTTACAAAAAAACTAAAAGAAACAGCTTTAAAAAAGCTGCTCAAAGGCAGTAAAAGAAATACTTGATCTAGAGTTTGGTATGATATTATTATATATGATTAAATAGATAAAAGAAAGCATTCCTTTTATGGTCTGCTATGAATTGTACAATAACTGATAACTGAGGTGCACATCCTTTATAAAGAGTAAATTTGGTGAGACGAGCAAAATAACAAAACTCAAAAATAATACAGATTGTCAGAATAAAAGTTAGAATGATTTATATACGTTTTGAATTTTTTTCTCCCTCTCATTATATATATATATATATATAGATGAGTCGAGCATGGAGATACCGAGAGCCGAGAGCAAGAGAGCGAAAAAGAGATAAGAAGCAAGAGACGAGAGAGCTGAAAGAGAGAGAGCAAGAGAGTGAGTGATGAAAGCAGACGAGGAGCAAGAGAGAGGAGTGAAAGCAGAGAGAGCAAGAGAGAGAGTGAAAGCAGAGCAGAGAGCCAAGGAGAGAGAGAGCCGAAAGAGAGAGAGAGCAAGAGAGAGAGTGAAAGAGAGAGAGAGCAAGCAGAGAGAGTGAAAGAGAGACGAGAGCAAGAGAGAGCAGTGAAAGAGAGAGAGAGCAAGAGAGAGAGTGAAAGAGAGAGAGAGTGAAAGAGACGAGGAGAGCTGACAAGAGAGAGGACGTGAAAGAGAGAGTGAAAGAGACGACGAGAGTGAAAGAGAGAGTGAAAGAGAGATGAGACGGAAGAGAGCCAGAGAGAGTGAAAGAGAGAGACAGAGTTAAAGAGAGAAGAAAGAGAGAGAGAGCAACGAGAGAGAGTGAAAGGAGCAGAGAGTGAAAGACGAGAGGAAAGAGAGAGAGAGCAAGAGAGAGAGTGAAAGAGAGAGTGTGAAAGAAGAGAGAGCTGAAAGAGAGAGAAAGAGAAGAGAGCAGCAAGAGAAAGAGAGAGAGAGCAAGAGCAGAGAGTGTGCAAAGAGAGAGAGAAGTGTGCAAAAACGAGGCAGAGAGAAGTGTGCAAAGAGAGAGAGAGTGTTGCAAAGAGAAGAGAGAAGGTGTCTGCAAAAGAGAGAAGAGTGTGCAACAAGAGACAGAGAGAGAGAGAGTGTGCAAAAAGAGAGAGAGAGAGTGTGGCAAAAGAGAGAAGAGAGAGTGTGCAAAAAGACGAGAGAGAGAGGAGTGTTGCACAAAGAGCAGAGAAGAGAGGAGAGTGTGCAAAAGAGAGAGAGAGAGAGTGTGGCAAAAGAAGCAGAGAGAGAGATGTGTTGCAAAAGAGAGAGAGAGTGTGCGGAAAGACACGAGGTGCTGGGAAAGACAGGAGAGAGAGAGAGACAAGAACAGAGCAAGAGGAGAGCGAATAGAGAGAGCAGAGACGCGATAAGAGGAGAGAGGAGCGAAGAGAGAGATAGAGAAGAGCGAAAGGAGAGAGAGGAAAGAGAGAGCACAGACAGACAGAGAGAGAGGAGAGGCAGAGAAGAGAGACAGACGAGAGAGAGAGACAGAGAGAGAAGAGACAGGAACAGCAGACAGAGCAGACAGATTATATCCTACACTATTCCTTCTTGACATTTCACATATTATTGCAAATTTATTCTCTGAATGAATTTATTTGTTATTTTATAATCATATGCATTTGTTTTATCATTTCTCCATATTTCTACCTAAACTGTGTCATATATTTATTGCTCATTCCTAACTATGAACACATTCTCATAACCCCCCTACCACTATAAATACCAATCGCTTTATGTACAGATTAGATGTACGTACATTTGGCATGTTACTCCATTCAACAGTGCACTTAATTTGCTTAATTCAACGCTAGCCTGATAGTAAGAAAAGATAGAAGTCTAAATAAGGGTCACCAACTACGTCCCGCGCGCTGATCCGCCGCTTGCGAGGGCCATTCTATTCAGGCCTCCGATGGTACTTGAATTTGTTTGTTAAAACGTACGGAAACAAACTTATGTATGCAAAACAAAGCTTTTAAAAATTGAAATATGCGAAAATCACCCATCAGACGAAATTGATTAATAAACATTAAAAGCAATTTCTCTTGCATGGATGTAGCAATTCCAAAACCAAAACATTGACGATATCTTGAAAGGCACACTTCAGATTTCACAAATTTCACCAAACATTTTTGCTAATATTGTTTTCATTGATTTTGAGAATAAATATATTGGTTAGATTGTTTTTGTGGATCTTACGCCACTCAATCCATGATTTATTCATGAAAAGATACATTTTGTTTTACATCTTTTCTAGAGCTTTCATTCTGCTTAGTACAGTAGATGAACACAATAATAATGTGGCCCTGCACTTGTTTATTTTTTCAATTTATCTAGCCCACCCATTAAAAAAGTTTGGTGAGAACTAGTCTAAATGAATTAAGGTATTCATCTTAAAACTTGAGATGCAAGCTTTGTATTATATCTATTATCCAAATTGATGTAAAATATTTTGAAAAAACAATTCTCACAAAATTATGATTTGCTTCTACCTGCGGATATTCTTTGAAGCCCCCCAAAATAAAAAAGGCATTTCATGGAACACTTACCTGAAATAGAAGAAAAATAAATTAGTTACAACTGGCAATACAAAAAATTACCTTTTCATTTAAAAATAATCCATTAACAATAAGAAAAAAAAGACATTAATTACATTTTTAACATACCATGTATATAGATTATTTACTAAGGCCAGAGGTATGCAAGGCCACCCAATAAGAATTGAACTCACTATCCAATTGGTCGCAGAATCTCTGCTAACCATTACACCACATGAAGTACCACAGTTATTTACTAAGCTTAGCTTAGATGTGGCACAAGGCCAGAGGCTATGGGGCACCCAATTGAGAATCGAACTCACTAAACAATGGTCTGTGAATCTAATTTGCTAACCATTACAACCACATGCGGTGCCCATATACTCTGTAATAACGGGATAGTTACTATTACAAAACAATATTCCACTTAAACTCAGGTCACCACAATGATTACCTTCATGATACCCTGACAGTATTTTCTTTTTAGGACTTGAATTAAATAAAGACTTAAATGGGACCCATGCGAAATTCCCATGGTTGTGATTATTCGGACTATTGTCCTCATCTTTATCTGCTTATCTATACAACATTTCAGCTAATGTGCCCTTCCGGCCCATCTTAGGTATTCTTCTCAAACTCGGAGCCCTTCCCTGAACTATGGCTTATATGGTTGAAAATAAGGAACCAATAATATCAGAATTCAATACACACCAAGCGATTTATTTGTTTAAAACCATTATGCCAATTATTCACCACTATATATTTATATATAGTGTGCACACAACATAAGTAGTATTAGTGTATTAATCTATTGATATTAATTCAAATCTGTTCATCAAAATGTCTTGCGAATACAAGATTAATTCTTGATATCAATTGTTTCCCTTTGAAAGACAAAAGAAGGTTTTTTTTTTCCCTTGCCCAATTTTTAGAAAAAGGTTTTTTCCCAAATTTAAAAAATTTGTGTCAGGAACCTTTTATATGAACTGCTCACTGATACAGTTGGAATAGCATCTTCCAGTTTTACATGCATTTTCACAGAGAATGCACCAACAACATTGAAAATGTCCTCTCGTATTGTTTTTCCCATTGAAAACTCTGCAGAAATGTTTATTATCTGGACATAGTTAGAAAATCAAGATTAAGCCAATAGACAATAACACCAGGCATTATTTGGGACTATTGTCCTCATCTCTATTCTTACTGTAAACGTTTTGGCTGATAGACTCTCTGGCCTTCTTCAGGTATTTCTTGTTGCGATCAGGAGTTTTCTTGAACTCGGAAACCGTCTTGTCATAATGAGAGCCATCATGGAACGTTTGAAACAACCCTTATTCAATCCATTAGGGGTATTCTGTTCTCATTGCGCTAACCATAACTAGGTTTGGTTTGCGTTGCTCGTTTTACGGCATGTTCAACTCCTTGCGTTATTTTATGCCGAATACTTCATGCGTAAAAAAAATGTTAATGCCCTAACAAAGTTGAAAATAATTCATTTTTAATGCATAATACAATGCTTGCTTATTAAACTCTATGTTTTCTATTTAACCCATTAGATGGACCCTAACACGGCTACTACCACCCGCGCCGTCAGAGGGAACAGCGCGAGCCAATTGGTGATGAAGGGCGCTCCACACTTTGAACCTCACCATTAGATAGATTTAATGTCATTCCCAGGATAATGTAGACCCTAGTTCACTGCCTTCTAGCACCCTATGCATAAAAAAGGGTGCCCGGCCTTGCCATAAGGGCCAATAGCGGTTGGAAATCCCATAACTAGGGTACAGGAGTTAAGCCCTGTTAATTATATTCTATGTTACCTGTTGCTTCTTGACCAGGATTGAACCTGCAGCTAAGAGATAACTCATTTTTAGAACTGTCTTAAATAATGACTTTATCCACTATGCTATGTGTCCAATTGCGACAAATCCAAATAATTTTAATTTCAAGCTTCATTCTAAAAAATTCAAGCAGAAATAGAAAAAACAGTTGATCATAAAATTAAATTTATGAGAATTGATTGAAAAGTTCATTAGGCTGACCAAGATACTCTCATGAATGTGATCAGATGAGGTTATTATTCAAAATTCTCATTTGCTGTCCACACAATTATTTCATATGGCTTGCCAAGCTTTGAATCTCATTACTAGAAAAGATAATCACTAGCAGATATTTGATGTCAGTCTACAAACCTTTCATCAAACCTTTTAAAAGTTTTGATATCTATTGCCCATTTTTTTTATCCACAGACACATAGGTACAATTATCTCTTAACTCACAAATTAACATTTCATTGCTGTTCTGTTTCTATGTATAGGCATAGCTTATCATTTTAGCAGGCTAGCTGTAATTTCCCTGAAATAATGCGTAAAAACAGTCTGAAAATTACACTATGATACAAATATTTTGATTGACAGCGCTCTCTGACTTCTTTTGAATGAGTTGTGACACAATGGTTAAGTGAGATACCGTCAGAGAAAAAAAAAAAGCGGAGAAATTAAATGTTTTAAGTCAGGCATATGTATATGCGCTGGCGTGTTGTCCTTAGGGGAGACCAAAGGATCAGTCAGGTAAAGTTCAATGGAGTGATCAAAATTGATGTAAGCGCCACCATGAAATTTTAAGCCCAGTCTAGAGATAATATCTTTAGGTGGCTAGTTTAAGAGAAAAGGGCCTTGAAAAAGTTAATAGTCTAAAATTGGGGACACATGCTGATTGATAAAAAGTAATGGCTATAACATTTTAAGGAGAAATTGCAATTCAATGTTTGAGAAGAAAGTACAGTACCCATTTCTAGCGTGATCAGATCCCATGGGTGTGTGTGTATAGATCTCTCTCT
>CM042141.1:76762200-76822602 GCA_023376005.1 Doryteuthis pealeii | reverse complement strand
GAGAGATCGAAGCGGCACAAGTATCCAGAGGCTAAGGTTGAGAAAAAAACAAATACAAAGTGCTCAATAACATGCCCGTTGGAAAGTTAAGCCCCATTCCAACGGGCATGTTTATAACACCTAAGATTAATCGAAAACTCGATTAATTTAACTAAAGTAACCCTGAAGAATCAATCGATGAAACTCGAGTAGGTTACTCCTTTCCATTGTTAAAATAAATAAATATATATATATATATATGAAAGAAAGGAGGAGCATGGTGTAATAGTCATCGTCATAGGAAATGGACTTGTTGACTCAAGATAAATCCTGGATGAGGCTGTTTGCATTTCACATAGAGTTGGGAAAAGTATGAATCCAATTATTATTCCCCCAGCTATGGGTAAATGTTAGGGCAGACTGTGCTCTTTAACATTGGTTAGGTAACCAGTCTTGGAGAAAAAAAACTCTGAATTCAAAGCTGTTAAACTCTGCTTAAGAAATTGACCTTGTGTCAGATACTGTTCATGCGGAGAGGTTGGGGCATATATACATATATATATATATATATATATATATATAAAAAGATTCTGTCTATCTGTACAATGACAGAGAACACATCCTTTTGTAAAGAAAAGTTGGTGGAGACTAAAGTTCAATAAATCCACTTTCTATTTTCGTCAAGAGGGAGTTATAAAATTTTACCCCACATTTTTCACAAGAAAAGCTAAGTAAAAACATAATGGCATAAATCAATTATATATTTAAAAATTAATTTAAAAAACAAAAAAAGGATTAAAAAAGAAAACAAATTAATAAAGGATAGGGCCGGGTTAGCTCAGTTGGTAGAGCGTTCGGCTAGAAACCACGAGGTTCCTTGTTCGATACCGGCCCTCGCCAACTCAGTGTATGAGTAGCACAGGGATCTATGCGGTAAAGTAACAAGCTGATGGTAGGTGAGGTGCTCCACCTCAGATGCAAAAGCAATCTCCTTGGTCTAGCACTAGTGAAAAGGGCATAGACTCCCTCCCTGATTGATTGATACCGACTTTAGGCCAGCCCGAAGATATTACATTACAATATATAATAAAAAGCAAATAAAAGACAAAAGCACTTACAAGAAGTATAATAAAGATACAAGAATATATAAAGGACAAAAAGATAATAAAAACAAATATACAGGGTGTGTCAAAAAATCATGAAGATTTTTGTAGTTTTTGACTCATCAGAAAAAAAAAAAAAAAAAAAAAAAAAAAGTTCCATTCATTCTTCATTTCTATCTTGGTAAATACAGCTTTAAACTTGGTACCTTTTTGATACACCTTGTATTCTGAAAAAAAATTAGATTTTTTTTTTTTTCCAGAAAACAAGGTGTGTCAAAAAGTACAAAAAAAATCTCAATACTTTTTTGACAGCTTTTTATTGACAGAATCTTTATTAATTTATATATAGATAAGTGATTTATTTTTAACTTTTTAAGTTCTGGGCAACTGCGAGTAGCTTTGCTAGTTGGTCATAGATCTTTGAACAAATACAGAATCTGTTTTTTTCTTGCATTACTGATAGCATTATCGATTTTAGATGGTGTGTGGATCTGAATTAATTTACAAGTTAGGCAACTCTTTTATCTACCAATCACATATTTAGTAAATTAAAGACTATTAATTTCTTGCATTTGTTAATCAAATATTATACTCGTTTGTTTTATAAAGTTCAACTTCTTGTATTTTAAAATAGAATTAAAACTTTTAAACAAAAATGTTAAGTCTAAATTATTGAAAAAAGAAAAAAAGATGTAACAATATGTTAAATATACTAGCAAATATATGCACCCTCCGGGTGCAAGTATTTAAGTTTTAATGTAATAAAATATATTAAATTAGAAAGGCTAATGAAACTAAATAAGAATGCAGATAAAAATATTTGAAACAGAGGGGGGTATAATCGAAAAATAGAACAACTGAAACTTACTCTTCCATCACACTCGTCTTTCATTGTTATTTTTTCTAATTTAAGTATTTAGTTAAAAGAGGAAGTAAAGAATAAAATGACAGTTATTTTTCTTGTTAATGGATTTAATTTAAGATTTATTGAAGAGATTTTTGCTTATATTTATTAAAATAAAACCAAACAGTTAGAAATCAATAATACTAAGCACATATTTATTAAATTCGATTTTTTTATATCAATATGCAAATTAGCCTTCCCCTTCACACTGTAAACCGCTATTTTGTTGTATATATAAATGTAATTGTATGTTGTTAGTATTTAGATATGGTTAACAGTATTAATAATGTAAAACAATTTTATTAATAATAGGTTAAAATAAAAATAAAATCCTTGAGAATGTGATGTTAATAACTAAGGGAATTGTAACTTGAGTAGTTTCGGTTACAGTTAGAAAAGCACACAATCTCCATTATAATAAGATCTGACTGATTGTCAACTTTTAAAAAAGTAATTTTGTTGTAATTTCATGACTTTGTTTGAAATAAGTAAAACAGTTTTCTACATCTGCTTTGTAATAAATCACAAGTGATGTTCCAATTACTTTTACAATATATATAAATATTCTTTTTTTTCGCTCTCTCTCTAATTACTAAATTACCCTTGATACCATTGTATCCTCAATATTGATACTTCTATTTAGTAAGTGGTAAAGTATTCAAATAAGCATTTTATTGTTCTCTGCTATAACAAGAAATTTAATAATTAAAAATAATGAACCTCAGCCTGAACAAAGATCCTTCCACTGCATAGATTGAAAGGGTAAAGAATATTATAAACAGAGTCAAGAGAAATACTTTTGTATAAAATATTAATATTTTAAATAAGCATATGTACAACAGTGTGTATATATATATATATATATATATTTTAGTACTGATTACAAAAATATATAACCCATAGAATTTGAGTTTCCAGTATTTGTACTACTACCAAGTAATACTGGTGGATTTCCATTTCTACATCATTATTGGCTATAATCAACAATATCATTTTACTATCATTATTAGTGTTCCTTAATTGTATGACCGTTATCATCTTGTAACACCCTCTGGTTAAAAATAAGACTGTCCTAATCATCCAAGATGAAATGCAAAAATGCTCCTGATTATCTGATGTTGCTTATATGCCGAGGTCTTATTTCTTATGAGTGTTGTCACCTCAGCTAAATAATGGACTGTTCCATCTTTATTATAAAGAAAAAGGTAAGGAAAAGGACATGCTAGAGAAAAAATATAAGGAAGAATGGAGAGGGAGAGAGAGAGAGAGAGGAAGTGATAATGCTAATCTGTTTCAATCAAACATAATGAAAAGATGAAAAGGAGAAAAAAAGTGAGAGAGTTAAATCAAGATTATTATACTTTTTACATATTGAACAATTTGCAATAGCTCTTAGGTAAACATATCAAACATTGCAATGATTAAATCACCATACTGTGGTATATTCACAGGTCCTGCTAGTTATTATTGATATAATTATTTCTACATTTCTATTGCCTATCATTAACAGCTTGACTGGCTGTTGAATATTAGAATACATTTTTTAGCTCTTGTTTAATGGCATATTAACCTTCATGGGTTATTAATGCCAATTTCATCCTTGTAGAAGAACAGTAGTGGTTCTATTTAACCCATAGCTGGAAGGATGAAAAGCTTCATACCTTTCCCAAGAGTATTAGTCTAAAAGTGAATGTAATAGTGTGACTGGAGTTCAAACTCACTTACTACAATGTTGCAGTCCAGCATGTTAGCCACTATGCCATAAGGACTCCCTTTTTTTCTTCCAGGAGTCCAGTGTATAGTTTTAAGGGACAATGAGTAGATGGTAATGGGTCCTAGATTTTGTCAAGACCTATGTACTAATAAAAATCTTGTGATGATATATGCTATTTTTACTGGTTAAATATATAGAACAATATATTTTAGCAATGTGTGGATATGCATTAAAATAATTTCTTACCTTTTTTTGTGGGGCCTATAATGGCTGAAATAAAATGTTGTCGACTTAGTTCCATGCAGGTTTGTTTTTTCTTACCAACGTATGTTTATCTCTCAATATGCCTTTTTGGTACACACACAAAGGCATAAAATTGACTGTACGCAATCTTAATTGTTGTGAGCAAATATGAGTCTTGTTAGATGCAGATACAAGTTATAATGTAAAACTTTTAATTTGGGATGGTTTTTTTTTTTCAAAAAGAAGATGAGAAATGAGAGAAAGAGAAGAAGTTGAATGTCTGACACAAGTGAGATGAGGTTTGTTTCTAAAGAAATCTACAGATGTGAATTAATTCAATGATGAGCCGTAAATAACAAAAAATGTTTGAAATGAATTGAAAAGAGATACCATAGGAAAGAAAGGTGACAAGTGAATAATATAACAGAACCAAATGATAGCTTTGTTGAGAAGGGATAATTGCCTTAGGAAGAGAGAGAGAGAGAGAGAGAGAGAGAGAGAGAGAGAGGGAGAGAGGAGCGAGAAGGAAGAGGAAGGAAGAGGAAGGAGGACGATGAGAAAACAGAGAGAAGGGTGGAGGAGGAGAGAGGGAGGAGAAAAAAGGAGAAATATGAGCAATGAAAAAGAGAGAAACAAAAAGGAGGTGGAGGAAAGAAAGATAAAAAATGAGTGATGGAGAGGAAGATAAAGTGGGAAATGGAAAAGTGAAAAAGATGAGGAGGGGGAGGAAAAGTGAAAAAGAATGAGGAGGAGGAGGAAAAGTGAAAAGAAATGAGGAGGAAGAAAAATGAAAAGAAATGAAAAATGAAAAGAAAATGAGGAGAAGAAAAATGAGAAGAAATGAGGAGGAAGAAAAATGAGAAGAAATGAGGAGGAGGAGGAGGAAAAAGTGAGGAGGGGAAGAGTGAAAGAGAAGAGGAAGAGGAAATGTAAGAGAGGGAGGAGGAAATGTAGAGAAGGAGGAGGAAATGTAAGAGAAGGAGGAGGAAATGTAAGAGAAGGAGGAGGAAATGTAAGAGAAGGAGAAGGAAATGTAAGGAGGAGGAAATGTAAGAGAAGGAGAAGGAAATGTAAGAGAAGAGAAGGAGAAGAAAGGAAATGAAAAGAGAGAAGGAAATGAAAAGAGAGGAGGAAAAGAAAGAGAGGAGGAAAAGAAAAGAGAGGAGGAAAAGAAAAGAGAGAGAAAGAAAGAAGGAAGGAAAGAAAAGAGGAGGAAAAGAAAAGAGAGGAGGAAAAGAAAAGAGAGGAGGGGAGGGGGAAGAGTGAAAAGAGAGAAGGAAGAAGTGAAAAAGAGAGAAAAGGATGAGGAAATGTAAGAGAAGGATGAGGAAATGAGGATGAGGAAATGTAAGAGAAGGATGAAGAAATGTAAGAGAAGGATGAAGAAATGTAAGAGAAGGATGAGGAAATGTAAGAGAAGGATGAGGAAATGTAAGAGAAGGAGGAGGAAATGAAAAGAGAAATGGAAATGAAAAGAGAAAAGGAAATGAAAAGAGAAAAGGAAATGAAAAGAGAAAAGGAAAAGAGAAAAGGAAATGAAAAGAGAAAAGGAAATGAAAAGGGAGAAGGGAATGAAAAGGGAGAAGGGAATGAAAAGGGAGAAGGAGAAGGAGAAGAGAGAAGAGAGAAGGAGAAGGAGAAGAGAGAAGAGAGAAGGAGAAAGAGAAGAGAGAAGAGAGAAGGAAATGAAAAGAGAGAGAGAAGGAAATGAAAAGAGAGAGAGAAGGAAATGGAAAAAGAGAGAGAAGGAAATGAAAAGAGAGAGAAGAGAAGGAAATGAAAAGAGAGAGAAGGAGAAGGAAATGAAAAGAGAGGAGAGAGAAGGAGAAGGAAAAGGAAAAGTGAAGAGAGAGGTTGAGAATAAAAGGATCCGGAGAGGAGGTGAGAGAGAAGTGGAAAAAGAGGAGACGAAAAGGAGTGGGAGGAACAAAATGATGGATCGAACGAACAAACGAAAGAAAGATGAGAGGAAAAGAAAGGAGAAAAAGATGGAGGAGAGAAAAGAGAAAGATGCGAGAAATAAAGACAACAAAATAGCAGAAGAGGAGGTGACAATTTGAAAGACGGAAAAGGAGGAAATAAATGATAGAAAAAAAGAAAAGAAAAGAAAAAGAAATGAAACAAATTACAAAACAAGAAAAAAAGAAAAAGAAAGGAATAATGATAAACGTAAGGAAGGGAAGTAACTTGTGATACCGTTTCATAATCGTATTCAGAAAACAATATTTTTCTGGAGAGTATTCTTTAATCTATCATTCTGGAGAAATGTCGTCTTTTGTGTTCCACCCACATCATTAGGGATTGGCATCAAGTGGCAAACATGGAGCTGTTTGTCTGGAGAATAGTTGGGTATGCTTCTCGAGAGTTTAATCAAACCTCGGCAATTTGTATGTGGATGCAACAAGTGGACAAGACAAGACTTGGTTCAATCTCACTACATGGATAAATTCTAATTGTTCACACCTGTTGTATTGTCTGTCAGTAATAATACGCACTTGACCACTCTATATTCCGAGGGAAAACACCTTTCCTCACCTTCTCCTTTTGTTTCATTTCTTTTACTCGGCTGTTACTGCCTCGTTGCTGTCATCTTCCTTGTTTCATTATGAACATTGCCAGACTTGTTTCTGTAAATAATTGCTATCGCCATTCTTTTATAAAGAGATATGATGCCAATACTCTTATGAGTATTAAGATTACATTTAATAAAAACATATTTCTTTCCTGACATTTCTTTCTCTTTATTAGCAGACAGCAATCTTAGGTTGGTTTGTGGGTTAGATTTTACAAGCATGTTAAGTCTTAAGGTTATTTTATGCCAAAGATTTTTTTTTTAGTATTATCTGTGATATTCGGACTATTGTCCCCATCTTCATTGTTATTTGTACAACGTTTCGGCCAATATGCCTTCTTTAGGTATTTCTTGTCGGACTTGGGAACCTTCTTTTCAAACTCGGTAACTTTCTTGTCGTAATCAGGAGCCATCACGGAACTTTGAACCTAACCCTTTATTTAGTCCATGAGGGTATCCTGTTCTCATTCCGCTAACCATAGCTGGGGTAGGAGTTGTGTTAATTATTTTTCTATGTTACTGCCTCTGCTCAGAAATGTTGTATAAATAACAATGAAGATGGGGACAATAGTCTGAATAACGCAGATAATACTAATCATCAAGCCTCATCTCAAACATTCAGAGAAATACGTTTTTTTTTAATTATTCATTCTTGTTGGGTATTCATTCCTTTTTTTTTAAATGTTTTCTTTTACAGATCTATTGAATTCATGGTTAGGTTTAGTTTGGGTTTTTTTGTTTTGCAGCATATTTAGATCATTTAATGCCAACAAAGTTTTGACATAAATTCATTATTAATGGATACTCAATTTTTTTTTATTAACACATTTTTTTCTATTTAACTCATAGATAGGACCTTAACAGGTAATAGCACTCTGGGTCATAGTAGACCTAGGAGTAATAGCAATTGAAGGGGTACTCCACACTCCTCAGAGTTTAAAAAAAAATTGGAACTTCACCACTAGATGCAATTTAGCATCATACATGGATACTAAGACCCTCAGCCACTACCTTCTAGTATATATATGATAAAAAGGTTGGGCACCTCACATGCTGTAATAGTTAGAAATGTTGGCGTTTTGGTATATAAGGCGTGTGGTAAATGTTCACTTCTACTTATAGACTCGCAGATAACCACGTGACCAACCTATTGGCCAACCACTGGCAGTGCTCTGCTGCTGATATTGTATTTATATCGGCTGCTCTGATCTTAGCTACTCACAAATACCTTGAACCCTCATGGATGATGGAACACCCTATTATATCACTGGACCTTTGACACTAAGTAGGATTCCGGAATGCAGGACTTATTCACTTACCAAAGGATTCTATAGTTCAGGACTTACTTAAAGTCCTTTTCAACTGGCCAACGATGGCGATCAGAAACTTATCAAGATTTGCAAACCATTGTTAGTGAGTTCAATTCTCATTGGGTGCCCCATAATTTTGGCCTTGTGCCACATCTAAGCTAAGCTTAGTAAATAACTATATGATAAAAAGGGTTGAGGATTTGGCAATATGGTCAAACAATCATATGTGCTGGCCGATGATTGGAAAGGACTTCTCCAACCACCCATCTAGCCCAAGTAAGGAGCAAAGTAGAGTGTTGCATGTCTTGGATTGCTCAGCCACCAGGATTGTGTGTCTTACCCCTTTGCAGAGGTGCAGTTGGCTTACTCTACAGCCCCAACTGACAGGGCTATGAGTATTATGTAGAAGTTATCTCCCAGATATAGAAACAATATGATACTCACCGTCGCAGTGGGATTCTAACTACCGTAGAGTTAGCAGACGAGAATAACAGGCAAGCTGTAACTTAAATACAGTCCTGGCATAATGCAAAGTGATGGCTGAAGAGTGGGTACTTATCCATGTCCTTACTCACCCTGAATACCAACAGCCAATCAGAACTCAGGAAATGAACTTGCCTGAGTTCATAATGGAACAATCCAAAGCTCCATATAAGCCACCTACCAAACTCTAGTTTTAGTTTTGGCATTCATCTTGTAACAGAGTTGAATACTTTACACAAAATCCAACATATTAGGATTCAATTCTTTTCTTTTTATAAGCACTCAGCATTCTTATTAATTTCTGTCTGAATTTCTAAGATGAGAGATTGTGATCATATTGGAAGATTGATATCCGATACAAAATTCAATTTTACTATAAGAAAGAAAAAAAAAATTTTTATTTTGTTTTCTCATCGTCATTATATCATGCCGGTTTAGCTCAGTCAATAGAGCGTTCGACTAGGAACCACAAGGTTTTTGGTTCGATACCGGCCCTCGCCAACTCAACGTATGAGTAGCACAGGAATCTGTGCGGTAAAGTGAGGAGCTGATGGTAGGTGTGGGGCTCCATTTCAGATGCCAAAACAATCTCCTTGGTCTAACGCTAGTGAAAAGAGGATAGACTCCCTCACTGATTGGCTGATATCGACAATAGGCCACTCCGACGACTTTACTTACTATATCATGCCATTTTGCTTGCTGTCTTAACAGTGTAAATAGTATGCACCAAGGAAGTAACCAGATTTCTTTGGTCAAAAGATTGAAAGGAGATGCAATTCATTGAAGGCTTTTAGCACAATATGAGGACAGTGCACTACTGCATAGAAGTGTGTATGAGCGGATAGAGAAGTTTAAAAGTAGTCAAACAAGCATAACACATGAAGAGGGAACCGGACATCTGTCAACCTCCACCACTGATGAGAAGAGTTGGTAAGCTTGACAGATAGTAATGATGAACCAGTAAGATTTCATTGTTGAGGTTGCTTGTTCTTAGCAGATTAGTCATGGTATTTATTTACTGCGCATCCATTGCAAGCACTGGGTAATAAACCCAGTTCTACCCCTTTAAATCAAGGGGGCAGATGTTGCCTGGGGACATGCCCCTCGGGATTAATGCCATTATCATTACTTGACTGATCCAGGGCCGAAGCCTCTGGACCACCGCCCAAGGCCGATTAGTCAAGAATAATTAAAGTTCCAATTACCGTCGAACTGGGAACAAACGGTTATAACTAAATAATAAAATACAAAACCGAATGCTACAAAGTCCACTGCAAAATGACAAAGTATATATAAGACTCCACAATGTCATTCAAATCAAGCAGTCAAGCAGTCAAGCAGAACTTAAGGAATGAAATCACCCAAATCACCCAGATTCATGGATGGATCATTCTTGATTCCTATTTATACCAGCTGTCTTGGACACTGCTTGAGTTGTACTTAGTTAGCTGCTGTTATTAAAACCAACAGTAGACTAACTGACTTCAATAGTTCTGCTTATCAAATCATCCACTTTTGCACATTGCTTGGAAATCACTTCCATCAACATATTTTACAAGTTATTGTAAAGGATGCCAAGAATTTGGTATGCAGTAACAAATGTTTGAGATGAATTCTTTGATGAAAAAAAGATTTCTTTAATTGAAATCATAACTATTTTATATTCAGTTTGATTTAAATTATTGTATAAGTACATGCAAACATAGAAAAAAATGAATTTAATTCTTTAAAGACATGAAAAAAGATTTATATCTTAAATTTAGAGGAATAAATCAATGAGGTACCAAACTTTTCTGACTTGATTCTCATTTTTCTACAAAGTGTACCAATAATATCATCAAATGTTTTTCTTTAAATGTATGGATATGTTAATATATATATATATATATATATAAAAGCAATTGGTAATTTGCTTTTAAAGTACTCATAAAAGATATTTTCTTAAATTTTTCCATCAATCCTAATACATAATTTAAGATAATCTTTTATTTACTTATTTACTGAAAAAAAAATTAAATTAGAGAACAAAGGAAAAAAACAAACACCCCCCCCCCAAAAAAAAAGAAAGGAAAAAAAAAGAAAAAACAAACAAAACAAAAGCTAGATATATAGATTTTTCTATTGACGGTTTGTAAACAACAATCTTGGAATATTGACTGGATGACAAACAGACAATATTTGATACATTTGTTCTCAACAAACATTAAAAAAAAAAAAAAAAAAAAAAAAAGAAATAAGAAATTAAAGTTATTCGCCCATTTCATTCATAAAGGAGGAGAAGAAGAAAGAGAAAAAAAGGAGAGGAAAAGGAAATAAGAAGAGAAATTATAACCACACAAAGAAAAACATAAGCACATCCATTTCTGATACGAAACTCTGATGATGAAGTTTATGCTTCGAAATCGATAAGACAAAAATAACATCTTTTTGTTTTTATTTTTCATATGCATTGTATTGGCCTTCAAATTATTAATATTATATATATATATATATATATATATATATATATATATATACATGAATCTGAGAAGTGCATAAAAGTGTATTCTTCAACAAACAAGTAGTACATACCCATATTACATATATGTTGTAAGATGGTGATTATTAGAAATAAAAGATCTACAGTTGTAGTTAAGTTTAAGATAAATATTTGTATTAAAAAATTATATATATATATAATGTACAAACTAGAAAAAAAAATTCCTAAAAAGATGAATTTATTAGAGATGGTAAAGTAGATGTTAAAACGTTTTAGTTTTTATCAAACCTTCAGCAGGACAGGATGGAAAAAATGTTGTCTAAACAGTGATGAAAATCTATTGACCCAGAGCTGGAGGTAGAATAGTTGGATTCACACCTTTCCCAAAGGGTATTAACATCATGAAAAATGCAAAGAGTCTTGTCCAGGATTTGAACTCAGTTTGCCAACTCCATTTCATATAACAATAACCATTACATCACATGCTTTTATTAATGTATAGAATGAATATCTGATAAGAGTTTCATTAAGTTTTAATTTCATTTTAACTGCATCATGTTTTGAATTAGAGTAATAGTTATAATCAATATTACAAATAAATTTTGCCACTATCAGCATTTCTATTAATTTTACTAGCAAATATATGCACACTCCAGGTGCTAGGATTTAGGATTTAATGTAATAAAATATCATATTAAAATAGAAAGGCGAATGAAACTAAATAAGAATGCAGATAAAAAGATTTGAAACAGAGAGGGTATAATAAAAAAATAATAATAACTGAAACTTACTCTTCCATCACTCCCATCTTTCATTGCTAAATTTTCCTAATTTAACAACATGGTTAAATTAGGAAATAAAGAATAAAATGGCAGTTATTTCTTTTTTAATGGATTTCTCTTAAGATTTAAATTCAAGATTGTTGCTCATATTCATTAAGATAAAATCAAATTGGAAATCAATAATACTAAGCTCATATTCATTAAAATCAAATTTATAATATCAATATGCAAATTAGCCTTCCCATTCACACTGTAAACCACTATTTTGTTGTATATATAAATACAATTCCATGTTATTAGTATGTAGCTCCGGCCAACGCCTCGGGTCCAGTGGCTTCGACCCTGGATCTTTACAAGTTAATAGCATCGATCCCAGGGGGCTTTCCCCCCAGGCAATACTTGCTCCCTTGATTTAAAGGGGCAGGGCTGGGTTTATTACGCAATGCCTGTAGCACCCCCCTTGAGGGGGAATGCCGATGGGATCGACGCAATTTTTCACCCGTCACCCATAAGCTTCGGTTTGTGGGTGGTCCCATGTTAATAGGGCCTTGTGCCTAACCCATACAAGTGGGGTACGAGGTAAATAAAATGTAGATATGGCCAACAGTATTAATGATGTAAAACAATTTTTGAGTTTTAAATAAAATTAAAATCATAGAGAATGTGTTGTAAATAACTAAGGGAATTGTGGTTTGAATAGTGATCTAGTTTCGGTTACAGACAAACACACAATCTCCATTATAAGATTTCAATTCATAAAATCTTATCATCAGTATCTCTATATCCATGACATTTGCATGTACTCTTGTGTTGAGCAAAGTCATGTGTACTGTTCATTTTGTTTAGTCTTAGTCTGTTGGCTTTCTTCATATTTTCTTATGTGATTGATTTTTAAGTCTCTTCTGTTGCTTGATGTAATTCACAAGAGAAAAGAAAAACAGAACTAAACCTCGTCCTTTGCTTTTTCTCTAATAAAAACAGTTCAAAAGACTTGAATTCAGAAGTGGCCATTTTGAATCTATTGCTGAACAAAATGACTTTAATTGATTCTTTTGAATCTTATTTCTATCATTGCTACTTTATTTTTGGAAGATTTTTTTAATTGTAGATCTTAGATTTATGTACGGAAATGTAATTTCTACAAATTAATTTATGTTATTTTCTTAGAATAGATAATCACTATGTCAGGCTCTATCAGAAGGAAAAGATACACTTTTTGTAATACTGTGGCAACACTGGTTGTGGTTCCAGCTTAGAGACTTTCAGCTATTATTACTTGGAGGAAGCTTGGCACCAGTGGCGTACCAAAAGGGCGGTACAGTTTACGTATAGGTGCTCAGGCTTGACAGGACTATTGAGTTGAGGAGGCAAATAAAAATAGAGGAAGTTTTCTGGAGCGTGTTCACCTATTTGGAAAATTTGACCCAGTGTTACAGTAAAAATTATTAAGTTTACAACTTCCTATCTCTCAACTAAAAATTCAGACTGTCCTCTTGTTATACACCCTTATAAAAACATCTGAGGTAGGGGTTATCGTCCTTGTTCTACGAGCCTCACTATCAAACAATCAATCATGGGCCAGCATTCTTTGGTGGCAAAGCCAAAGAGGCAAATTCTTCCTTTTCTGTTCAAGACTCCCTGAAGACAGATGTATGAAAAAGCTTCTATATTCTTCTGAGCGAGCAGATAGCCATAGCAAAATGACTCCGATAATTCACCTACCTCAGGATTTCAGCTAAGTGGACTATTATTTTATATACCATTCCCACAGACAAACCTCAGTTTGCAACAATTTATGTTATGTATGTCCGTAATACGTGTCTTTATTCGAATTCTAAGTTGTGTTTGTGTTTTACTTCTTTAACTCTTATCTGTTAACACTCGTGGACTGAATCACCAACCCTACTTATGAAAATTAATGAGTATGTCCCAATCCTCATCAATACAGGAGTATTATGCTGATTGAGTAGTCTTATACCACTTCATGCTGCTGGTGAGTATTGTATTTTGTTAATACTATAAAGATTCCATTTAATTTCCAGCCTCCATTTGGTTATTTCTTATTTTTTGTTAAGAACTGTATTGTATAAAAACCAAATAGAAAATAATGTAATGAATTTAGTGCTGTAATTGTTTTTTTCTATAAAAAATATTTTTCTTTGGTGTAATAAATAGTTCAAAATGATTTCCTAAGTTGAATCATTGCTATGCTCAGGTAGATAAGGAACACCTGAAGATTGATAGAGGGTACAACAGCTGAAATGTGTTTTTATATACCATTAAAAAGATATGGACAACAGTTCGAAAAATAAAAATAATACATATCAAGCCTCATCTCAAAAATTCAGACAAATAATATTAAATGGTGTGGTTTGTTTTGTTTTATGGCATATCAACCTCAGTGGGTCATTTAATGCCAATTAAGTTTTGAAATGAATTAATTCTTAATGGATACACAATTTTTTTTTTATAAATACATTTTTCTATTTAACCCATAGATGGGAACCTAACATGTACTACCACTCCGGGTCAGAGTGGACCAGGGAGCAATGGTGATGAATGGGTGTTTCACATTCCCCAAACCTCCAGAACTGGAACCTCACCATCAGATAGAGTTTAATGTCATTCCCAGGACATGTAGACCCTCAGCCACCACCTTCTAGTACCCATATGATAAAAAGGGTTGGAGCTTGCCATAAGGGCAATAGGGTTGGGGCAATCAGATAGGTGCTAGGGCTTGATGTGACCAGCCGATTGATAGGAGGGGGCCTCTCCGACCACCCGTTTAGCCTAAGTAAGGGTTTAAGTGGAGTGTTGCAGGTCATGAACTGCTCATCCACCAAGACTGTCCTTAAGCATCTCAGGTCACCACCCACAGCCAACAGGTGGCCCCATTTGGGGAAGTCTTACCCCTCTGTAGAGTTGCAGTTGGTGCATTCTAACGCCCCAGCTGACAAGATTGTTAATATTAAATGTTTTTAGTGAAATTAGTCACATAAGTGTGAAGCTCACTCATAGCTTACAACAAAAAGCAAATAATCAACTTGGTGACAGTTTGTAACTCAGAAAACTTGTAAATTTGGAACACTCGTAAGTTAAGGTATCATTGTAATTTAATCTATTTTTTTAAAGCCGATATGTCCAGCAATAAAATTAAAAAAAATTGCTGTTATTAGTTTATTTACTGCTAAATTTAAAAAAAAAACCCCAAAAAACCCCAAAACAAAGTGAACATCCTCTAAGTGTGCTAATTCCATAATTTTATAGCCGGTTTAGCTCAGTTGGTAGAGCGCTCACCTGGGAACCACAAGGTTCCTGATTCGATACCAGCCCTTGCCAACTCAGCGTATGAGTAGCACAGAGATTTGTGCGGTAAAGTGAGGGGCTGATGGTAGGTGTAGCGCTTCACCTCAGACACTAAAAAGCAATCTCCTTGGTCTAGCACTACTGAAAAGGGGATAGACTTCATCACTGTCTGGCTGATGCCGACTTTAGGTCACATCAACGACTTTTAGTATTAAATTAACATTTCATTCATTGTTCATTTATGTATTTACCAACACCTCTGCACAAGCAGGATGTGACACAAGGTCAATTTTTTAGTGGAGCGTAACAGGTTAGAATTCTGAGTTTTCCTTCTCCTAGACAAGTTGCCATACCAAGGTTAAAGATCCCAGTGTACTCTATTTACTCATAGCTGGGAGGATATGTGGATGCATACCTTTCTCAAGGGTATTAGTGCTATGTGAAATGTAAACAGTTTTCTTCAGGATTTGAACTCAGGTCACCTTGTCCATTTTCTATGATGATAACCATTACACCATGAGAAATTTGTTTATTGTTCATTTTTATGTTTTGGCAAACCCAGTTTCAGTCTTGATACTTTTTGAAAGTGTCTTGTAAATGTCTTAGTTATTCAAATTTATTTTTCTCTCTTATTTGTCTATATTAGCATATATCTGTCATTTTGTGTGTGTGTGTGTGTGTGTGTGTGTGTGTGTGTGTCTCTCTCCTCACCGTGAAGAAATATCTCACTTTCTCTCTCTCTCTCTCATTCTGCACCCCCCCCCATCGAATATGCACATATCTACATTTAATGCTTCACCTCTATCCATCAAATAAGCTGACTTATATTTCATAAATATCTATGTATCCCAGCATTCTCTCACTCAGGTGGAACTTAGATTCTATGCACCCTCCATCTCGGCAGAGCTCTGACCCACGCTGTTTTACTAAGTGTCTTGCAATATAAACCATGTCAGATAAATATTTTTGTTAGTTTCGCCTGCCAAACAATTCCAGTTGCCTGGATAAAGCCACACAGAAACATCAATAGAGAAAACTTCAATGTGGAGGAAGAAGAAGAAGAAGCCAATCTAAAATATAACAAACAAATCTGCTCTTTTAATTTTGGTCTGCACTTTGGTTTGTTTTGTTTTACGGCATATCAACCTCAGTGGGTCATTTAATGCCGATAAAGTTTTGAAATAAATCAATTCTTAATGGATAATACAATTTTTTTTATAAATACATTTTTCTATTTAACCCATAGATGGGACCCTAAAAGGTACTACCACTCCGGGTCAGAGTGGACCAGGGAGCAATGGTGATGAAGGGGTGCTCCACATTCCCCAAACCTCCAAAACTGGAACCTCCCCATCAGATAGAGTTTAACGTCATTCCCAGGACATGTAGACCCGCAGCCACCGCCTTCTAGCACCCATATGATAAAGAGGGGTTGGGGCTTGCCATAAGGGCAATAGGGTTGGGAAAATCATGTGGAGGAAGAAGAAGAAGCCAATCTAAAATATAACAAACAAATCTGCTCTTTTAATTTTGGTCTGCACTTTGGTTTCTTTTGTTTTACGACATATCAATCTCAGTGGGTCATTTAATGCCGACAAAGTTTTGAAATAAAAACCCCACCTCAGCAAAAACAATCTACCTGGTTTAGCGCTAGCAAAAAGGCGATAGACACCCTCGCTGTTCAGCTGATACTGACAATAGGCCAATTCACCAAATTTAATTACTTACTTTTGAAGGATTTTCATAGCCACAATATAGAAGTAGGTTTGGTTTGGTTTGGTTTGTTTTACGGCATATCAACCTCGGTGGGTCATTTAATGCCAACAAAGTTTTGAAATAAATTCATTATTGATGGATACTCAATTTTTTTTTATGAACACATTTTTCTATTTAACTCATAGATAGGTAATACCCCTCTGGGTCATAGTGGACCTAGGAGTAATAGCAATTGAAGTGGTATGCCACACTCCCCAGAGTTTAAAAAAAATTGGAACTTCACTAGATGCAGTTTAGCATCATATATGGATACTAAGACCCTCAGACACCACCTTCTAGCATATATATTTTCATAAACACATTTTCCTATTTAATCCATAGTTAGGACCCTAACAGGTACTACCACTCTGGGTCAAAGTGGACCAGGGAGCAATGGTGATAAAGGGGTGCTACACATTCCCCAAACCTCCAGAACTGAAACCTCACCATCAGATAGTTTGACATTATTCTCCAGACATGAAGACCCTCAGCCACCGCCTTCTAGCACCCATATAATAAAAAGGGCCGGGGCTTGCCATAAGGGCAATAGAGACATGACCAGCCGATTGATCAGATGGGGCCTCTCCGACCGCCCGTCTAGCCTAAGTAAGGGCCAAAGTGGAGTGTTGCGTGTCATGGACTGCTCAGCCACCTGGGTTCCATTCTTAAGCATCATGGGTTGCCATCTATGGCCAACAGGTGGCCTTGTTGGGGGTGGGGTTCTTATCCCTCTGCAGAGGTGCAGTCGGTGTATTCTAAAGCCCCAGCTGACAAGGCTTTTATCTTGTTGGAGAGAGATAAGAATTGGTGTTTTCTCCAAAGTCACAACCAAAAAGAGGATGATAAAAGGGTCTTTTTTTTTATCATGTGCTCAACGGTCTCAAGATGAGAGAAGCTATGTCTCAAGAGATCAAAAAGACACGCCTCCAAACCAAGATAAGATAACTCCTTGTTACCCTACAATTGCTTACAAAAAAAAAAAAAGAGTAGTTTTATCCTAACAAGGCACAGTACTGAAAATGTGTAAAGACACTCAAAAAGCTGCCAATAATTTTAAGAAAGAATCTTCTCGAATCTATTGGATGCTAAAAATATCAAAATCATCAACATATTTCTTTATTTTTAATCCAGAGATCTTTTGTTCTGGCCTTTTTTTTTTTCTTCTCAAGAATAGTCTGTCCATTAGAAAGATGAAGAAGATGATATCACAGATGGTGAGAAAGGTGATCATAGGCAACAGAAGGTAAGAAGGAAGACTGAAGGAGAGACCCCCCCTCTACAAAAAAAAAAAAAAAAAAGCTGGATAATTTACTGATGAATGAAAAACATTTAGCTTTCAAAGCAATCTATTATTATTATATAAGTAGTTTGGCTGATAAATGGCTTCACATCAAAGAAAAGAGAAAAGAAAATTATATTTTCATAAGGAAATGCTTTATTGTCTTGTGAATAAACTAGTTCATTATAATATACAAGAATGATTACTAAATAGAAATGCAGTGATATGTGCTAAGTAATAGACAATGAAACAAAAACTAATTGTTTTTGACATATTATCACCTATATGAGTCACAGAAGATAAGCTATTTATCCTTCTGCTTTTCGGCTGAAAAATAATATTTATGCTAGCCGACATGATTGTTCTTTTGTCTGCTCACTTCTGAAAGAGTAATGGGCTATTATATTTTTGGTTGTTTTGTTTTATGGCATATTAACTCTTTTTGGGTTATTTAATGCCAAATAAAGTCATTTTGATAAACAAAGGATTCAAGCTGCTTACAGTACTTGGTGTCGCTTAAATGGTCACCCAGTTAAGTACTGAACAGGCTCATCACTGCTTTTAAAAATCCCTTCTAAAAAATCGCTAATACTTAAATCAAGGTGTCAAATTATATCTTTTATGTATAATATTTCATTAGGTTGTTTGTTTTTACAGCATATCAACTCTTTTTGGGTCATTTAATGCAAAAACCAAGTCATTTTGATAAACAAAAGACTGGTTGCTTACAGTACTTGCTATTAATTAAGTATTGAACTAGTTCTTCCTTAATTAGTGAAATAGATCACTAATTAGGACTGAGCCTATTCTAATAGTGACCACCCCAAGCAGAGTTTAACAGATTTGAATTCAGAGTTTTCCTTCTCTTAGACTGGTTGCCTAACCAAGGTTAAAGAGCCCAGTCTGCCCTACTATTTACCTATAGTTTGGAGGGAGAATAGTTGGATTCATAACTTTCCCAAGGGTATTAGCTCTATGTGAACTGTAGATTCGTCCATGATTTGAACACGGGTTGACGAGTCCATTTCCCATGACTAACCATTACACCATGGCCTTCAACTTCACTCCTTAACTTTTCTGATCTAGCAGGAACAAGTGCTTTCAGGGTGACTTGACTATAACGAGCTACTATATGATTACATTGCAGAAAAACTGAAGTTTTAGTTTTGCAATAAATAAAATTCTTTTTTGCTAATTCATTTTAGATAATCAAAGCAGAGAAAAGAACAGTGGTTTACTGGTTAGAGTCACAGGAAATGGACTAGTCGACCCAAGTTCAATTCCTGGACAAAGCCACAGTTCACATAGCACAAATATCATTGGGAAAGGTTTGAATCCAACTATTCTCCCTCCAGCTATGGGTAAATAGTAAGGTAGACTGGGCTCTTTAACCTTGGTTAGGCAACCAGTCTAGGAGAAGGAAAACTGAATTCAAACCTGGTCACTACTAGAATAGGCTCAGGCCTACTTAGTGATCTATTTCAATTTAAAAAAAAAGAATTTAAAAATTTAATTTTTCTAGTAAAAAAAAAAAAAACAAACTTATCTCATCTTCATCTGTTTTATAAAAACTACCATTCATAAGCATTACAGACGAACACTATTTTCATACTTCAAGCATTTAAAAAATGAACAAGCCACAATTTGAAATTACTAATTATTTATAAATTTGTTTGGGGCCTTCTTATTTGGATACTTAGTTTAAAATTGAATATTACCAATTCTCATAAGTTTTCATTACTAAGCTATCAACATTTACATGTTACTTAAATTTTATACAAACTAGTTCAGCCATTTTAACATTGCTGAAAGCTTTTTCAGATAATAGATCAATTGTGATATCAGAGATTGAAATAATTACTGTTGTCAACTGAACTTAAAACAAGATCATATTTCTTGAGTCTTCAACAAAAGATAGAGCACACTATTCAATATATATATATATATATATATTTATATATACAAGCTTGTTAATCACCACATTATTGCCCAGGATTGAAATTCAAATTGCCTGGATCATTTCCTATCACAATAACCATAAAACGATGAGTGCCTGCAGGAAAACACACAGAAGAATGTCCAGAACAGTGGTTCCTCAACTTTTCTTGTGATACTCTCTACCTATATATATATATATATATATATATATACACATACATACATACATACATACATACAAGGTGTGTCAAAAAAGTATCGAGATTTTTTGTTCTTTTTGACATACCTTGTATCTTGGAAAAAAAATAACATTCCATTCATAAATTTCTTTCCAGAAAGGTGTGTCAAAAAAGTACCAAAGTTTAAAGCTGTATTTATCAAGATAGAAATGAAGAATGAATGGAACTTTATATTTTTCAGAATACAAGATGTGTCAAAAAAGTACAAAAAATCTTGATACTTTTTTTGACACCTTGTATATACAAGCTTGTTAACCAACAGACTATTACTGGCATAAAAAAATACAAGTTTTTATGATGCTTAGACATAAATAGGAAAAAAGCCCTTAGCAAACAATCATTGATTAACTCAGCTTTACTATAATATATTATATATATATATATATATATATATATATATAAAAGTAATTGGTAATTTGCTTGAAGCATTGTTAAGTATATTATTATATATATATATATATATCTGTTGTAAATACCTAAGCCTACATAAAACATTTCAAATGCCGATTCTTCAATGTAGAATTTGTCTTTGCTTTGGGGATTTGTGCTATGTAATGTTTCTCAACTTATTAATGTACTTAAAAAAATCCATAATAGCCACATGATATAAATAAGCTTCAATTTACAAATTGATAACTACCCCCCCCCCCCCGGACAGATCCCAGGGGAAGGTGCAGAAACGAGTGTATTAGGGAGGCAGGTTATATTGCTAAATCAAGTGGTTTACATTTTTTCATGATATTTATTAATTACACTATAATTTTGCATTATTAATTGCGTTATAATTATATACTATATATTACATTATAATCTTACGCTATACATTACCAGCAGTACTTAGCCATATTACATACAGGTTGTAAGATCATTATTAAAAAATAAAGTATGTGGAATTGTTTTTATTATAGTTTAAGATAATTATCGCTAGGACCGGTTTAGCTCAGACTGTAGAGCGCCTAACTAGGAATCACAAGGTTCCAGGTTTGCCAACTCAGTGTATGGGTATTTGCCTCATACCCCACTTGTATGGGCTGGGCACAAGGCCTCGTTTGAAGCTCATGCGTGGGAAAGAAGTTGGCATTCCCCCTCAGGCGCTGAGCAATAAACCCAGCCCTGCCCCTTTAAGTCAAGGGGACAGGTATTGCCTGGGGGGAAAGCCCCCTGGGATCGACGCTATTAATTCAACACACTGATCCAGTGGCTGAAGCACACTGGACCCCCATCCCAAAGGGGGGGTGCCAACTCAGTGTATGAGTAACACAGGGATCTGTGTGGTAAAGTAAGGAGCTGATGGTAGGTATGGCACTCCACCTCAGACGCCAAAACAATCTCCTTGGTATAGTGCTAATGAAAAGAGGATAGACTCTCTCACTGTTTGGCTGATACCAACTTTAGGCCACCCTGTCGACTAAAGGATGTTTTAGTCATTTTTGTTGTTTATTGTGGGTAAGCGCCTTGTTTACCCAAAATGTAGTGTATTGAAAACAGCTTTAGCTTCATTCAGACATCTTGTATGCTCTCAAAAATAAAATATAATTGATAAATATTTCAAATAGTTATTTTCGTTATTTTTATTTGTTTGATTTTCCAAATGGATATACTTATATAAAAGTTACTCACTGCACAAGATTTCACCACATGTCCTGATGAAGGTTGCAAAAACCAAAACATCTTAGTGTCAACATTGCCATAAACTCATCTTTTGGAATACGTGTTTTTTTCTATTATAGTAATTGACAGTTCAACGTTCAACATTTTTTAATGTATTTCATAAAGAAAAAGCCTTAAAAATCTTTACCAAACATATGTGCCATGCGTACAGTTACACAATTTCAAATCACAATGCACAATCAGTTTTAATCATGTTTTCACTTTATCAAAATCTTTCGCTGCCTGAAGATTGCTCTGCTTAAAAAAGCAAGTTTAAAGAGTATGAAACCAATATAGCAGCAAATTAGTTTCCATACAATTAAATATACATATTTATCTATAATTAACACACATATTTATATATAAGAAATAACAAAAGACTTAGAGATTTTGCATTATAGCCTATTTCGGGGAGCTTAGCCAAAGTGTCTAATTCTCCCAGCTCATCAGATGCGAATGATGAATTCTTTATTACTTTTAAGGCATTTGAAAACAGATTTAAAAAAAAAAAAAAATTTTTTATTGTCCTGTCTACTCAGCTGTAGGGTGATAAAAAAGATATTTGACTACTTGTCAGTAATTTGTCAGGAACTTTTGTTAAATCAATCTATTCCAGATTTCAGCTAAATGGGCTACCCCAGTTCATTTATTTAGTAGTTTATTTATTCTTCATATGTTCCTATCTACCTTAATTTATTTTATTTAATTCTAATTTATATATATATATATATATATATATATATATATATATATATATATATTTCCTTTCAAAGTCACTCAAATATACACACACACATATATAAAAAATACATATATGAAGATTTGCTCTGTGACTCTAACAATAAGAGCACACATTGAGCTCTCAAACTGCGACAGGTTGTTTTAAAAAACTTCTATGTCGTAAGGAAGATTTCTTCTCTGGACTTTTGGATTATATATATATATATATATATATATATATATATATATATATATATATATATTTAAACAAATTGGTTAAATTAACGGAATCCTTATTGTTTTGAAGATTTTTCTTTTAAGTTTTATAACAATTTTTTGATTGTTAGAAAACTTGAGAGAAAAAGGAAAAAACTTTAAAACAATAAGGATTCCATTATTTTTAACCAAATTTCTTTGAATGAAAAGATGCTGTCCAAATATTCCTATTTCAAATATATATATATATATATATGATAGCAGTTATAAATAAGTTATTAACCAAGTGAAAATAATCTACTCTTCAAAAAAATGTTCTGTATAGAGAATTAAGAAATATAAGATAATATTTAAAGACTGTCTCAACAGCATAAGTAAAAATCTTTAACCTATAGGTGGGATGCTTACAGGTACTACCACTCTGGATCAGTGAACTTTGTAATAATGGCAATAGAGAGGTATTCCACACTCCACAGAGCTCAATCATAGTTTGGTTTCATGAACAAAGATTAAGGAAATAAACTCTTTAAATGACCAATTTGGTGTGTAGGATATATGTATGTATATATATATATATATATAATAAATAAAGGTGTGTCAAAAAAAGTATTGAGATTTATTGTTATTGTTATTATGTTACTTTTTTTTACACACCTTGTACTTTGAAAAAAATAGCGTTCCATTCATTCTTCATTTCTATCTTGGTGAATACAGCTTTAAACTTGGTACCTTTTGACACACCTTGTATATTGAAAAAAAAAATTAATGAATGGAACATTTTTTTTTTTTTAGAATATAATGCGTGTCATTGTGTGTGTGTATATATATATATATATATAAAATATATATAAAATTTAGAGTATTGAAGACAAAGTCAATAGCACTTATTGTTGGATTTTTCGGTATATAAGGTGTGTCTTAGTTCCCGGCCTAGACTTATAGACTAAGCGAGATCATGTGGTCTAATCCTTAGCCAATCTCTGGCCATACTGCGTGGCTGATATATAACTTAAGCACTGATTCTTTCTCAGTCTACTTGCAGCCATCAATGAAAGAACCTAGGATTCTCTACCTGAGAGGATTACCAAAGAATTCAAATGGCCAAGGATGGCCCTTAAAAAATTAACACTTATTAACTTACAGTTTCTTGCCAATGGGATTTTCAAAATGTTTCTGTGATTTTAAAATATTTTGGAGACTTTACTTTTGGGATTACCCTTGTATGTTAAGAATTTCAAACAAATTTTGAATTCATTGAAGCAGCATGTCTAGGCAGTTTTTTTGTTTTTTTGTTTTTTAAAATATTTTTTTACTGATATAATTTATTTATTTTTTTTTAAATACCACAGAAAACAAGAAGAAAACTTGCAAGAGGATGCGTTCATTTTGGTGATTCATAAAAACAAATAAGTGCAGATTTCAATGATTAAACCGTTGGCACTTGTCAAGTTTTGGCAGGACGGCTGCTGCCTCTGTTGGATTTGCATCATCTCCGTCTGCAGGGGCTTTTCTTTTATCGCTTGCCTTTTTTTTAAATCAGGCGGCATGTGAAGTCCTTGTGGCGTAGTGGCTAATGCGTTGAATAGTTGGTAGGTTGGTTGGTTGGAATTTACAGAAAGTTGAACCTTGGATTGACATGAGTAAAAGGTACACAATGCTCGCTTGGTAGTCATGGCATGAAGTTCCATAGTCCTTGTTAAAGAGCATCGATGTTTTTTGAGATCAGGCAGCATAGGGATTTCTTTGTGGCATACTGTATTCTTAGTGTCAATGACACAGCCGAGCACCAGGTTCCCTATTGCTGAATGTCAGCTATTATTAACAATAGACTATTTAATCTTGACAACCTGCTAAGAAGAAGGAAAATATTGAATTCACATCAGTTGTAAAGTAAAAAGTAAAGTCGTCGGGGCGGCATAAAGTCGGTATCAGCCAGTCAGCGAGGGAGTCTATCCCCTTTTCAATAGTGCTAGACCAAGGAGATTGTTTTGGCGTCTGAGGTGGAGCGCCACACATACTATCAGCTCCTTACTTTAATGCACAGATCCCTGTGCTACTTATACGCTGAACTGGTGAGGACCAGTATTGAACTAGGAACCTTGTGGTTTCTAGCCGAACGCTCTACCGACTGAGCTAACCCGGCCCCTTTGTACTCAAATCTAAAAAGAGGAAACAAATCATTGGGGAACAATTTTGGACATAATTTCTGTTGAGTTTGAGTTTTCATTTGATTTAGACTAATATTGGCATGTTGATTTCAAAACTGCAGTCAGTTTTCTCTACAGCTTACTCCCCAAATAAGCACAATTGTAGTGTTTGTCTTTAAGTAATAAAACTGGTCAACTGATTATGTTGATCTTTTTTATTGAAAATAAAGAAGAATTATTCAGATCTGGTGACAAGGTTGATTACCAGTCAAAGAACAAACATCAATGCATTTGTGAAGCTAATCTATTTTGCATATTTTGAATTAATACATGTTGACTATGACAAAGCTTGTTTTTGTTTTGTTTAGTGTTTTGTAAGAAAGCTTCACTTTGATTGGATGAAAGATATCACATGTTAAAAGAGAATTTAGTTAGATTCTAAGTCAGAAGAGATTCAGACTCGAAATGAAGAAGTTGCATGAGTGAAACTTAACATTTGAACCCCCTGAAAGTATTATGTAAACCTTTGTTTCTTAGCGATATATAAGATACATTGGAGGATTAAAAACACACTAATACCATGGACTGTTTTGAGGCAAATTTAACTCAGATTTTCCTTGATACATCATTAATAAAGTCGTCGGGGCAGCCTAATGTCAATATCAGCCAATCAGCAAGGGAGTCTACCCCCTTTTCACTTGCGCTAGACCAAGGAGATTATTTTAGCGTGTGAGGTGGAGCGCCACACCTACCATCAGCTCCTTACTTTACCACACAGATATCTGTGCTACTCATAAGCTGAGTTGGCGAGGACTGGTATCGAACTAGGAACCTTGTGGTTTCTAGCCAAACGCTCTATCGACTGAGCTAACCTGGCTCATTTAGACTATAAATTGAATACTCATTGATCAACTTACAGAATTTGAGAGATGACATTGAAAGACTATATGTATAAAAAAAAAAAAAAAAAAAAAAGGAGGACGGAGAGGATTCACCAGGATTGCGTAGATGCAACTATTCAAGGACCTGAGGGATACACTAAAAAGAGCAAAGAAAGACAAATTACAGAAGCCAGGTTTCTTGCTCACATCAGAAACAGTTATTTTAAAGCAAACAATATGAAAGATCTGTTTGAAAATGTCAACATGTATAACTTCCTAACCATTAGGCATGACATAACCCCAGACGGGTTGATATGCCATCAAAATCAATAGACAACATAATCCCTCCACAGAAGCAACAAATCCTACAACATCAGTTTTTAAACAGGTTTGTATACTAAGTTTTATTTCTAGATCAGTGGCCGTACCAAGGTTAAAGATCCCAGTCTGTCCTACTATCTATCCATAGTTGGAGGGAGAATAGTTAGATTCATACCTTTTCCAGGGTTATTAGCGCTATGTAAAATGCAACTAGCCTTGTCCCGTATTTGAAACCATGTCACCGATTCTATTTCCCACGACAATACCCATTATATCACGGGCACCTCAACGAATGTAAACTTCAAACATCATTTAGAGATTAATTTAAACATATGGACAACCAGAAATAATTAGAAAACAGAAATGGCAAGAAGAAAAACAACTGTGTGAAAATTCAAGCAACAAATTGAAGAGATTGCACATGAAAAGACATGAACCTGGCTAAGAAAGGGAAACTTCAAGAGCGAAACTGAATCTCTAAAAACAGTAGCAGAAAAACAATACCATAAGTTCCAACTATATCAAAATGAAAATAGGTAAGATGCAACAGAATAGCAAGTATAGGATGTGAGGAGAGAGAGAAAGAGATGAAATTGTTAATCACATAAGTGAATGCAGTTAAACAGACAACCTAAAATAGACCGAAGACCATACTAAGTATTTATTAGCAAGAAAAGAAAAAAGCTTGTCCTGTTCCAGCAGACCATTGATTAAAAATTGAAAATGAAAAGATAGACAAATACTTGAATCTTAGTATCCATTTTTTTGTTTACTGCATCTGCGCAAGTGACTGAACAGTCCTATTTTTGAATGGCAATCTGTGGTGCAGTGACTGCAAACAAACAGTGATGCTTGCTGGAGTTGTTGTTGTCTCTTCTTCCTTCTGGCTCTCTTTGCTGTGGCAGCTTCTTTCCCCTCTTTTTCACCCCTTTTCATGCCTTGTTTGACAAGGAGGTGCTTGTCTTCATGTCCTTCTTGCAGACGTCTTTAAATGTAGAACATGAGGGTGATGGTGATACCAGTTGTAATTGGAGCTCTTGGAAGCTTTCACTTTTTACTGAAGTTTTTTCTTGATTAGTAGTGTCTGGTGAAAAGCTAACCAAAAATTCATGGAGTCCCAAGTGAAATTTGCATGTTAAAAGGTGTTGCACATCCAGCATTGGGCAGTTAACTATGTGCCTGTACGGATCTACAAAATTGTTCACTATGGCAAGTGCAAACTCTCCACTTCTACCACACTAATTCCCTTCCATACATCCATGTCACAGCCCAGGTTAACACTAAATCAAGAAGAATATGCAAGTGAGTGTTTGTTTGTTTATATATATATATATATATATATGTAGAAAGTTTTGTAGAAAAAACAAGATGTTAAAAGTTTTGCTTACATAACGTCGAAAACAGATTTCTGTCAGCAAAAATTTTAACATCTTGTTTTTTCTACAAAACTTTTACACATATTGTCGGATTCAATATCCATTTCACCTTTCATATATATATATTTACCAACCCCTCCACACGAGTAGGATGCGACAAGGTCAATTTTTAAGCAGAGTTTAACAGGTTAGACTTCAGAGTTTTCCTCCTCCTAGACTGGTAACCTATCCAAGGTTAAAGAGCCCAGTCTGTCCTACTATTTACCCATAGCTGGAGGGAGAATTTATGGATTCATACCTTTCACAGGGGTATTAGTGCTATGTAAGGCAAACAGCCTCATCAAGGATTTGAACTCTGGTTGACAAGTCCATTTCCTATGACTCTAACCATACAACTGTTCCAACAGCCAAACTGCATCTCACTAGGATACAGTGGCTTTTGATGGTGGTGATCTCTGTGGATATCCTGTGGCAAGCCACTCATGATTTACTGGTGGGCTCACCTGCAGGCTATTCAAGTGAGTGTGTGTCTGATCAAGGAAGACCCAACTGATAAGTTGAGCAACTGTGAAAAATCCTCGTCTATGGTATCAGTGAACAGTCATGGACAATGAGGCACGGAATGTGTCTGGGGGACCACCTTCAGCCACCAATCCCGGAGAAACTTTACACAACCATCTGGAGCCAGCTTACCCCCCGCCCTTCACACACTGAGGGAATCTGGTTTTTATCATCCCATCCACACAAACAACAATGACTATTGTCAACACTTGATTCTTTGCACACCGTTTGTAAATCTATCTCACCCAACATCAATTTTATTAGCGACAGCTGTGCTGCTTATATCATACCAACGTTAGCCTCACATGCTTTCACAAAGAACCCCCCCCAAAAAAAACAAACAAAAGAAACAGTCAAGTACTTTTGGGGGGTCCCTAGTGATAATGGGATCCTAAGCAATTGCTTCTATTTCTTTTATCTCAGGGCAGATCTGATCTGGTGTTCCTGCCAGTAAAGACACTCGCTAAAATAAGTTACATATGTAAAAATATTTTAAGATTGGAGGTGCATGGTCTAATAGTTAGTATCATAGTAAATGACTCATTGACCCAAGTTCAAATCCTGGACGAAGCTACTGTTCACATAGCGCTAATATCCTTGGGAAAGGTATGAATTCAATTACTCTCCCTCCAGCTATGGGTCAATAGTATGGCAGACTGGGCTCTTTAACCATGGTAAGGCAACCAGTCTAGGAGAAAGAGAACTCTAAATTCAAACCTGTAAAACGCTTGGAGTGGTCACTACTAGAATAGGCTTAGTCCTAATTAGAGATCTATTTCACTAATTTAATTTAATCTAAAATCTAATTTTAGGAAAAGTTGTTCGTTTTAAGCATAGGATTTTGGTTCATATACTCAATGGTCAAAACGTTATGTGACAATAAAGATGAGGATGCTACTATACATAAATCAATTTAGACTAGTGTCTTCATCTTGATTGTAAAAGATGCAGCATTTTGGATGTTGTATCCTCTGGACCTTTTTTTTTTTTAGGTGCGATA
Organism: Doryteuthis pealeii; assembly: GCA_023376005.1. Lineage (NCBI taxonomy): Eukaryota > Metazoa > Mollusca > Cephalopoda > Myopsida > Loliginidae > Doryteuthis > Doryteuthis pealeii. The sequence continues at coordinate 76,793,644 of CM042141.1, read as the reverse complement.
TAATCTTGATGCCCTTTATCATCCTTTATCCACAATTTCCAATTGATAATAAAAAAAAGAATTTATAATCATAATTTCTTGGTCTAAAAACTTTGACAGAAATGTTGATTATATACCCCCCACACATCTATATGTGCACACACAAATATATATCCACCTACATTATATATTATAAAGAAACAAGACACGGAACGAGCACTCCAACTTTGAAGTATGGAGTTAACCACGAGTGTGGCAGACAGGTTGAGAGTTAAAGAAATAACCAAACAACTAGAAATAGGAATAAAAGACCTGTATTTACAGAATAACAATAGGATTGCAAACTTTAGTTCGTCCGCACAAATGTATATATAATTTGTAAACTTATCTGAGTCCTGAGATAGGGTATTATCGGAGCCCTTGCTACGGCCTTCTGATAGTTTGGATATGATAGACGTTCTGTTTGATGTCCGACTCCGATGTTGGGTGTTGGGGAAGAGATGGAGAGACCCTGTTTTAGGTCTGTTCCCTTGGAAGCTGGATCAGAAGAGGACGAGTTTGCTTATTAGGCTGTGCTGCCAAAGTATGCTGGCTCGTGATTAGTTGGTTCGAAACAGAGGCTCGTAGACAAGGACGATAACCCCCATACCCCAGAATTCTCAATTATATATATATATACACAACAAAATGGCAACACTGTAAATGTTTCAATTTACTCAAAATTAAACAGACAGCAAGATTACAATAAATAATTACATACAGATTAATATGTGCACTGGTTCTTAATCAAAGGGTATATCAAAAGCTCTTAGACTATGTAAATACTGTATTCAAGTCAAATTTTTTTTTTTTCTTTAATTGTATTTTCCGTCAGACTGTGTGCATGTGTGTTGACAAGTAAATAGAATATTGTATGAAATTCAGTAATATTTGCCCATGACACATTACTAAGTATTCAGCTAGAATTGTAAACAGCTTTAGGAATTCAGCTGTTCACACACAACACACACACACACACAGAAATGAAAGGGTTAATTTCTTTTTTTTTTTTTTTTTTTCTTATCAAAATTTCTCAGAATATTATTCCGTCACATTTTGTAAGCAGTGCAGAACAAAAACATCAGTTGATGCAAGGAATAGTTAGCACTACTGTTCTTCTGCAGGAATGTCTTTGGCAACCCATGAAGGTAGATATACCATTAAAAAAAAAAAAGAAACCAAACTAAACTATTTAACCCATAGCTGGGGGAGATGCGGAGAGTGATACCTTTCCCAAGAGTATTAGTCTGAAAGTAAACGTAATAGTGTGATTGGAGTACAAACTCATAATGAATTTACAATTCAGCATATTAGCCAATATACCATGTGGACTCCTCCCTTCTATGTCCAATTTTCTTCAATGTCCATTTTATATAGAAGACAATTTAAATTAAAATAAGTGTCATCTTTTTATATGCATTCTTATTTAGTTTGTTAGCCTTTCTAATTTAATATATTTTATTTTTATAGATGTTTGTTTTTTAGAAGCATTGTTGAATATATCATTATTTATATTTTTTTGGTTGAAGGCAATTACAATGCGTATATCGCATAAAATTGATAATTATAGTAAATAAACATGATGGTTTCTGACTATACCTGTTGAGGTCCCGGTTTCGATTTCTGTTGGAGGGAAATCGTTAGTATACATCGCTGATGAGACTTAATAAAGTCGAAACAGTCTGTACGATGTTCTACAGACCGAACGATCCTTTGCCAAAATTCACTTATGCTTATTTACTATAATTATCGAATTTATGCGATATACGCATTGTAATTGCCTTCAAGCAAAAAAAAAAAAATATATAATAATAATATTTTATTTTGTTAAAACTTAAATGCTTGCACCTGGCAATAATGAATTTGCAATTCAGCATATTAGTCAATATACCATGTGGACTCCTCCGTTCTATGTTCAATTTTCTTCAATGTCCCATTTTATATAGAAGACAATTTAAATTAAAATAAGTGTCATCTTTTTATATGCATTCTTATTTAGTTTTGTTAGCCTTTCTAATTTAATGTATTTTATTTTGTTAAAACTTAAATGTTTGCACCTGGCAGAGAGCACATATTTTTTGCTATTAAAGATAATATCAGCAATTGTAGCAGAACTTAGTGAAGAGAACTGATGTAATGACAAGATATTGTCAAAGTGGAGAAGGATAGGAATAAGCATCAAGTTAAATAGTAGGGTTTATTTATATTGTATATTCTTACACTTCAGCTATGAGCAAAATAGTAGATAATACTGTCAGACTGTGTATAATAAAATAATGATATCTAAACATCTAAACTTTATTCCAACAAATCAGGTTGTAATGTTTGGCAAGTTTTGGTTTGGTTTGTTTTATGGCATATCAACCTCAGTGGGTCAGTTAATGCCGACAAAGTTTTGAAAACTGCTCCATATTTTCCAGACCTCCAGAACTGGAACCTCAGCCATGATTGTTTGTTTGTTTTATGGCATATCAATCTCAGTGGGTCATTTAATGCCGACAAAGTTTTGAAAACTGCTCCATATTTCCCAGACCTCCAAAACTGGAACCTCAGCCATGATTGTTTGTTTGTTTTATGGCATATCAATCTCAGTGGGTCATTCAATGCTGATAAAATTTTGAAATAAATTCATTCTTAATGGATACTCATTTTTTTTTAATAAACACATTTTTCTATTTAACCCATAGATGGGACCCTAACAGGTACTACCATTCCGGGTCAGAGTGGACCTGCGAGCAATAGTGATGAAGGGGTGCTCCATATTTCCCACACCTCCAGAACTGGAACCTCACCATCAGAATTTAACATCATTACCAGGACATGAAGACCCTCAGTCACTGCCTTCTAATAAATCCTGATAAAAAGGGTTGAGGCTTGCCATAAGAGCAATAGGGTTGGAGCAATCATATAGGAGCTAGGGCTTGACATGACCAGTCGATTGATTAGAGGAGGCCTCTCCTACCGCTCATTTAGCCTAAGTAAGAGTCTAAGTGGAGTGTTGCATGTCATGGACTGCTCAGCCACCTGGGTTCCATCCTTAAGCATCACGGATCGCCACCCACGGTCAACAGGTGGCCCTGTTGGGTGAGTCTTACTCATCTGCAGAGGTGCAGTCAGTGTATTCTAACACCCCACCGACAGGGCGGTGTAATGTTTAACAAGTTTTTGTTTCTTTGTTTAATGGCATATCAATATTTGTGGGTTATTTAATGCCAATAAAATGGTAAGATATTAGCTAGAGGCAGCTACTATTTTCACTTGCCTAAGTTCATTTGCACTACACAGGTGACAGATTAATGTAGGAGATATTTATGTCACACACTGTATTACATAATTTCATCTAAGTTTGTTGTTGGCAAGTGCTTGTGCATGTTTTAGTAAATTCTTATTTGGCATTTGAGTTTTTAAAAAAATATGCTATTGATAAATTCTTCCAGGCTGTAGCTATGTCTGTAGTACTGTATGGTTGCACTACTTGGGTTTTAACAAAATGCATGGAGAAAAACTAGATGGGAACTATGCAAGAATGCTGCATGCTTTTTTAACAAATCCTGAAAGCAGCAGCTTACAAAAGTTGTATGGCCATTTACCTCCAATCTCACAAACCATCTAAGTAATACAAACAAGACATGCTGGACACTGCTGGAGAAGTAAGGATGAACTCAAAAGCGACTATTAAATCCTGCACATGGACATACCAGTGTTAGCCGACTAACAACAACTTATATTCATCACTTCTGTGCTAACACTTGATGCCATCTAGAGAACTTAGTAAGAGATAGTCAATAGGGATGGATGGTGAGAGAGAGAGTGAAAGGAATCTGTGCTATCGCATGCTTTGATGATGATATATTTTAGATATTTAATGTAACAATAATTATGGGACAGAGACAGCTCTGTGCAGACACTGACTGCCATCTAGAGAACCTGCCAATAGGGATGGATGTAAGAGAGAATCAAGAGAATACATGCTGTTGGCATGCCTTAATGATTTCCTGTTTGCTCCCATTTTGATCACTGACATTGAAAGTTGACAGTTTCATTAAGCAACAGTTTTATATGAATCTTTATTTACAAGCTTACAAATATATAAATAAATTCACACACAGACACACACACGTGTGCATGCATGTATGCATGCAAGGTTCTACCTAGACACTTAGGGGAATTTGACCATGAAAAAAATTACATATTCTAACCTCTAAATTCAACCGTCACCTTCAAAAAAATAGTCCCTTGCCTGTTGTCTGCATACTGACTGATAATGGATAAAGCTAAAATATGTATTCCATTAGCTTCAAATTTCTCACCTAACTTTTGGGTAACACGTGTAGTTTTGAGGTTGCCTCAGAAAGTGTCTGAAACCGAGTCATGTAGTCATTAGCTGTATTTTGATTTGATATATTCAGGGTATAAGAATCGAGCACTTAAATTTGAAACAGCTGGGGAGGATGAAATGCAGACAGCAATTGTGAGAATTCATTGATGTGTATTTTATTGTCTCTTATGAATTATGCTTTGTAATTCATATATATAAACTTGTAAACATTTATGTTGCCTACATGAAATGAATACATATAATCAATTGTCACTTATGCTTGTTATATAAGTTAATCATGTATACTTTTGACATTTGTCAGTCTTGTAAAACTATGGATCCTGTGTATGATTTTGGTCAGTTGAATTTTAGGGCATGTCAACCCTAGGGTTATTTTATTCCAAAGTGGTTTTGTTTCATTCATTCTTGTTGCGTATTCAATTTTTTTAAAGCACACACACACACACACACACACACACACACATATATATATATATATATATATATATATATATATATATATATATATATATATATACACATATACACACACACAAATATAAATAAACCCACACAAATATATACAAATACTCAAATAAATATACACTCACATATACACAAATATAAATACATATACACACACATATACACAAATATAAATACATATACACACATATACACATACATATACACACACATATACACATACATATACACACAATATACAATATAAATACATATACACACACATATACACAAATATAAATACATATACACACACATATACACACATATATATACACACATATACACACATACACAAATATATACATATACACACATATACACAAATATATACATATACACACATATACACAAATATAAATACATATACACACATATAAATAATGATCTATTTACCCAATAGATGAGACTCTAACAGGTTTGTTGGTTGGTTAGATTTTTATGTCATGTTTCTTTATACAAAAGACATTTTGTTTTATTCATTCACGATTGGTATTCAATTTTTTTAAACACATTCTTTTTAAATCATTTTTTCTATTTAACACATAGACGGGACCCTAATAGGTACAACCACTCTGGGTAAGAGTGGATCTTGAGTAATTCCAGTCAAAGGCTACTCCCAGATATGAAGCTTCACCATCAGATGCAGTTTAGTGTCATACCCAGGATACTCCCATTTTTTTTACTGGGAGTCTTAACTCTCTGCAAGGAGATTCAGTCAGTGTATTCTAAGCTTTGCTCACAGGGTGGTCCCAAACAATTGAGAAAAAGATGTTGCAATGAAATTTAGCATCAAGCTAATATGTAGCATATAAACATCTGTGAATTTGCAATATAATTTAGCATTGAATGACTTAAAACAAAGTTGGAAAAAATGAGTCAGTATCAGCATGACACATGACTTTTTTTTTTAGGTAATGGGTAGAGGAATGCATTTTTGAAATAAGTCAGAAACTCAGTTTTAAAAATTAGATTAGATACAAAGAAAAATAATGCACATTTTCTTGAATGTTTTTATCACCAGAAATCTTAAAACAACAATGCAAACTTCCACTACCAAATATTTTCCTTACAAGAATAAAAGGGTACTAGTTAGAAACAAATATATCTATCTTAGATATACTATATATCTTTTATAAACATTTTAGTCATAGGAAGTAAACTTGGGTATTGGGTTTTTGAAGATTTTTCTTTGCACACAGTTGTATGATATCAAATATTCCTATCTATAAAAATTAATTTGCATAAAGTTGCATGGCTGCAAGTATTCCTATAAAAAACTAATTTGTTGTATGGTTTTAAGTATTCCTATCAATAAAAACTAATTTGCATAAAGTTGTATGATTTCAAGTATTCTTATCAATAAAACTAATAACAGAACAAACATGCCATCCTAGCTTTGTTGGATCTCCAAGGTAGATCTCCACTACAGTTTATTAAACAGTCAAATGTACTTTGTTCATAAGTATTAATTGTCTGTCTTTCCTTACCGAATGTTCAGTGTTAATGTATGTATAGAGGCACTATTGCATTTATATTTGGTTTCAAACTAATTCCAACTAATTCTTATACCATTAAATAAACCAAACAAGTTTAGGAATAGATATTTACAATTTAGTGAGCAGTTTTCTATCTATAATGGCACATGTGGCATAATGGTTAGAGTCATAGGAAATGGACTCGTTGATGCGAGTTCAAATTCTGGACTAGGCTGTTTGTATTTCACATAGCACTAATACACTTGGGGAAGGTATACATCCACATACTCTCCCTCCAGCTATGGTTGAATGATAGGGCAGACTGAGCTCTTTAACCTTGGTTAGTCAACCAGTCTAGGAGAAGGAAAGCTGAATTCAAACCTGTTAAACTTTGCTTAAAAATTGACCTTGTGTCACATCTAGTTCATGCGGAGGGGTTGGTAAATATCTATATAATGGCACAGTCACTGTTGCTATTTCTCATTCAAAAAAAAAAGGGTAGGGGGCTTTTATAACTAGAACCTATGATTTGTCCTTAATAAATGCTGCTTTTAAAGATAACAAGGCTCGTTTCCTTTTACCATTACCATGAATTCTAGCCTGTAACATAACTAGCTGAAAAAGAAATATCATCTCAGTTGTCACTACATAACAAACATAGCTGTTCTAGTATTTTTGGCCTCCAGCTTTCAATACATGCCTCGTCTAAGTATAACCTTGATATAGTAAATATAATACTTTGCATTTATTTATAGTTTCTGACTGAATCCTACGGGAACAGGGATTTATGTAGTACTCCAAGGGAGTTGAGGGAGGAGTAGAATTATATAGGTAAATGAGGTAAGTTGGTAGACTAAAGAATATGGCAGTCTGCCATATGTAATGCAGAGAATTAAGTACTGGGTGGGGAGCAAAGAGAGGTGTCAAAGAGAGACAATGAGAGTTTGGTAAAAAGGAAGAGGAAGAATCAGAGAAGAGACAAAAAGAAAAAAAAAGATTATGGGTGCAGGTGGGGGTGAGTAAACATATAGAAGAACTGAGACAGTAAATCGGGGAATTAAAATAAATAGATAAAAGGAATAAAACAGAGGAAAGAAGTGAAAGAGATGTTAGGAGATGAGAGAAGGAGAGTGTGAAAAAGTAAGAAAATAAAAAGAGAAAGGGAAGTTAAAAAAAACAAAAAAAAAACAAAGAAAGACAAGAAGTTCAGGTGACAGGAACATTAGATTAAATAATGTTAGTAAATTAGTGAATGAAAAAAAAGAAAAGAAATGGAAGAAAAGAATTGAAGAGTTAAAAAAGAAAGATAAAACAAAATGAGATGGTTAGAAAATTTTTTAAAAGTAAAAAAGTGAATGAAAGGAATAAATGAAATAATGCATGAAAGTGAGTGGAGGACAAGGTGAAAATAAATCAATATGAGATCAAAAGGTGAACATCACACAAGAGTGGAATATATATATATATATATGAAACTAAGTAATGGCAAACAGTTTTAAAGTTTTTAACACTTTATATTTGATTTTAATTTGGCTGTGTACTTGTCACAGCATTTATTGTGTTAGGAACAGCTAACAAAATTAGGTATATACATGAACACACACATGTACACCTACACAAATATACATTCACAGACACACACACACACATGTACACCTACACAAATATACATTCACAGACACACACATATACATATATATATATATATATATATACAAATATACATATGTTGTTATTGTGGAACTTATTCTCATAACACCCATGCTTCACACTAAATCCCCCCAAATATATATATATATATATAAGTAAAGTCGTCGGGGCGGCCTAATGTCGGTATCAGCCATGCAGCGAGGGAGTCTATCCCCTTTTCACTAGCGCTAGACCAAGGAGATTAATTTTAGCGTCTGAGGTGGAGCGCCACACCTACCATCAGCTCCTTACTTTACCGCACAGATCCCTGTGCTACTCATAACGCTGAGTTGGCGAGGGCGGGTATCGAACTAGGAACCTTGTGGTTACTAGCCGAATGCTCTACCGACTGAGCTAACCCGGCCCCTATACATCATACATGTACACCCATATATAAATATGTACATATATCCATATAAAACAATTATTGAAATCATTGCAACTTCATTGGTTTCAATTCTGAAATTTGCTTCTGCTAGACCGGTTCCCATACCAAGTCTAAACAGACCAATCTGCACTATTTACTTATAGATACCAGGGGAGATTCATTCATGCCTTTCTTAAGAGCATTAGCATAAAATGAAACAGAAACAGGCTTGTTCAGAATTTGCACTTAGCCTGCCTTTCTTATGATCATAACTCTTATACCACTCATGCTATCTCCATTACAAATATTTGGGAGGGAATTTCAACTCATTCAAGTTTATAGCAGTAATTTGTCAAATGTAAAATATAAGACTGCATAAGTAATTGAGAGATGTAAAAAAACGTTATGTTTAAAAAAATAATGGCCATTTTTATTTGATATTTAAATGTAAAACTGGCCATTATTTTATTAGAATACTAGTTTGAGACCTTTACTTTATTAAAACTTGCAGATAGAATTATTTGGTTTGTTTTGTTTTGTGGCATATCAACCTCAGTGGGTCATTTAATGCGATAAAGTTTTGACATAAATCAATTCTTAATGGATAATACAATTTTTTTATAAATACATTGTTCTATTTAACCCATAGATGGGACCCTAACAGGTACTACCACTCTGGGTCAGAGTGGACCTGGGAGCAATGGTGATGAAGGGGTGCTCCACATTCCCCAAACCTCCAAAACTGGAACCTCACCATCAGATAGAGTTTAACGTCATTCCCAGGACATGTAGACCCGCAGCCACCAGATAGAATTGTGATCTATCCATTTGAAAAATATAAAACAGCAATACTTTAATTCTTATTTATCAAGTTGCAACTATCAGCGATTGCAATGACACAAAATGTGTACAATATATATTTACCAACCCTCCGCCCGAGTAGGATGTGACACAAGGTCAATTTCTTAAGCGGAGTTCAACAGGTTTGAATTCAGAGTTTTCCTTCTCCCAGACCGGTTACCTCACCAAGGTTAAAGAGCCCAGCCTGCCCTACTATTTATCCATAGCTGGAGGGAGAGTAGGATCCATACCTTTCCCAAGGGTATTAGCGCTAAGTGAAATGCAGTTACCACATTCAGGATTTGAACTCAGGGCGACGAGTCCATTTCCCATGACTTTAACCATTACACCACGCGCTTCCAAATGTGTACAATATGCATATGAAAACTTTGGAAGCCTTTTGTATACACAAAATATATATACCAAAGATTCCTACCAACTTATTGCTTTAAACTGACCTGATGCTTCTGAAGGTTACCCTTCTTTTTTTTTTTTTTACCCAGGCTCATTTATGATTATAGTACTAAGAAACGCAACCCTTATTTCTATATGCTGGCATTATGCATCCCACTCTATGGCAAAGTGTTCTAGATAGATTAGTAAGCAAAGCCTTGAAACAAAGGTGAATATTTGAGAAGTTTTATGTTAGAATAGGTTGTGTAACTAGCCAGATTATAATGCAACCTATCTGCGGATCCACTGCAAATACTGACTTTGACAATCATTTATTAGGGGTTCAACTTATCCACTGCTAATAGGAACACGTCCTGTGTCTCTGATGCACAAAAATCTAAAAGGACGCAGTAAAATCATACTCATGCATCCACTGTATTTTTTCTTCCCTCACCATTTCAAGCTAACTGTAAATATATTTCAATAGTTTCTTAGAAACGAATTACACAGGGTAGGTTACAAGGTAGGGGTTGGACGGCTTTTGTTGGGACCCATAGATTTTCCTGGGGATTCATTCAAAGCACATATGTGCATCCAGGACACACTATATGAACAAGCTATCAGCCTCACAGCTATCTGCAAGTATATATGGTATGTAAAAATGCATTTTATGAACAAGTTCTAAACATTATCATTTTTTATTAGTATTTTCTTTCGTCTTAATTTCTGCTTCTTTTAATCACATCCTGCTCAAGCCAACTTTCTATAAGTTGGGATGAAAAAAAAAAGAAAAAGAAAAAAAAACAACTAAAATTAAAAGATAAAAGAAAATACTAATCAAAATTAATAATTAAATCAACTGTGAAAATCTATGGCAAATCATGCTGAAAGTTCAACTTCCCACTAGATCAGCAAAGTTAAGCAGTCATGAGCCTGATCACTACTTATATGGGTTACTATTTTGCATAGGTAAGCCATGGACTGCTATTGACAGGTTAATGCCTGTATGAAAATGAGAATGCTTCCAAGCAGTAGCTATGTTAGTACTACTGTATGGTTAACAACACAAGGATGCTGTATGCTGTTTTGAACAAATCCTGAAAGCAGCAACCTACAAAACTGCTCTACAGCCACTTACTTCCCATCTTGCAAACAATCCAAATAAGACAAGCTGGGTACTGCTGGATGAGTAAGGATGGACTCATAAGTGATATTTACCAATGGACTTCTACACATGGACACACCAGTGTTGGCTGACCAGCAAAAAATTACATTCATCAGCTCTGTGGAGACACTGGATGTTATCTAAAGCAGTGGTTCTCAACCGGGGTTAGGACAATATACTATTTTTTTGTAGTCCAGACAAGCAAAAAATATTTAATCATATATAGTCCATTCCTTTATGGAGATTCTTAATGATTTTAAATAAAAATCTTTTAAAATAGAAATCCTCAAAATTATGAAAATTAAAATTGGTCCTGTAATATATTACGTAATAGCATAGTTTTTATGTAAGATAAATACAACAACACTCTCACAACACTCGTGCCCATGCAGCACAGGCATAGGCACACTCTCGTGCCCATGCAGCCCAGGCATAGGCACAGGCATGCATGCACAGGCATAGGCATAGGCACACTCTCGTGCCCACGCAGCACAGGCATAGGCACACTCTCGTGCCACGCAGCACAGGCATGCATAGGCACACTCTCGTGGCATAGGCATAGGCACTCTCGTGCCATGCAGCACAGGCATAGGCACACCACGCAGCACAGGCATAGGCACACTCTTATGCACACAGGCTATGCACGCAGCACAGGCATAGACACACTCTCATGCATGCAGCACAGGCATAGACACACTCTCATGCATGCATAGACACACTCTCATGCATGCAGCACAGGCATAGACACACTCTCATATAGACACACACATGCAGCACTGGCATAGACACACTCTCATGCATGCAGCACACTCTCATGCTGCAGCACTGGCATAGACACACTCTCATGCATGCAGCACAGACAGACACATTTTTGTGCACACAATAGACACATACTCATACACTGATTGAAAATAAAATTACAACATCATGAATATGCGTTTCAATTTATGCAAGATTAAAAATACACATAATATAACTTTATTACAAGTTATATTTTTTTTGTCTATAAACTTCAAAGTAAAGTGTGAATCATCAATACTCTGACCCTAAATTAATGCAATGTACATCCTAGTTTAATGTTTATGAAAGCCAATACTGTTTTTATGCATACACACACACAATGCACTGGTATGAATGTTTGCAGCATTGCACCAAATCTGTTCAGTCTTTGCAATGCAGTTTCTCCACTGATTTTCTTTTAGGATTGAAAGAAAAAAATATCAGCACATCATAAATAAAACCAGAAAATATTGAATGAAATAAAGTTCTCATTTTATTCCTGTCCAAATGATGAGGACCCCTTGACTTAAAACGCAAGATGGTGTGGGTAGACAGGAGAGCTGGATTGATATTTGGGAGGAAAGATGAGGAACTGCAATTTTTCCAATTGGAAGATATGTCTGTCTGTCTGTCTGTCACTAACGCTTTGGTACTTTCAGGTTCTGAATCTTTTTTTTCCATTTTGGCCCAAAATAAAAATCACAAATGCTTGGCAAACATATGTGATACTAGATTGAAGAAATTGCCATTTTATTCTATTGCCAGAAGTGAATCAAATAACTAATTTTAACCCAACTATGATAGTTTCTATCACAACCAGTGGTCTGCAGTATTGTATCTTATAAAAGAATTATATATATATATATATATATATATATATGCTCGAGCAGGATGACACAAGGTCAATTTCTTAAGCAGAGTTTAAGTGGTTTGAATTCGGAATTTTCCTTCTCTAGACTGGTTACCTAGCCATTATTAAAGAGCCCAGTCTGCCCTGCTATTTACCCATAGCTGGTGGGAGAATTGGATCCAAATACAAAACAAAAGATGGCTGGTGTGTTCACAGTGATTTTTCAGTGTAAACAACTAAAATGTGCAAGAGCCACTGCGCGTGGCTAACGACAGGATCACAGTGTTGGGGGGGCCATTATGATCGGTTTTAAACTAGGCGAAGATATACAAATATAATATACATATTGACAATATATATATATATATATATATATATATATATATATGGGAATAAATATGGAAAATAAATCCAACAATATTAAGAAATTTGAAAAAACAAAAGTTCCGAAAATAGGATGAATTTATTTATCGATGTTTAAACATTTCGTTTTCTTTAAAATATTTAATATATCACCGTTTCTAGCTAAAATAGTTTTAAATACCTACAAAATACCAGGCTTCATTTAATTATTTAGTCATCATTCCCACTTTGTTCCCTTTGTTCTCATAAAATCAGTCTATTAATACTTATTCATGTCTTTTGTTGAATGCATTTCTTCGAGTTGCGTCACGCGTCATGACATCTTCGCGTGCGACTTGTCTTTCAAAAATATAATGCTGAACAAATACAGTTACACAACAAAAGAGATTTTATAATGATTCTCATCTCCTGTCATCTATAAAATATCCATCATTTTCTTCACCCCAAGATACATCCTGATGAAGGTTTAAAGAAACCGAAATGTTTAAACATCGATAAATAAATTCATCCTATTTTCGGAACACTTGTTTTTTCAAATTTCTATATATATATATATATATATATATATATTATATATATATATATATATATATATTATACACACACATGGACTATATATATATAATATATATATATATATTATATTATAACACACATGGACTATATATATATATATATATATATATTATACACACACATGACTATATATATATATATATATATATATATATATATTATACACACACATGGACTATATTATATTATATATATATATATACACACATGGACTATATATATATATATATATATATATATTATACACACACATGGACTATATATATAATATATATATATATATATTATACACACACATGGACTATATATATATATATATATATATAATATTATAACACACACATGGACTATATATATATATATATATATATATATATATATATATATATTATACACACACATGGACTATATATATATATATATATATATATATATATATATATATTATACACACACATGGACTATATATATATATATATATATATATATATATATATATATATATATATTATACACACACATGGACTATATATATATATATATATATATATATATTATACACACACATGGACTATATATATACATATATATATATATATTATACACACACATGGACTATAATATATATATATTATACATGGATATACATATATATATATATATACACACACATGGACTATACACACACATGGACTATATATATATATATATATATATTATACACACACATGGACTATATATATATATATATATATTATACACACATGGACTATATATATATATATATATATTATACACACACATGGATATATATATATATATATATATATATATATATATATATTGCAGAGTATAAATTTTAGTCCCATAAAGAAAACTGGCCACAGGTGTCCTAGGAGTGTCAAAAGGCTTTGTGAAAAGGTTGATGTGCCTGTTTGTAGACTTGAAGCTTAGCCAGATTGTTTATAAACCAATATCTTTACCAGAAAAATCACGCTTCCCCATCTCAACTGGTAGGTAAGTAGACAGGTAAAAATGCTAAGTAGGTAAAACTGTTGCTTGCTAATTACCAGGTGAACATAGGTGCACCGAAGAAAAAAAAAACACATGCATCCCTGAAACTAAAACTGAGCACATAATACCTATTCATATCTACTTGTATGACACCACAGGTAATATATAGGGCTTTGGACACTCATACAAGGCTGTGCAGGTGTGTCAATATGTACCTTGAATAAGTGAATAGATACAAAGGTAAGTAGGTAACAATGCAGCATACTAATTGCAGGTAAGTATGGGTAAGTTGAGAATAGAGTATAGCTGTACAGCTAGAATGTTAGGCAGGAGACAGTGGAATCTGAAACTTTTGGTAAGTAGTTTTAGTATTTATTTAGTTTAGTATATATTTATAAGTGTTTACTTTTTGTCTCAATTTTTGAGATGAGGTTTGATAATTTGTATTATTTGAAGTTTTCAGACTGTTGTCTTCATCTTTATTGTGACTAGCAAATATATGCACCCTCCGGGTGCAAGTATTTAAGTTTTAATGTAATAAAATATCGTATTAAATTAGAAACGCTAATGAAACTAAATAAGAATGCAGATAAAAAGAGGGAGTATAATCGAAAAATAGAACAACTGAAACTTACTCTTCCATCACTCTCGTCTTTCATTGTTATTTTTTTCTAATTTAACTATTTAGTTAAAATAGGAAGTAAAAAATAATATTACAGTTATTTTTTCTTGTTAATTGATTTCATTTAAGATTCATTGAAGAGATTTTTGATTATATTCATTAAAATAAAACCAAACAATTAGAAATCAATAATACTAAGCATATATTTAATAAAATCACATTTTTAATATCAATATGCAAATTAGTCTTCCCGTTCACACTGTAAACCACTATTTAGTTGTATATATAAATATAATTGCATATTGTTAGTATGTAGATATGGTTAACAGTATTAATAATGTAAACAATTTTATTAATAATTGAGCTTAAAATAAAAATAAAATCATTGAGAATGTGATATCAATAACAAAGGGAATTGTGACTTGAATAGTAATATAGTTTCGGTTACAGACAGAAAAACACACAATCTCCATTATAATAAGATATAAACATTTTTCAGCTGATATGCCTCAGATCTTCAGATAAGCAGCCTGAAATCTTTTATTAAAAATCTTTAAAAAAGAATCAATTCAGCTTTAAATGACCAAAAAGAGTTGATAGATCATAAAACAAAATAAACAAACAACCCACTAGATCATGAAATTAACTTTTCAGAAGCAATTCTACGTTTTCTGAAAACACCTCGTAAATACAAGGGTCGTTTAAAGAGTTTTAAGTGTCCCCCATATTACTGAACGGGGCTAGGTTTAGTACATTTTTTGATTTGTCGCACACCTCTCATATTTACAGGGGTCTCACCTGCACTGAGATTAAGATAGAAATCTGATTTTTTTTTCTAGTTTAATAAGTTGCTCGGGATTTAAATAGTAAAAATTAATGCCCTTATATATATAATGCCTCTATGTATATATATAGATTAATAAAAGTCAATTTTCTATAGATTTTTTTAGTATATTTTAAAAGTTTCTTCATTTAGATTCTTATTATTATTAGTATGATTTTTTCTTTTATGCGTCTTTTATTTGATCTTTTAGTATGTTTCATTCTTTATTTATTTGTTTTATTTTTAATCATTTTATAATTTATGCGATATATAATTTATTTATACACATATTCTTATTTAGCTTTTCTTATGGAAAATGAGAGATCTAAAATGTTATAAAACCCTATTCGGACAAAAATAGGTGGTGGATTTTATTGAACTTTGGTCTTAGCTGATTTTCACCAATTGTTCTATATAGAAAGAACATGCACTCGACCATTATGAAATATCAAACATGCATACAAACGGACATACAGAAATACAGAATATTTTTATCATTAGATGTCTCTTTTTCTTAGAATTCTCTGTTCCCATAAGGATTTGGTAAAAAACAGCTAAAAATGGGTCTGTACATTCAAAAGCTCATAGTACCGTTATTTGTGAACAGATTGTTGTGAAAATAGCAGACTTGCAGAAAACAATTTCTTCCTTGATGTTATAAAGTTGTTTGTACTGAAAATGATTTTGCTCATGTATAGTTATGGGACAATTACATAATGATAGGTAAAAAAAAAACAGGTATACTCAATAAAGACGTTGAAAAAACATTTTAAAACACTTTATTAGGAATACTTTACATGCAAGCATCAATGAGCCTGTTCAATACTTAATTGGGTGACCACTTGAGCCACGGTAGGTACTGTAAGCAACGTAGGTACTTTGTTTATGAAAGATGTAAAACCAAACAACCCACTTGATCACCAAAGTTAAGATATAGGAAGTATAGTTTATTCACAGTAACAGTGGTACCCTGAGTTAACAGATTTGCGGGTAAAGAGAAAGTGGCATTGTCTAGAGTGGGGACTCTTCTTATCTGTAATCTTTGGCAGTCCTGTTGGCTGGTGCTGTATAATATACTGACTGCACCTCTGCAGAAAGGGTAAATCCCCCCTGCATGGAACTACCTGTTGGCTGTGGGTGGCAACCCATGATGCTTAATAATGGAATCCTGGCAGCTGAGTGTAGTGAGATGGTGAATATCCTGAGTTTTGTGAGGACTACTATTAGAAAAGGAGGAAGAAGAAATAAGAGATAGTAAAGGGTTAAAAAAAAAAAAGTGATGAACACAAAACGGTTTGTCAGGAATTTGGTCGAGGTGTGAACCCTGAATGGAGAATTGGACTAGGGAATGGACGGCCCTCCCTAGAGTGGGATTACAGTAATTTAACAGTGTCCTCTCTCTCTCTCTTCTGCCTTTCCTCCTCTCCAATACGACCACGAAGACGAGTTAAAATAAAAGCTAAGCAGCTTATGATGATATATTTCTCCGTTGTACTTTTTTATCGACAGATGATCGCCATGTGCCGAACACCTTTTTAGTGTGTGAATTTGGAGGCACGTTGACAAGACCCGCTATACAACATATATCACTATTAGAATGTTACGTATATATCCGTTTTGGTACCATGAATATACACCACGTTACACTGAGTCCATGACATGCAACACTATACTTTGGCTTTTACTGATGGTCAGTCGAAGAGGCTCCTTCTGATCAATCAGCTGGTCACAAAGCCCTAGCAGCTATATGATTGTCGCAACCCTATTGCTCTCATGGCAACACCCCAATACTTTTTATCATATATTTGAAAGGTACAAGTATAGTAACCATCCAGCCTACCATTTTATAAGATATACATTTGCTCACATCTTCCATCGGAGGTTAAGTATCCTGCTTATTATTCTGTGTAGTAATACCTATACATATGCAAATTATTAGCAGTTAAGTAGTTTTTCATAGTTTTTTTTTGTGGTGGTGAGAGAAACTGTCCACTTAATTACCTTAGTGTCTATGTGAGAACTTATGTATGCACACATACATGCATGTAGTCATTTTAGCAGAGGGAACCAATGTTGAAATTCAACGTTAGACTTTAATTTGTTATGGCAGATTGAACTGAGAATGTTTCTTGCGGTTAAGAAACAATGTAAGATGTACAAAACGTGTTCAGAGTTTCACCTCAGCAATGAATAAGATGAATGAATACTTACGTTAAGATGCTGGTAAATAAATTGGATTGTATCATCATTATCATCAAGGCGTGCTGACAGCATGGATTCCTTTGACACTCTCTTGCCATCCTTCCCTATCAGCCATTGTCCACACAGAGCTCATGAATGTAAATTGTTACTGATCGAGCAATACTGGTATGTCCATGAGTAGGATTCCATAAGAGAACCTAATTATTCTACAGCTGTTACGATTTTTGTGGCCATTTTTAGGCTTCAATTGAGAGCACTTTATAGTGGAGATCCCTTGAGTTAAGCAGAGGCTGATCCTTAGTATCAGAAAGAAATATTAGAAAGAATAGTTTGGTTGTTCCTTGGTGTTCGTTAGTGTTAGATAAAATCCTTGGTTTAGGACTGTTCATCTGGGGCCAATATATGCAAATGAATGGCTTTCAAGATCAGTAATTAAATACTTAACAAACCATGTATTCGAGCTGTTGATTGGCTGGCTTTAATCCATGTGCCTATGCAGAGTCTATAAGTTTAAGTGGTTGATTCCAGCACACCTTTATTACAAGAAATTCCAACAGCAGTGTCCAGCATATATTGCTCATCTTATTTGGAGGTTTTGCAAGATGGGACGTAAGTGGCTGTACAGGTGCTGTTTAATCTTCATCAGGTTGAGCTGTTAGCATGGATATCCATGACACACTCTCTCCAAAAATCAGGAATTAAAAAAATTCATTTTTTTCTATTTAACCAATTGATGGGACCCTAACAGGTACTACCTCTCCGAGTAAGAGTTGACTTGGTAATCATGATGATGAAGGGGCACTCTACATTTCCCAGAGCTCCAGAATTGGAACTTCACCATCAGATAGAGTTTAACATTATACCCAGGACAATAAGGCCCTCAACCCCCACTTTCTAGATAAAAGGGTTGGGGGTTGCCATAAGGGCAATAGAGTTGGGACAGTCATATAGTTGCTAGGGCTTGACATGACTAGCCAATTGATTGGGGGAGGACATCTTTGACTGCCTGTCTAGCCTAAGTAGGGGTCAAAGTGGTGACTTAATGTTTATTAAAGCAGAAAATAGAATTGACAAAATTGTTTTTTTTATTGTGGGAATGAGTAATTAGGATAGTGTTAGACTTATGGGCTTGTTTAGCTCAGTCGGTAGAGCATTTGACTAGGAACCACTAGTTCGACCCATGAGGTTCCTAGTTAGATACCGGCCCTCACCAACTCAGCATATGAGTAGCACAGGGATCTGTGTGGTAAAGTAAGGAGCTGATGGCAGGTGTGGTGCTTCACCTCAGACACCAAAACAATGTCCTTGGTCTAGTGCTTGTGAAAACGGGATAGACCCCATCGCTGTCTGGCTGATACTTTACTTCTTTAGGCCACCCGATGTCTTTACTTTTGAATTAGACTTATGGAAATTACGGTCAAGTCATGCTATTTTAGCACTGGTTCCTGCAAGATTACCAAAGTTAAGTAGTGATGAGCTTGTTCAAAACTTAATTGGGTAATTTATGAGGAAGTGCGTCCTGGTCTCCTGGCTCAAAAATTGCTGCCCGGTGACTATTAAAATAACGACCCCAGCTATGGTGTTACTTGAAAGAAAACAACCAACTTAGGGCGTTAAATGTATTTTAGGGGGGGGCTTCTCTTTTTTGTCATAATTCTTATTTATTTATCGTAATTTGTTGTAATTCTTGTTTATTTATCGTAATTTGTCGTAATTCTTGTTTATTTATCGTAATTTGTCGTAATTTGTTGTAATTCTTGTTTATGAAGATGGATATCTATCTATCTACCTCAATTTGTTCATTTTTTTTTTTTACTTTATTTGATAAATAAATAAGAATTACGACAAAAAAGAGAAGCCCCCCCCTAAAATACATTTAACACCGTAAGAAAACGACCAACTTAGGGCTTTTCTTTTTGTCGTAATTCTTATTTATTGAGATAGATAGATATATATCCATCTTCATATACAAGAATTACGACAAATTACGATAAATAAACAATAATTACAACAAATTTTTATAAATAAATGAGAATTACGACAAATTACGATAAATAAATAAGAATTATGACAAAAAAAGAGAAGGCCCCCCCCCCCAAATACATTTAACGCCCTAAGTTGGTTGTTTTCTTTCAAGTAACACCATAGCTGGGGTTGTTATTTTAATAGTCACCAGGCAGCAATTTTTGAGGCAGGAGACCGGGATGCACTTCCTCATAAATTACCCTTAATTGGGTGACCACTAAAGCAACAGTAGGTACTGTAAACAACTTGAATCCTTTGATAATCAAAAATGACGTCTCTGCATTAAATGACCCGAAAAGGGTTGATATGCCATTATATAAAACAAAGCAACCAAAAACTTATGGAATGGAACTACTTATTGGACAGCAGATTCTTCTCAATCTTACAAAGTATTCCATGAATCAAAAATCTTACTTCTATGTTTGAAACACCTGCCTTTCTATTTTCTTTGTTGATATTTTTGGTTTTGTTTTAATGTATAAAATTCTATAAAAGTAGAAAACTAGTCTCCAACTTGTAATTCATTTCTCTTTTATTCCACACACCCTATTATTATTTTTCTTTTGTACGAATGAATACATTTTTTCTATTGAATACGAACAACTCATCTGAATGTCTTAGATGAAAAGGAACACAAATGCAAGAGAATTAAGAGTGAGTGAGACAACAGTTTCCAAAAAAGAACCTAATATTTCAGATTTTCATTAATTCTAATGTTAAAGTATGTACATCACTGTCTCCATTGTATGGAAGATCAGATAAAATCATTTAAATTCATGATTGCATCCTTCATAGAAAAATAGTATTTTCCATTTTGAATGTTTTTGTCTGATAATAGATTTACCAAAATTCATAGAAACTTTGTTATATATACTAGCAAATATATGCACCCTCCGGTGCAAGTATTTAAGTTTTAATGTAATGAAATATCGTATTAAATTAGAAACGCTAATGAAACTGAATAAGAATGTAGATGAAAAGATTTGGAACAGAGGGGGTATGATTGAAAAATAGAACAACTTTGAAACTAACACTTCCATCATTTTCCGTTACTCCCGTCTTTCATTGGTAAATTTTTCTAATTAAACTGTTTAGTTAAAATAGGAAGTAAAGAATAATATTACAGTTATTTCTTCTTGTTAAGGGATTTCTTTTAAGATTTATTGAATAGATTTTTGCTCATATTCAATAAGATAAAACCAAACAATTAGAAATCAATAATACTAAGCATATATTTATTAAAATCAAATTTTTAAGATCAATATGCCAATTAGCCTTCCCATTCATACTGTAAACCTCTATTTTGTTATATATATAAATACAATTGCATGTGATTAGTATGTAGATATGGTCAACAGTGTAAGTAATGTAAAACAATTTTAATAATTGAGTTTTAAATATAAGTAAAATCATGGAGAATGTGATGTAAATAACAAAGGGAATTGTGACTTGAATAGTAATATAGTTTCGGTTACAGACAGACAAACACACAATCTCCATTATAATAAGATATATATATATATATATATATATAAAATATAATAAAATAAATATATGAAGGTTTTACATATTTATTTATTTGATGACAAAGGAACAGTCATAACCATTTTGGTTTCATGAATGCATAATTGCAAACAATCTTCAGGTGACGTTATTTCAAATGCAATTGAAACAACGTCACCTGAAGATAGTTTGCAATTACGTACGCATGAAACCAAAATTGTTGTGAATGTTCCTTTGTCATCAAATAAATAGACATGTAAAACCTTTATATATTTATTTTATTATATTATATAACAGCTCTATTTTTATATTGATCACTCTTCCAATAATACTGCATTTTGGCACACCGTTCCAGTAAAAGCTGAAACAGTGACAATCCCACACTACAGTATATATATATATATATATATATATATAAATCCTAATAAGTTTGGTATATCTGACCTTTAGGATTAATATTACTATTTGCTCTACTTAGGTATTGAGCACTTTTTAGATTTTAGCTTTAGTTCAATCCTAGTGAATTATGTATATTTCTTATATGCATGTATTTTTTTTTTGGCCACTTGTTATAGTTGTAATCAATTATTTTTGGTTTGTGCGACTCTTAGTCTTTTCCTTTTTCATTTTTTTCATTTTTTTTCCCAGGAAAGGTTTTGTAGTATTTTTACAAACAATTCATTTGTTTTTTTTTCTTACACACATACATAAAGTAGCCCTGTCAGCTGGGGCTGTAGATTACACAACTGCACCTCTGCAAAATGGGGCCAGCTTTTGTAGAACAGAAGTGGTTGGTTGCTTGGTTGGATTTTATGACATGTCAACCCTTGTTGGGTTATTTTATGCCAAAGTCATTTTGTTTTATTCATTCTTGATGGATATTCAACATTTCTTTTTGAATTTAATTTTTTTAGACACATTTTTTCTATTTTGGACCCTAACAGGTACTACCACTCCAATCAGAAGTGGTACTATTTTGCACATAGCTACAAGGGAGCTCATACATTTCCCAAAGGTATAATAATAATAATAAATGTAAATGAAGTAGTAGCACGACATGAGTTTGAACTTGCTGACTAATATGTTGCAGGCCTACATGTCAGCCACTACACCACAGCTTTAAGTCAATTGTTCAATAGAAGTCATAATTCCCTTTGTTATTTATGTCACATTCTCCATGATTTTATTTTTATTTAAAACTCAATTATTAATAAAATTGTTTTACATCATTAAGACTGTTGACCATATCTACATATTAATAACATGCAATTGTATTTATATATACAACAAAATAAAGTTTACAGAGTGAATGGAAAGGCTAATTTGCATATTGATACTAAAAGAATTAAAAGTAATTGGTAATTTGCTTGAAGCATTGTTAAGTATGTTATAATATATTAATGATTTGAAGGCAATTACAATGCGTATAAAAAATAAAAACAAAAAGATGTTATTTTTCAAAGCAAAACTTTATCTTAAGAGATGAATATCAGAAATGTACGTGCTTAATTTTTGTTTGTGTGGTTATATATTTTTTTTCCTCTTCTTTTTTTCTTTCTCCCCTTTCTTTTTTCTTTATGTTATGAATGAAATGGGCGAATAACCGTAACTTCTTATTCTTTGAATATTTGTTGAGAACAAATGTTTGAACCCCTACGCTTGTATATGTATCCAATGTTGTCTGTTTATCTTCCGGTGAAATGTTGCAACAAAGTAGCCATGTTGAAGTCAAAATAAAAACGGTCACAGAAAATTCATATACTTAGCTTTAATTTTATTTTTTATTTTTTAATTTTTTCTCTAAATTTTTAAAATTTAAAAAAAAAAGATTTATTTTAATAAATATGCGATTAGTATAATCAATTTCTAATTTTATCTTAATGAACATGAACAAAAATCTCGGGGATAAATCTTAAAAGAAATCGATTAACAAAAAGTAATAACTAATTTTATTCTGTATTTCCTAATTTAACTAAATAGTTTCAAATCTTTATCTGCATTTTTATTTAATTAGCCTTTCTAATTTAATATAATATTTTATTACATTAAAAATTAAATATTTGCATCTGGAGGGTGCATATATTTGCTATTATATATAAAAACTGGTACCCAGCAAAAATAGCACATCATAACAAAATTTCATTAGAGAAATATACTTATAGAATAAAGCCATTTCCAGTCCAATTTCAAACTGAATTCTACTTCTCTGGTGTATGCATTTATTAATCATCCAAATCCTTGATATAACAGAATTGAAATGCTAATTAGAATGCTCCATTTTTTTCGAGATGGAATTGACCCAGTGGCATAGCTAGAGTGTCTGCTGCCCATAGCAGCACTTGAGTTTGCCGTCCCCCAGGCACCCACACAAAATACATTTTTCTTTCTTTCTTTTTCATTTCCGTTCTTTTTTTGCATATTCTTTCTTAATATTTCCTCACTCTCTTCTTTCTTTCTTTTTTCTACAGCAGTCCCAAAAGTGCCCCCCCCTTAACTGTTACCTGAAGCAGATTAACCCCTCATTCTCTAGGTACATCATAGCATGGACCACTTTTCTAACAGTAAATTAATGGATTATGTAATATATATTTCATTTCCTGTTTGCTAAAAAAACAAAAAACAAAAAACAGGTTATAGACAACAAAAAATCTACTACCCTGTCAGCAGGGCTGTATAATATGCCGACTGCACCTCTGTAGAGGGGTAAAACACTCGACCACCCCCAATGGGACCACCTGTTAGTGCAGGTGGTACTCTATTTTAAAATAAAGCACATCCTCTAAGTAAAGATCCACCCATGCTATAATGCTGGTTGGTGGATCCAGCAGGAAGCAAGCATCCCATGGGGGGGTGCTAAAAATAGCTAAGCTTTATCAGCATTCTCCTATTGGCACATCTCAGGACGTGGGCAATAAACTCAGCCCTTACCTCTTTTACTTGAGGATGCGATTGTCTGACTGGAAGGCCCTCCTCCCTCTGGAGCATAGCTCATTAATTTCTAATCTACCTGAGTCACACATGTACCAGGTAAGTACAACTTAGAGATCAGTGGTCTCTGATTTTTTTTTAGGTTGCTACCCCTACCAGCTCCCTAATATACTCCCCCTCTCTACACCCAAATACAAACAATGCAAACCACATTTTTAGTATTAGGTATAAAGATAATTGAACACTTATCTAATAATAATAATAATGATATATCACTAGTATTATCTAATAACAATATTATTAATTCAATGCCAACAGTTCAACTATATTTCAATATCCAAAACATTCTTAGTATTAGGTTTAAAGAAAATTTAGTTTTATGTTTACAGGTAAGTTCATGTCAAATCATCCAGAAAAAAGTAAAATTGAACCTTCAATTTTTCTGAAATTTTTTCCAGGTGTTGACTATGTTAACGTTAGACAATCCCAAAAATTTGAGCTTCCAATTCCCAAAATTGGTGGAGTAATGTTGACTTTTAGCTCTCTAAATTTGATGGGGTTGGCGAAAAATAGTGACTTATTGTAATCTATTTTTGTCTGTAAAATGAGTTCTAGAGCTTACCTACTATTAAAAATTAGTCTATAAAAGCATTATTGTCTAAGGAATTCAAAAATGCTATCAAAAAATCTTCAAGTCAACCAATTTTAAGTTATTGATGATTTCTGATTTTTTCATAGCAAGATCAATATTCTGATGTCACACTGCATCTATGACAAACATTTTTTTCTATCATTTCACATATATTGAATATTATTTGTACCAAAAAGATAGTTTTTTGGGTTTTTTTTTGCTCAGAACCGAAGCTACAACCTCAGTTAAAATTTTTCAAATCAGAAATCATTAATAACTTAAAATTGGTTATGTTTAAGACTTTTCTTATAGCATTTTTGAATTCCTTAGGCCAAAATGCTTTTTATAAACAAACGTTGTCCTTTGCACAAGAAAAAAAAATGCAATGACAACATACCCCCATGGCAGATGAGGAGGCTCCTCTGATCCATCAGCTGGTCACATCTATATGATTGTCCCAACCCTATTGCCTTTATGGCAACCCTCCAACCTTAATATTGTATGTGCTAGAAGGTGGTGACTGAGGGTCTTAGTGTCCTGGGTATGAAATCTGAATTGCATTTAATGGTGAATTTTCAATTCTGGAACTCTGAGGAGTTTGGAGTACCCTTTATCACCATTCCACCCAGGTCCACCCTACCTTGGAGTGGTAGTACCTTGTTAGAGTCCTATCTATGGGTTAAATAGATGAAAAAATGAGTATGAAAAATGTGTTAAAAAAAAAAATGAATAAGACAAAATGTCTTCATTATAAAATAACCCAACAAGGGTTGTCATGCCTTAAAATCCAACCAAGCAACCAATCATACCCCCATGATGTCTGCTGACTGATCTGGCTGTTGTGTATCCTAGTCAGATCATGTCACTAAAATACAAGCAAACATTTAGATACAGAACTGATTTTTGATCACAAAATAAAATAAAATCAAGGTTTTATGTAGACCAATTTTATTCTTTGTAAATCGTATATGTTACTCAGGTGTTTGTTTTTAGTTTTCTTGTTTAATGGCAACCTTAAATCTTCATAAGTTATTTAATGCCAAATGTTAAAAAAACAATAAGGTTACTATTTAACCTATAGCTGGAAGAATGACAGAGTTCCCACCTTTCCAGGTGTATTTGTCTAAAAATTAATGTTTGGTTTGTTTTATGGCATATCAACCTCAGTGGGTCATTTAATGCCGACAAAGTTGTGAAATAAATTCATTCTTAATGCATGATACAATTTTGTTTATAAACTCATGTTTTTCTATTTAACCCATAGATGGGACCCTAACAGGTACTACCACTCCGGGTCAGAGTGGACCAGGGAGCAATGGTGATGAAGGGGTGCTCCACATTCCCCAAACCTCCAAAACTGGAATCTCACCATCAGATAGAGTTTAACGTCATCCCCAGGACATGTAGACCCTCAGTCACCGCCTTCTAGCATCCATATGATAAAAAGGGGTTGGGGCTTGCCATAAAGGCCCTTCAATCTTCCTAAGTTATTTAATTCCAAATGTTAAAAAAACAATAAGGTTACATATAGCTTGAAGAATGACAGAGTTCCCACCTTTCCCAGGTGTATTTGTCTGAAAACTAATGTAATAGTGCAACTGGGGTTTGATTATGATGTTGCAGTCTAGCACACTAATCTCTATGCCACAGGGATTTCCCCTCATGTGTTAGCGACATAGATTTTATCATAAAAATGTAAAAAAAACAACAATTTGACACATAGCGTAGTGAATAAAGGTGTTGGGTTAAGACAGTTCTAAGTGACAGTTATCTCTAGGCTGCAAGTTCAATTCTGATCAAGGACAACAGTAGCATAGAATAATAATAAACACAGCTTAACACCTGTATCCCGGCTATGGTTAGCCAAATGAGAACAGAATACCCCCATGGATTGAATAAAGGGTTGGGTTCAAAGTTTCGTGATGGCTCCCTATTACTAAAAGAATGTTTCCAAGTTTGAGAAGAAATACCTGAAGAAGGCAGGAGGGCACATTGGATGAAAGATTGTACAGATAACAAAGATGAGGACAATAGTCCGAATAATCTAAATAATACTAACAACAAAAAAATAAAGCACAAAACAAAAATACTCTAATGTTTCATTATCATCTACTTTTTACTTATTAGCACTCTTGTCTCCGTCCCCAAGATGGGGCATTACAATCTCCTTTTTATTTATTATTCCCTTGGCTCTTCTACCCACAACCCAAGATGGGGCATTGTGTCAGTGCTGCTATATGGTTGCACCACCTGGACCCTAACAAGGCATCTTGAGAATAAGATTGATGGGAGCTGCACAAGAATGCTGCACGCAGTCTTGAACAAGACATGGAAGCAGCACCCCACAAGGAAACAGCTGTACGGTCACTTGCCACCCCCCATCTCACAAACTATCCCAGTGAGACGAACAAGACATGCAGGACACTGCTGGAGAAACAAGGATGAACTCATAAGCAACGTTCTCCTGTGGAAGCCAACACATGGACATACAAGTGTGGGGTGCCAGCAAGACCTACATTGACCAGCTATGTGAGGATGCTGGCTGCTACACAGAGGAGCTCCAGTGCAATGAATGACAGGGAAGGTTGGCGAAAGATTGTTATGGATACCCGTGCTGTATGCGCGACATGATGATAGTTTGGTTGAGAGAAAGAGTGTGTAAGTCTGTGTGTGTGTGTGTTTGCAAAGTGATAAATTTAAACAGGTTCTAAATTTAAAACTTTCTAAAGATTAATGAAGCCATTAATTTCTTGAGGCATTTTAGGTTGATATTTATTTACCTTCAAATTCACAACTGTTTATTAGAGTTGAAAAAAAGAAATTAAAAGCTATAATATACAGCATATGTCTATTTTGAAGAAGATGAAATTTAATACAGAGTAAGCTTGACTTTTGTCACAACTATCATTGTTTTTGAGTTACATTAATTGTTTAAAGCAATTTACTAGAGTGAGTCAAAAGTTTTGCAATATTTTGATATGCACCAATTTGTGGAACGTATATCGCATGATAGGGACTGGTTTAGGTCATTTGGTAGAGTGTCAGGCTAGAAACCTCAAGATTCATGGTTCAGAACCAGCCCTCGCCAAATCAGCATATAAGTAGCACAGGGAAATGTGTGGTAAAGTGAGAAGCTGATGGTAGGTGTGTCACGCCGCCTCAGATGTTAAAACAATCTCCTTGAAAAAAAAAAAAAAAAAAAAAAAAAAATCGCACCAGGAAAAAAGGATAGACTCCCTCACTGTCTGGCTGATACTGACTTTAGGTCACCTCGATGAATTTACTTACTTAAGCGCATGAAGAAGAGCTAAGGGTAAAATGGCTGAATGTTGTGTTTTTTTTTTAATATCATGATAAAGAAAAATACAACAGTCTGAACAATCAAAATAAAGTTTATGACAAGTTCTTAATATCTTCAATTATCTAGTCATGGAATACATTTCTGTTCAGTTCATTTCATTCAGTAATTTCCATGTCAGAGTAACCTTCCAACGTAGGTACATATACATAAATGAATATGAACAAAGATATATAACATAACAATACAGACTTTATTGTCTGAGCCTGTGGAGAAGGTCATACAAAACAATATACTAACAGATAAGACGAGAGTCCTTTGGAAGTGAGAAAGAGTTCCTTTACTGATAGTTGGGGGCAAAGCCCCCCACTTAATGGACAGAGACACCATGCATCTAGTCCATCTTTTGAGGATGCTAAACCGAGAGAGAGAGAGAGTGAGAAATTCCCGGGCTGCTGTTTAAATACCCAGCTAGTAGTGTCACCTAGAGCTGAAAAAACCCTAGCGGCAAGGGAAGATAATCCTTTTGGACACTAGTCCATCCCAGCTGGGGTAGACAATTGCTACACCCTACCTATGACTAGTAGTGGTTTACCTTCTTCATGCTGCTAGTGAGTATTATATTTTGTTATTGTTTTAAAGATTTTATTTCATTTCAACCTCTGTTTGGTTATTTCTTATTTAGTGACATTTGTTAGGTTACAACACAACCAGAGTCTTTGTTTATTAGAATGATTTGATTTGGCATTAAATGACTTGAAATGCTGTAAAAAGAAAAAAAAACAAAGTCTTGATCAATTACCCAGCATAGATAGGTACTTCAGCTAGTACATCATATTTTCTTGTTTTTGTACATTTTCTAAGTCTGGTTTCCTGAGTTGAACTTGTGTCGTTTCCATGGTAATAAGTTGATCAGTTTATTTTGAAGTGAACAAAAGAAGAAAAATGGCACGGAATTAGTGGACAAGAGCAGACAATGGAATCTGGACTTTTCACTAGATTAGATGGATTTCACTGCTTGCTTCTACTTATAAACAATACAACTGTATTTGTTTAAGATCTTATTGAGAGCCAAGCAGGGATGGAAAACGAGACAAAAGATGACACTCCAATATCTCAGAATAATAAAAAAAGAAACCTTTTGTCTAACTTTTCTAGATTTTCAATCTGTTATTCTTGCCCTATTATCATCATTATCATTATCTATATACAGGTGGTGCTCATGGTGTAATGGTTATCATTGTATGAACATTTCTATGACAGATTCTGGCATAGATTCATCTATCCAAGTGTCAACTGCTATGATCTCCCAAACACTGAGCTTAAATAGGCGCTCTCTCTAACTGCTTTCTCAAGGTGGCTGTTGATTGGTCAATGCAAATTATCAACTAGCACCACAGTTGATCCTCTCCAAACAGGCAATTTCCCAAGGGTGGATAACTCTGTTATCCTAGCAGTTTCATTTCCTATGACTAACCATTATGTATTATACAAATATAAGAGAATAAGTAGAATATTTTTTTGTATTTACATTTGACTTTCTGTTTTAAGAGTATAAAATGAAAATATCAAAATTATGTAAAATATCAATTGTTACATAATTATTAGATTCCTAATATTAAATGTACAGTAGTGTAGAAACCAAAATGACTGTTATAAGTTGCAGCCGGTGGCCTTGAAGGATGAGTGACAAGGCTTGACCTCAGTCCTGATCCTTCTTCCGGTGGATACCGTGAGAATCGGTGGAGAAGGCCTCTTCCGGTTTAGATTAGAAAGAGATTTTTAGTGAGATCGGCCAAAGACCACGACAGTGGTAAGTCGTGTTATGCACACTCCGACTCAATCTGCGCAGGTAGTCTGGTGGGGATTTTGAAATAAAATATGATCTAAGTAAATCGAAGTCTTGTGTTATTATCTAAAAACTACCAATGACACAGTGCTTCTGATAAAGAGAAATCCCCAATGGAAGACCAGACAAAAGTCCCAAGACGAAGTCCAGACGCAAGAAGAATAGAAGTAAGAAAGTAAGGAAAGAGGTATACAATAAGTGCTTGTGCAACACTCCTATCATCCTCTAAGGATAAATATCTGTAGTCCAGTGACAAGCATGAGCAAGATATCTAGCAGCAACATAAAACACATGTACTATTATCAGAGTGTTTATCCTCTCTGGTATAAAGTACAAAAGATGTAGTCCATGTTCCTTCTGGCATAGATTCCTCTATCCAAGTGTCAACTCTCATGATTTTCCAAACACTGAGCTTAGATAGGCAGCTCTCTCTAACTGCCTTCCTCAAGGTGGCTGTTGATTGGTCAATGCAAATTATCAACTAGCACCACAGTTGATCCTCTCCAAAAAGTAAATTTACCAAGGATAGATAACTCAGTTATCCTAACAGTGACTATGATCCAAGTTCAGATCTGCAATTCTTAGTCCATTTCCTATGATGAATACCATCATGCCGTGGTTGCACATCATTTTTTTTTTTTAAGAATGTGATGATTATGATATTAGACCATAATAATCCTGATTTATATTTTGTTTTATATTGGAGGCACTCGTTGAGTAATGGTTATCTCAATGGAAATGGACACACAAACCTCCTACTGGCCCAACCTGTCTCCATGTGATTTTTCCTCTTCCCCAAGCTCAAGGGGATCATCAAGGGAACCTGTTTTGAGGATGTGCACGATCAAAAAAGCTGTGATGACAGAGCTATTGAGAATCCCGGAAGAATCCTTCCAGGAATGCATGCAAGTATGGCAGAAAGGATAAGAAAGTGCATTAGACTTCAGGGGGATTACTTTGAAGGGGATATCTTATAGTTTGGATTTTAAATAATTTTTTTTTTTGTGACACCAGTCCTGGAACTTTTCTGACATACCTCTTAGTTTGTTTCTTTTTTTTTTTTAATAGCATATCAATACTTGTGGGTTATGTAATGCCAAAGCCATCCTTGTAAAAGAACAGTAGGGGTACTATTTATTTGTTTGTTTGTTTAATGGCATATCAACCCCGGTGGGTCATTTAATGCC
>CM042141.1:76732289-76762000 GCA_023376005.1 Doryteuthis pealeii | reverse complement strand
CAGCTTTGCTTCTTCTATCGTCTATCTTCTATCTTCTTGTCTGGTCTTCTATTGAGGATTCCGGGTCTGGTTTCTGTTGCTAGGGATTTCTTGTTATCAGAAGCCCTGTGTCATTGTTAGCTTTTAGTAATAAACGCATGACTTCAATTTACGATGATGTTACTTTATTCGTAGATCCCCAGACCAGACAATGCGTGCGGATCCCTACATCTTGCTAGCTTGGCTTCTAACTTCTAACTCTAACTGAGTTGCTTACTCCTTAAACCGGAAGGGCCTTCTATCGGCTTCCGATTCTCATGATCATCCCCAGAGCGCAAGGTCAGAGTGAGGTCAAATGCTGTCACTCACTCTCAAGGCCATCAGCTGCACTAATATGATTTCTACACTATTGTCATAATCATTAGGTATCTAATGATTATGTAACAAAAAGACTTATGAAATTAGATACTAACACAAAAAAGTTTACACTTATTTCTACTTTATTCTAATTGATTTCAATATAAATTTATACATAGGATTACTTTTAATGCGTTTGAGAATAAAAGAATTACTTTAGAAATCAATAACACCAAGTAATCATTTAATAAAAACAGTTTTATTAAAACCTGTATGCAAAATATACACACCATATATTATGTACACATTTATTTCTTAATGATATATAACACACATTGCAGGATTTTAAACACATTAATAATATGGGCTGTTTTGATGCAAATCTCTCATTGAGACTTTAACAGAGACATTGTTAATAAATAAGATCCTAATTAATATTAAATAATGATTATTTAATAACCATTGAGAATATAACTAAGGAAATTGTGACATTGGTGATGATGTAGTTTCGGTTACAGACACACAATCTCTATTATAATAAGATATATATAATCCAAAGTGAAGAAATCACCCTTAGGATGTAGCAGTTTCCAATAGTCATAATTTACAGAGCTCAATGTGTCCTCTTATTATTAGGGTTGCAGACTAAAAACATATTACGAAAAAATAACAAAGAAGTTTTTGATTCTAATTCTTCATTATTTTTTCCTACTATGTATATATATATATATACACATACATACATACAAGGTGTGTCAAAAAAGTATGCAGATTTATGTACTTTTTGACCCACCTTGTATTCTAAAAAAAAACGTTCCATTCATTATTTTCAGAATACAAGGTATCAAAGAGTACCAGGTTTAAAGCTGTATTTACCAAAATAAAATTGAAGAATGAATGGAACTTTTTTATTTTTTTATTTTTATTTTTTTAGAATTTTTACTTTTTCTAGGTGTCAAAAAGTACAAAAAATTGTGATACTTTTTTGACACACCTTGTGTGTATGTATATATATATATATATATATATATATGGGAGTAAATGTGGAAAATAAATCCGACAATATTAAGAAATTTGAAAAAAAACAAATGTTCCGAAAATAGGATGAATTTTATAAAAATTTTTGGTTGTGTAAATTTTTATAGATATTTTCATCTCCTGTCATCTATAAAACTTCCATCGTTTTCTTCACCCCAAGATACATCCTGATGAAGGTTTAAAGAAACCGAAATGTTTAACATCGATAATAAATTCATCCTATTTTTGGAACATTTGTTTTTTTTCAATTTCTTAATATATATATATATATGATTATTGCTACATCATGACAGATGGTGGCAAATCTTTATGACCAAAATAACAACTCAACATCCTTATTAATAACTAATTCAACCTGTGAAAAATATACAAGATGCATAAGAAAGATACGGCAGTAAAACATCTGTACATGTTGGATTATAGTGGCATATGCTTGTATGAACACTCATAGCTACTCTCTGGTCAACATAGTTACAGCCCAGTGACAAGTATAGCAAGTAACTGGTGACTATGCAAACAGCAGATTTTTATTTCAAATTACCTCCCTTTAGACTTTTCTATCGAAGGATTCTTCAAGTGAGTAGAGGTTCGGTGCTGTAGCTTCCTTCTCGAGTTTGGATTTTGGAGTTAACTTCTCTTAGAAAGGTGGCCTTCACCATAGCTTTGTCATAA
Source organism: Doryteuthis pealeii (assembly GCA_023376005.1). Classification (NCBI taxonomy): domain Eukaryota; kingdom Metazoa; phylum Mollusca; class Cephalopoda; order Myopsida; family Loliginidae; genus Doryteuthis; species Doryteuthis pealeii. The sequence continues at coordinate 76,759,954 of CM042141.1, read as the reverse complement.
GACTGAAACCCCTTCTATTCCATATATATATATATATGTGTGCGTGTGTGTGTGTGTAGGTAGAGCACCCGACTAGAAATTGCAAGGTTCCTGGTTAGATATCTAGGTGTATGACATCTATATATGCCCCAGTGTTTATATAGATATTTTTTACCACCCTCAGACAAAAACCTGGAGTGGATTTTATTAAACTTTGGTCTTTGATTGTCTCCACCAATTTTTCTTTATAAAAGGACATGTACTTGATCTTTGTACAAACATATAAACATAGAGAATCTTTCTTTTATTTATATATATATATATATATATATATATATATATATATATAATAAAGAATTTTTTTAAATGGACTCTCTCGTCGATTTTCGATGCATGAGTGTTCATCCAATGAACAACCAACACAGTGGAGGCACGTGGGCTAGTGGTTAGAGTCGTGGAAAATGGACTTTTCGGTTCGAGTTCAATTCCTAGATGAAGCTGTTGGCATTTCACATAGCGCTAATACCCATGGGAAAGGTATGAATCCATATATTCTCCCTTCAGCTATGGGTTAAATAGTAGACTGGGCTCTTTAACCTTGGGTAGGTAACCAGTCTAGGAGAGGGATAACTCTGAATTCAAAATTCCTGAGGTCGGTCGTTGATTGAGTTTGTGGCATTCCTTGATGCACCAATTCATTCTTATCGACTTTGCCAAGAAGTGTGGAATGGTCCTACACAAGCCTTTCCCACTATAAACAAATCACTCTCTATATATATATATATATTGGTTGTCAACTCATGCTCAGATAAGACCATTTCTTGTTTTGGGTTTGTTTTTTGAAAATTTTCATAGTTGAGTTCCAGTAGCATTTGACACTGTATCCTTGTGTTTTCTCAGATGACTCACCAGGCCAGCCCTGGAAATAGATACTCTTCCATATAAACTACATGTTGGAACCTCTCCACTTTGAATGTTGCTGGACTGAAAATGATGCTTTCTAATAGCCCGCTTGAATTTTTGGTGTTTAATTCGGTTAATGTAATATAGTAAAATTTTATAGTCAGATAACCTACTTGAGTTTTTCCATTAGGGCTAACTGCAATGAATTAATCAAATTAAGAACAAAAGCAGAAGTTTTAAGATGAACAAAAAGAAATTGTTAAATATTGACAATGCTTCATCTAATAACAAAAATCAAAATAATAAAGATTGTGTAAATAAAAGCAGAATGATTTATATATTTAAAATCTCTCTCTCTCTCTATCTATCTATCTATCTATCTATATATATATATATAATATATAAAATCTGATAAGGTTCCAGGTCTGGGGAATGAGGAGCACCCCTTCATTACCATTGCTCTCAGGTCCACCCTGACACAGAGCGGTAGTACCTGTTAGGGTCCCATCTATGGATTAAATAGAAAAACATGTGTTTATTAAAAAAATAGAGTATACATTAAGAATGAATTTATTTCAAACTTAGTAGGCATTAAATGACCCACTAAAGTTGACATGCCATAAAACAAACCAAACCAATCTTCTATGAATCTTGTTGGGTTTTATGGCATTTCAACCCTTGTTGGGTTATTTCATGCCAAATACATTTTGTTTGATTCATTCTTGTTGGGTATTCAATTTTTGTAAACACATTTTTAAAACTTTTTTTTCTATTTAACCCATAGATTGGACCCTAAAAGTTACTACCACTCCTAGTCAGTGGACCTGAGAATAATGGCAATGAAGGGGTACACCACACTCCCTAAAGCTCCAGAATTGGAAACTCACTAGATGTAGTTTAACGTCATACTCTGGATACTAAGACCCTCAACCATTGCCTTCTAGCACTTATATGATAAAAATGATTGTGGTTTGCCATTAGTGAAATAGGGTTGGGACAATCATATAGGGGCTAGGGTTTGACATGACAATCCAATTGATCGGAGGGGGCCTCTCTGACCACCTGTCTAGCCTAAGTAGTGGCCAAAATGGAGTGTTGCATGTCATGGACTGCTCAGCCACCACAAATACATCCTCACAAATCATGGGTCACCACCCACGGCCAATAGGTGGCCAAATTGGAGGGATTTTACCCCTCTGCAGAGGTGCAGTCAGTGTATTCTACAGACCTAGCTGACAGGCTAGCTATCTGGATATGTTGTCTCTGCTATTCTGCTATCTTTGTATCTTGGATCTGTGCTGTTGAGTAGATGGCTTTCCTGTGTTCTTCTCTTGTTCTGAAACCACTTGGTATTTTCATCTTGTGTTTTTTGTTCTTTGTGTCCGTCGGTCATTTTTAATAACAAACAAGACTTCTTGTTTTTCTTGGAGCTCTTTATTCAATTAACCCAAATAAATGGCCTTGGAGAGCAAATCGTCACTTTGTGTCTGTCCCCCTAAACCCCCAGCAAAAATTCAACTTTCTCACTCTCTTTCTCTATTCACACTCGTGGCTCTATTTTTTTTTTGCATGCTCGGTTTTCCGGTTAACGCCGGTGGTCCAGCGAGCTTCGGCCGCTGGACTTGGTGAGAGTCAAATAATAGCATCGATCCTAGGGGGCTATCCCCCCAGGCAACACCTGCCCCCTTGACTTAAAGGGGTAGGGCTGGGTTTATTGCCCAGCGCCTGAGGCGCCCCCCTTGGGGGTGAGTGCCGATAGGATCGACCCAATTTTTGTTCTTTCCCGCCGATGAGCTTCGGCTTGTGGTTGGGCCCACGTTAAAACTAGGCCTTGTGCCCAGTCCATACAAGTGGGGTATGAGACAAATATACTCGTGGCTCTATTTCTGTTTTGTCCAATCAGAACATAGGTCACTCACTCATACGTCTCCTTATTCTGTTTGTTTTTCATTTTTACACTTTTAAATTTCCACACATGCACCACACATCTCTCACCACTGACATCATAGTTATTCACCCAAACTTGGAACTCTTTATTCAAATTGACCCAAGTCAATGGCCTCAGTGGGCAGACTGTCATCTTGCATCTGTCCCCCTAAAACACCTAGCCATAATTCAATTTTCTCATTTTCTTTCTCTATTCACACTTGTGGCTCTTTTTCTATTCTGTCCAATCAGATCAAAGATCACTCACTCACATGTCTCACATGCACATCTCCTTATTCTATTTTGTTTTCATTTCTACACTTTTAAATTTCCACACATGCACCACACATCTCTCACCACTGACATCATAGTTATTCACCCATACTTGGAACTCTTTATTCAATTGACCCAAGTAAATGGCCTCAGTGGGCAGACTGTCATCTTGCATCTGTCCCCCTAAAACATCTCCTTATTCTATTTTGTTTTCATTTCTACACTTTTAAATTTCCACACATGCATCACACATCTCCCACCATTGACATCATACACCGACCTCATCACTCTCATTATCTTACTGTAACACTACTAGCAAGAAGTTTAATTGCAAGAACATTTCTTAAAACACCGAACACTGAACAAAAAGAGAAGAAAACTATACAAGTGGTAATATAAGTTAAGCCTCACTAATCTAACAAGCTGGAACCAAACAAGTGTCAGAGTAGAAGATTTTCCAAACCAGTGAAAGTTTATATCTAAAAAAAATGGCAAAATAATGTATGTACTGTACTTCATTACTAATACAAACACAAATTTTATTGGCATAAACTTAGCTAAGGCTTACTGGACATTTTCTTTTCTTTTTTTTTTTTTTTTTTTTACAAAGTGTTATTTCTATAGAACAAGTCTACTGATAGACAAAATAAGTAGATTGGCAGAAAGAAAAGTAAAAATAGGATGACTAATATATGTAAAACATTGAATAAAAGATTTAAGAACAAAAAAAACAGCATTTAGTTATTTATCTGAACTTTTATAAAACTATACTACCATTACTCAAGTTATATTTTATAATATTATGGGACTATATTACTATGGCAGACTCCTAAACTCTGTAGAACAATTTAGATACTTAGGTAGTAACATCTCCTCCACAGAAAACTACATTAATGCACGTATAGGAAAAGTGTGGGCCGCTATAAATAAATCATCGATCATCTGGAGGTCCAATCTCACAGACAAGTTAAAGAGACAGTTCTTCCAGGCCGTTGTCATGTCAGTATTGCTGTATGGCTGCACCACTGGGACCCTGACTAAGCGACTAGAGAATAAACTAGATGGGAGCTGCACAAGAATGCTGCGGGTGATCATGAACAAGATGTGGAAACAGCACCCTACGAGAAAACAGCTGTACGGCCACCTACCACATATCACCCAAACCATCTGAGTAAGACAGACAAGACATGCGAGACACTGCTGGAGAAGCAAGGATGAACTCATAAGCGATGTCCTCCTGTGGAAGCCAGCACATGGACAAGCCAGTGTGGGCCGACCAGCAAAAATGTACATTGATCAGCTCTGTGCAGATGCAGGATGCTGCATAGAGGACCTCCCGAGAATGATGAGCGATAGGGATGGATGGAGAGAGATTGTCATGGATATCCGCGCTGAAAGCGTGACATAATGATGATGATATTACTATTATTCAAGTTTCCTGCATATTATGTATAAAGTTTAAGTAACGGTAATGTAGTCCCATAATATTGTATGCACACACACACAAAAAGCTCTTCGCAGATGTGACACAAGGCCAATTTCTGATGAACTATTTAATCATTTGATTGCACTTCCCCCTGTTAGCAGATCTTAGAATACATTGACTGTATCCCCTGCAATTTGCAAACTCACAGAACAAAAATCAGCCATTTAATTATTTATATGATCACACAAAACATTTTGCCAAAAATACGAATGATGTCGCAGTCCAGCACATGAGCCATTATGCCACAGGTACTCCCCCGACTACTTTCCCAACAGACCGAGATAATAAAACAGCCTGTATGATATGATCCTCAAACATACATACTGGAATGTTTAGATGCAATAGACATTTCAGAAAATGTGGTCTCATTCATAGTTAATAAAATGGCAAAGCTGAGTATAGAACTGTTGAAGAATCATCAAGTGAGACCAAAATAAAAAAAAGATTTCCCAGTAGACTCTCTATCTCCGATATTTTTCATTATGCCAATGATACCACTTAACTGCATCTTTTGGGATCATAATGGAGGCTATAAATTTACAACACCACAGAAAAAAAAACCGCAGCCGCTTAATTATGTATATGATGACTCTCAAAACATTTTGCTAAAAATAAGAAAGAGTTGGAAACCTACAGTCAGTATTTTGGGAAAGGTTTTAAAATCAGAAAATGTACAATGATGGTGTGAATATCAAAGGAAAACGATGCTCTGTTGACAGGGCTTATATTACATTGTAAATTGAATTACTTAAATTATGCAGAGGGGCAAGACCCCCACAAAAAGGATGTGTCCTGGATATAACGTAACTGGAGTATCAGAATTAACAGAGAAGTAATAGGAAGAAAACACAATGAGTATTAATGATAGAGGAAAAGGTTTACTAAGCAAAGATACAAAGTGAACAAAGTAATTAGAAATAACAAGTTTCATGAGATCTCTCTTCTAAGGTTTTGTCAGACATTATTTATAGGAAAAACGGACGATTTCATACTCATTATTTAGGTACTATGTCACAAACACTAAACTGTATCTGATAAGGCTTAACTTCAGGTAATCTGTGTGGAGTTGGGTACTCTTTTATTGCCCAGGTTCATTCTGCCCCATCATTGTTAGTCAAATAGATCTGTTTAAAAATCATTTGTATTCAATAAGAATACTTGATGCCATATAACAGTAAATTATTTGTATTAAGTAATTATAACATATAACAGTAATTATTAAATATATAATTATTAATATAATATATAATACATAAGATAATATCTTATCATAATGGAGATTGTGTGTTTTTCTGTCTGTAACCGAAACTATATTCCTACTCGTCACAATTCTCTTAGTTATTGACATCACATTCTCAATGATTTTATTTTTATTTAACTTCAATTATTAATAAAATTGTCTTACATTATTAATACTGTTAACTATGTCTACATACTGATGACATGCAATTATATTTATATATACAACAAAATAGCGGTTTACAGTGTAAACGGGAAGGCTAATTTGCATATTAATATTAAAAAATCGAATTTAATAAATATGTGCTTAGCATTATTGATTTCTAACTGTTTGATTTTATTTTAATGAATATAAGTAAAAATCTCTCCAATGAATCTTAAATGAAATCCATTAACAAGATAGAATAACTGTCATTTTATTCTTTACTTCCTCTTTTAACTAAATACTTAAATTAGAAAAAATAATGAAAGACGAGAGTGATGGAAGAGTAAGTTTCAGTTGTTCCATTTTTTATTATACTCCCTCTGTTTCAAATCTTTTTATCTGTATTCTTATTTAGTTTCATTAGCCTTTCTAATTTAATACAATATTTTATTACATTAAAACTTGAATACTTGCACCCAGAGGGTGCATATATTTGCTAGTATAATTAATATAATATAAAATAATATATAATATAAAATAATATATAATTAATATAATATAAAATAATATATAATTAATATAATATAAAATAATATATAATATAAAATATATAATTATTAAATATAACTGTAATTATTTGTATTATAATATAACAGTAAATTATTTGTATAAAGAATAGATACTTGAAACTATAATTCTTTCTCAATGAGGATTAGTTACTTGAATCATATAGCTGTATGCAAACTAATCACTATTATTAAATAGAAATAATAATGTATAACCATATAATTGAGTATATATATTAGGTATGAATACTTGAAACCATACAACTGTATGTAAATTATTTTTATCAGATTAGAATATTTGATATAACTATGCAAAACATTTATGAAAAAAAAAATACACGAAAATATATCAATCTTCATATCTATCTATCTTTCTATCTATTTTATTGCATTCCTGTATTTCTATCACAGTCTCTTCCTGTCTATATATATATATATATATATATGTGTGTGTGTCTGTCTCTTCATATCTAACAATCTATCTATCTTGTATTCCTATCTATCTATCTTGTATTCTTATCTATCTATTTATTTATCTATCACAGTCTCTTCATATCTATCTATTCATCAATACCTCATAAAATAATAAATAGAATAAAATAAAATAAAATCTAGCTGAATCTACAATTACAATTTTTGATAAAAATTAGTTTCATTCTAACATTTTGAATCCAACACACACTTACATATATGTAAATGCATATGAACAAAGCACACACACACATACAAAAAATGCAAATATAAACTTATAATGAATACAATTCCCTCACCTCTAGGAATAAAATAACCTTAAATCGACTGACATGCCATTAAAATCAATGAAAAACAAAGTAATGAATTGAATCAACCAACTCTAAAATCTTTAGGATTTAAAGAGATAATTATTTATATTAGTTATAAGTATCTAGGAATCCTGTAAATACACTACCATCAGGTCATTCTGACAGCATGGATTCTTATTACTCTCGTTAGCCATCTCTATTGGTCATCAATCCTGGAAGGTCTTCCATAAAACCTGCCCTGTTGGCTGGCGCATTAGAATACACAGACAGCAATTCTGTAGAGGGGTAAGACTCCCCCAATGGGTCCATCTGTTCATCGTGGGTGGCGACCTGTGATGCTTAAGAATGGAACCCAGGTGGCTGAACAGTCCATGACATGCAACACTCTACTTTTCCTCTTACTTAGGCTAGACAGGGGGTTGGAGAGGCCCCCTCCGATCAATTCGCTGGTCCTGTTAAGCCCTAGCACCTATATGATTGCCCCAACTCTATTGCCTTTATGGCAAGCCTTAACTCTTTTTATCATGTGGGTGCTAGAAGGTTGTGGCTGAGGGTCTTCATGTACTGGGCATGATGTTAAACTCTATCTCATGGTGAGGTTCCAGTTCTGGAGGTTTGGGGGAATGTGGAGCACCCATTTATCACCACTGCTCCCTGGTCCACTCGGACCCAGTGTGGTAGTACATGCTATGGTCCCATCTATGGGTTAAATAAACGAGTTTATAAAAAATTGAGTATACATTAAGAATGAATTTATTTCAATAATTTGTTGGTATTAAATGACCCACCAAGGTTGATATGCCACAAAAAAAACCAAGCCAAACTTCCCCCAAAACATCCAATATCTGCACAGAGGTGATTGATGCAGCTTTCTGCTGTTCAGTCTACACTGGCATGCCAATGTGTAGGTGTTCGCAGAAAATGTCACTTGTGAGTTTGTCCTTAAATCTCGAAGCATGTCCAGCATGGCTTCTTTATCTTACTTGAATGGTTTTTGTGATAAGAGGTAAGTGGCAATACATTATTTTTTGTGGGGTGCTGCTTTCAGGATTTGTTCAAGACAGCATCCTTGTGTAGTTCTCATCTAGCTTTTTTTCTCAATTGTTTTTGCTAAGATGGAGCACCACACTTACCATCAGCTCCCCAGTTTACCTCACATATCAGATTACCCAATCTGTGCTACTCATGTGCTTAGTTAGTGGGGACCAGTATTGAACCCAGAACCTTGCAATTCCTAGGTGAGTGCTTTACCAACTAAGCTGAACTGGACCATTTTTTAGTGATGTATTCAAAAGTTAAGTTGAACGTATTGACTCTGCTTAGCAATCTATTGTTAACAGACAATAAACTTGTATACCCCAAATCCTATTCTAACAATGACTGTTTCCTATTTAACATTAAGAGTTAAATTTTAAAAAAAACAAACATTAGAATTTGATTTAAAATAAATATACTACACAATGGCCTCTTTGTTTCCTTACATTTTTTATTCAGTGCCATATGTGTGAAAGAGAGACAAAGGCCTGATAAGGATGAAATCTAATTTTTTTTTTTTTTTCATTTTTGCTTTTTAAAAGATACCTTAGTATTTTCATGAATATAGGGTGCCTACAAAAAATCTGTTTTCTAAAATGTATTCTTTTTAAATACAAAATTATGTATAAGGAGTGACAACATCTTTTAATATTGGCACATATAATCTATATATATATAGTTTTTTAATAAATATTTTAGAAAAAACAAACACAGGATGTTAAACAAACACATGATGTTAAAATTTGCTGGCAGAAATCTGTCCACTCATACAGTCTCTCAATCATACACACCTCGCTCTTGATGAAGACCACTTCAATAAAGGGTCAAAACAGATTTCTGTCAGCGAATTTTAACATCATGTGTTTGTTTTTTCTAAAATATTTATTTCACACTGGAAGTGAATCCCACTTCCATTCATTTTTCATATATAGTTTTGTAGAGAAATACTTGAAGTTTATTATTAAGGCTTTTTGCAGCACCATGTGTTCCATTGTCCATCAGGGTGCCAAAATCTTTGAGAATATATTTTGTGAGTTTTAATTAAAATAAATTATTATCTTGCAACAACATTTTGAAAATCATTTCCAACTAGACAATTTCCATATGAGTGGCACAACAGATTTATGAGCTCATATAATATCAAATATATGTATTGTATTTACCTAACCCCTTCACATAAGCAGGATGCAATACAATGTCAAGTTTAACAATTTTGAATTCAGTTTTTCTTTTTGATTGGTAATACTGGATTTCAGCATCACACCACCTTTGGGACTCTGGCTCCTGATTTGTTTTCGGGGTTTACTCCCCTAGATTTTTTTTCTCCTATATTGACGATAGGTTCTAGTCTATTAAATTTCATCAGAACATTTATATATTTGATTTATAAAATATCTTTTTGATAGGATGTTGAAAAAAAAAAATTTAGGTGAATTCCTTGTGGCATAGAGGCCAATATCATCTAGTCTATACATATATAAAGGGCAGTTGTGTGTATCTGTATGTCCAGAGGAAACTTCGAAAAAAAAAATTAACGACAAAGTAAATATATATACACATTAAATATCACCAGGGCTTGGTTTTCTATACATATATAAAAGGCAGTTGTGTGAATCTGTATGTCCGGAGGAAACTACGAAAATAAAACAATTAACGACAAAGTAAATATATATATACACATAAAAAAAATAACATTCCATTCATTAATTTTTTTCAGAATACAAGGTGTCTCAAAAAAGTACCAAGTTTAAAGCTGTATTTACCAAGATAGAAATGAAGAATGAATGGAACGTTCCTTTTTTTTTTTTTTTTTTTTTTTTTTTTTTCAGAATACAAGGTGTGTCAAAAAGTACAAAAAATCTTGATACTTTTTGACACACCTTATATATAAATAAAGCACAACCAATTAATTTTGATGTATGTAGATACTTACTTTCCATACAAACAATTACTTCTGCTTCATGGGTGACTTATCTTTAGTTTCCAAAAGTGTATAATATGTTGGGCTTCAGCCTCTAGGACTAAAGTTGAAAGTGTGACACACTGACATTCACATTTATTATTAGAGATAAGATATACAGCAGTATAAAAGACTTTATATAATTTGAACAATAAGTCAAATAAAATGTTAACTTTAACCAAATCTGAAAAGGTCATATTGTTGTTAGGAACTGTCCATCAAGACCCATACGACTGGACTGACATCTCAATTTCAGTTAAAAGGTTAATATAAACAATCTTTAGCTGCCATGAGGGCATAGCCATCATTTTAAAAATGACAAGTGGATATTTTTGATGTTTTTTGTTTTTTTTTCAACTTTTTACAATTTTTTGCAATATTGGAAAAATGTTTCATAGCTCGCCTCCTCCTATATATTAGTTGACTAATTGGAAGATCATATTTGATTTTCTGAAGTGAAAATACCTGATTGGCCAGATGGGAAATGTTATATTATAGCCAATCATACCAATAAAGGGTTCTTTTGTTTATGTGAGGCACAAGTATTAAGTTTGGTTTCTTTTGTTTTATGGCATATCAACCTTGGTGGGTCATTTAATGCCGACAAAATTTCGAAATAAATTCATTTTTATTGGATACTCAATTTTTTTTATAAACACATTTTACTATTTAACCCATAGATGGGACCCTAACAGGTACTACCATTCCTGGGCAGAGTGGACCTGGGAGCAATGGTGATGAAGTGGTGCTCCACATTCCCCAAACCTCCAGAACTGAAACCTCACCATCAGATAGTTTAATGTCATTCACAGGACATGAAGACCCTTAGCCACCGCCTTCTAGGATATATATGATAAAAAAGGGGTTAATAAAGGACTATTTGCTCGTAAATTCCTACCATAAGATAAACTGAACCCCCATTTTATGTCCGTGTTTTTGCAATAAATGTTTTATTTTTCTTGCACCCGTTATTTTACAATACTAGATATATTTTATTTATTTATTTTAATATTCACTTCAATGTGTATATTCTAAAAGCTTTTATTTTGTGAGAATGCTTAGTTTTGGTGGCAGTAATTGCATAATGGTTATTGTCATAGAAAGTGGATTATGCTACCCAAGTTCAAATCCTGAGAGAGGCTGTTTGCATTTCATATTGCACTAAAACTCTTTGAAAAACATTAATTCAATTATTTTCCCTCCAGCCATAGGTAAATAGTAGGGTAGAATGGGATTGTTAACTATGCTAAGGCAACCGGTCTAAGAGAAGGTAAACTCTGAATTAACACCAGTTGTAGATCTGGAGAAGGATGGGCTTAGCTTGGCTATTCCTGCCCAAGAGAGGTTACATCAGTAGTGCCTCTATGACCAAACTTCAAGTGATACCGCTTCGGATACAGACTTCAATCATAGCTGGTGTTGTTTTTCCACCAGTCAGCAGCTAGCAGTTTTTAAGACAGGAAGCTAGGATGGAACTCTGCATTATTTGTATTATTCAGACTATTGTCCTCGTCTTCATTGTTATCTGTACAAAGTTTCAGCCGATGTGCCCTCTGGCCTTCTTCAGATATTTCTTGTCGGACTCAGGAACCTTCTTGTAATTGGGAGCCATCACGGAACTTTGAACCCAACCCTTTATTCAGTCCACAGGGGTATCCTGTTCTCATTCCACTAACTATAGCTGGGGTACAGGTGTTAAGCTGTGTTAATTATTATTCTATGTTACTACTGCCCCTGACCAGTGAGAGAGTGAAGAACTAAATTAACTGAACGTGTCACTGACGTAACTTTAAATTCAGTGATTTTATGCAGAATGTATCTATTTTTGCAATCTATAACGAGACCAAAATTATTAAATCAAACTCTGATAATAGATTAATGATACAGTGTAATCAAATGCGTCTCTCTCAACTAGTCCAACTAGTCCCATAGATTTTTCAATCCAATTTGTAACTGAATGATACATTTGTAAGTTCTCTGTACACGCTTTACATTATTTCTTAATAATCCAAATTTTAACTCTTAACTTCCTATACCACCTCATTCCACCCGGCCGGAAGTCACATTCATTTTCCTAATCTACCCAAGATGATGGCCTTTGTTTAAATGTAATATTAAACATATTTAGAAGTCTTTAATTTAAGGGAAATAACAAGTAACTTTTAAGGAAAAGGTCATTTTTAGCCATTTTTGATAAATGGTTATAAGAATGGGGCTCTGGACTTAGAAAATTCTTAAGAGGATGTTAAGAGTTAAATATAAAATGACTACATCCAGATAATTCTTCCTTTCTTTCTATGCTCTTAAAAAAATGAGAGGTTATAATTAGTTTTAATAAATGATCACAGCTGTTTCACTTATGTCAGAAAGTAAAAGGAACTTTTTTTAAGGAAAAGGAACATTTTATTTTTAAAGATTTTTTTTTTTTAAACAATCGACCGAAATAATTTAGAAAAATACTATGAAATGCTAATCCCTTCCAAGGAGAAGCATCAATGGATCATCATGGATCACTGTTATAACAGGTGCTTCATGTATTTCATATTTGCAAATCATTTCTCCATGATTAAATGTTTAAAAACTCCAATGGTATTGCGTCATTCAAAGGAAAATATTACATTTTTCTATCAATAAGTGATTGGAATTTTTTGGGAAGCAGAGGTGATCATTTATGTCCATCTTCAGTTAAGTTTCTTGTTTAATCAATCAATTGGCTGGTCATGTCAAGTCCTAGCACATATGATTGTCCTAACCTTATGGCAAGCCCTAACAGTTTTTATCATATGGGTGCTAGAAGGTAGTGGCTGAAGGTCATGTCCTGGGTATGAGATTAAATTCTAACTAATGGTGAGGTTCCAGTTCTCGAGGTCTGGGGAAAGTGGAGCACCTCTTCATCACCATTGCTCCCAGGTCCCATCTATGGGTTAAATAGTAAAATGTGTTCATAAAAATTGAGTATCCATTAAGAATGAATTTATTCTAAAACTTTGTTGGCATTAAAGTTGATGCCATAAACCAAACCAGATCCTGTTTAATCATTTTCATTGAATGAAAATTTTTAATTAATAAACTCCAATGGTATTGCATTATTCAAAGGAAAATATTACATTTTTGTGTCAATAAGTGACTGGAGATTTTTTGTTGTGCAGAGGTTGTCCATTTCTCCTTTTGTCATTTGCTCCTTTTCATAGAGTCCTATGAACTAGAACACACAGCATACATAAGAATCTTGGGCTAGACGGGCGGTCGGAGAGGCCCCCTCTGATCAATCGGCTGGTCACGTCAAGCCCTAGCATCTATATGATTTTCCCAACCCTATTGCCCTTATGGCAAGCCCCAACCCCTTTTTATCATATGGGTGCTAGAAGGCGGTGGCTGCGGGTCAACATGTCCTGGGAATGACGTTAAACTTTATCTGATGGTGAGGTTCCAGTTTTGGAGGTTTGGGGAATGTGGAGCACCCCTTCATCCCCATTGCTCCCTGGTCCACTCTGACCCGGAGTGGTAGTACATGTTAGGGTCCCATCTATGGGTTAAATAGAAAAATGTATTTATAAAAAAATTGTATTATCCATTAAGAATTGATTTATTTCAAAACTTTATCGGCATTAAATGACCCACTGAGGTTGATATGCCATAAAACAAAACAAACCAAACCATACATAAGAACAACTCCTCAGTGAATGATCTATGTTACTAGCTTGCTACCCTTAGTTCCATGGCATAATATCAAGTCTCTTCAAGGTGGCTAGACATTTGTAAGCTACCTACAGCCGTAATTGAAATCCAATCGGTTGGGTGCCAGTCAGATACTTTAACTGTCTTCACTTACAGAATGTGAAGGGGATTTTAACTGTTTTCATACACACATCACTTTGTATGTAAAGGCTGTCATAGAGTGCTCCATCCCTTATATAGAATAGTGTTGCATTTACGCTTGAGTTGGCGGCCTTCAGAAAAAATCCCCCCCACAGAGTGCTCAACCCTAGGGGGATGGGGAGTATATATATATGGTATGTTTTTTACCAACCTCTACGTACAAGCAGGATTTGACATGAGAGCATTTTTTTAAATAATTACTTGAAGCCATATAATTATTAGTATAACATAGTAATAAGAGAAAAATTACAATTGTGTGCAAATTATTTGTATTAGATAGGAATGGCTAACATCATATAACAGTGAAAATAATTTAATAAACATCTATACAAAAATATAGATACACAGATTTAACTTCAGTTAAATTTGCCATTTAATCATTTTCATTGAATGAAATTTGTAATTACTACATACCAAAATCAATTCCCCCCCCCATTTATATTAATATCTCATGAAAGTTTTCAAATATCATCTGTGATTTGTTAGTCAATAGATTTAAAGGTAATGACCTTTAATCTCAAAGATGTTTTTTCCTGGAATTAGTTGAATTGCAAAAAATCTTCAGGAAATAGTCATTTGGTATTTAAAACATGTAAAAGTTGTGACATTTTGCTTGTTATTAGAATAAAAAAAGAATCATTGGATATTAGTAAAAGGAGATGATGATGTCAAGTACTATGAAATTGTTGGTGCTTTTAAAAGAACATTTTTTTGCAGTGAGGGAAGGGGTGATGTCTGATAGAGGTATATTTGTGGAATAATCCATGATAGTTTGTTTCCTGAGAAAAATGAAACAAATACCATATAGAAAATAATTGAGACTAACATCATGTAGAAAAGAATTGGTGACTGAGCAGTCCATGACATGCAACACTCCACCTTGGCCCATACTTAGGCTATTAGGATGGTCGGAGAGGCCCTCTCCTATCAATCAGCTGGCCATGTCAAGCCCTAGTATCTATATGATTGTCCCAGTTCAATTGCCTTTATGGCAACCCCCGACAAAATCAAATTACCTTTCTCTTGGACTCTCCAGCCGTCAGAGCTAACACACAAGTTATGTCTCTGTCTATTTGGACAGAGGTGATTGTCACCCTCAGTTATAGGCCTTCAGTGTACCAGTTACATGGGCCCTTCTGTATGATCTCTTAGAGGCTTCGGTCCCAACTACAGTCATTCCGTGTACCATTACATGGACCCATCTATAATCTATGGTTTCATAAAGGCTCTACACACCAGTTGGGTCCTTTTTCCACGTTTTAGAAGGCAGTGCCTGAAAGTCTTCATGTCCTGGGAATGACGTTAAAATGGTGAAGTTCTAGTTCTGGAGAATGTGGAGCACCCTTTCATCACCATTACTCCCAGGTCCACTCTGACGTAGAGTGTTAGTACCTGTTAGGGTCCAATCTATGGATTAAATAAAATAATGTGTTTCTAAAAAAATATTGAGTATCCATTAAGAATGAATTTATTTCAAAACTTTGTCGGAATTATATGACCCACTTAGGTTTATATGACGTAAAACAAACCAAACCATATAAATGTCCTCGAAATGTATTGATTGTCACGCCAACCAAATGGTGTGACAGAATGGTTGCACTGGAAGACTAGCAGATTTGGTTAAGTAATAGTCAGGCTAGTCAGCTGAACTGTTGCTTTACTCTGTAATCAGTCATGTAACATGTTGTTGAGTCGATTTGTTGGAATCAATCAAAAACATTTGGAATTACTGTTAAATGATCTTTTATTACTTTTAGCAGCCAACGATTTTTTTTCAAATTTAACTAAAAAATTCAATGTTGGCAATTATCAAGTATTATTGGAATCTTTTAGAGGCTTACTGAAAATAACAAGTTCAATGTTCTTTTACAAGTTTTAAATATTTCTACACAGGTTTTTTTTTTTTGTTCTTTTAATTAATGCAATTACATAGAAATTGCCATTCTCAGCCAAACATGTCTCGTAAAGACAGGTGACATCAATATTTAGTCTGGACAGTTCTTTGTAGATGATGGCTGTCTTGCAGGCATCACCTACTTGTTGCAGATCAACAGCTATTCCAGGGCACATGGTCCTGATATTCCAGCTTGCAAATCAAAGTGCTGGAGACTTCTAGTGTTTCTTGGTGCAGACTTTTTAGTTGACCTGTTGAGACAATTCTCTAAGCTCCATATACCCAGTGGAGCAAGCAGGCCTGGCGAGACAGCATCTAAACTAGCTGGTAACAGGTGAAGTGGTCTCTTTAGACTGTTTCAGAAGATTGGCTGCCCACCCAGAATACTAGAAATCATCACTTCCTTCCATGCAGATACGCACAGCACAGTCTGTTTTATTGGTACAACATCTGAGGCATTTCCAGTCAACAGCAGAGGGAAGCAGGGCTGTGTCCTTGCACCTACACTAATCAGGATCTTTTTCTCTATGCTTCTCCAGTATGCCTTCAGGGACTACAGTGAAGGAATTTACATTCACACTAGAGCTGATGGCAAGAGCTGTCACTTAGAACTGTCTTAACCAACGCCTTTATCCACTATGCTATGTATCTAATTGGAAACATTGTACAGATAACAATAAAGATGAGGACAATAGTCTGAATAATCCAAGTTATACTAATTATCAAGCCTCATCTAAAAAAATCAGAAACTTAATAAAGACTAAATGAGCCCATGGATTTTCCACGGTAGTTGATGATAAAAATTATGGATTATTCGGACTATTGTCCTCATCTTTATTGTTATCTATACAACATTTCAGTCGATGTGCCCTCCGGCCATCTTCAGGTATTTCTTCTCAAACTCGGGAGCCTTCCCAGAACTATGGCTTTATATGTTTGAAAATAAGACAATAATATCAGAAATCAATAACACCAAATAGTTATTTGTTAAAACCAATATGCCAATTATTCACACTATATATTATATATAGTGTGACACACATAAGTAGGTATTAGTGTATTAATCTATTGATTATTAATTCAAATCTGTCATTCAAGATGTCTTCGAATACAAGATTAATTTTCTTGGATATCAATGTTTCCCTTTGAAAGACAAAGAGTTCATTGCAATATGAAGTTTTCAATTTAAATTTGTGTCAGGAATCCTTTTATATGAACTGTCATTGATACAGTTGGATTAGATTTCCAGTTTAGATGATTTTCACAGAAGAATGCACCAACAACATTGAAAATGTCCTCTCCCATTGTTTTCCCATTGAAACTCTTGCAGAAATGTTTATTATCATGGACATTGTTAGAAAATTCAAGATTAAGCCAATAGAAATAACACAGCATTATTTGGATTATTCGAACTATTGTCCTCATCTCTATTGTTATCTGTACAACGTTTTGGCTGATAGACTCTCTGGCCTTCTTCAGGTATTTCTTGTTGAACTCAGGAGCCTTCTTGAACTCGGAAACCGTCTTGTTATAATAGAGAGCCATCATGGAATTTTGAACCCAAACCTTTATTCAATCCATGGGGGTATTCTGTTCTCATTCGGCTAACCATAACTAGGTTTGGTTGGTTGGATTTTACGGCATGTCAACCCCTTGGGTTATTTTATGCCAAATATTTCTATTGGTAAAATAAATGTTTAATGCTAACAAAGTTTTGAAATAATTTCATTTTTAATGGATAATACAATGTTGTTTATAAACTCATGTTTTCTATTTAACCCATAGATGGGACCCTAACAGGTACTACCACTCCGGGTCAGAGTGGACCAGGGAGCAATGGTGATGAAGGGGCGCTCCACACTTGGAACCTCACCATTAGATAGAGTTTAACTTCATTCCCAGGACATGTAGACCCGCAGCCACCGCTTTCTAGCACCCATATGATAAAAAGGGTTGGGGCTTGCCATAAGGGCAATAGGGTTGGGAAAATCCCATAACTAGGGTAGAGGAGTTAAGCTGTGTTAATTATTATTCTATGTTACTGTTGCTCTTGACCAAGATTGAACCTGCAGCCTAGAGATAACTCATTTAGAACTGTCTTAACCAATGACTTTATCCACTATGCTATGTGTCCAATTGGACAAAAATCCAAATAATGCTAATTATCAGGACTGCATCTAAAAAATTCATAGAAATAAAAATAACACAGTTGATCATAAAATAAAATTATGAGAGTTGACTGAAAAGTTCATAGGCTGACCAAGATACTCTCATGAATGTGATCAGATGAGGTTATTATTCAAAAGTTCTCTTTGCTGTCCACACAATTATTTCATATGTGTTGCAATGCTTGAATCTCATTACTAAAAAAGATAATCACTAGCAGATATGATGTCAGTCTACAAACCTTTCAGCAACCCTTGTATAAGTTTTGATATTATTGCATTTTTTATCCACAGAACACAGGTAAATTATCTCTTAACTCACAATTAACATTCATTGTTATTCTGTTTCTATGTATAGGCATAGCTTATCATTTCAGTGGTTAGTGTAATTTAAAATAATGGTAAACAGTGGAAAATTACACTATGATATAAATATTTTGATTGACAGGTCTCTGACTCTTTTGGAATGGAGTTGTGACACAATGGTTAAGTGAGAATACAGTCAGAGAACAAAAAAGGGAGAAATTAGAATGTTTTAAGTCCAGGCATATGTATACGGATGGGTGTTGTCCTTAGGGAGACAAAGGATAAGTCAGGTAATGTTCAATGGAGTGATAGAAAGATGTAAGGCCAGCATGAATTTAAGCCAGTTAGAGATAATATCTTTAGGTAGCTAGTTTTAAGAGAAAATGGGTCTTAAAAAAGTTAATTCAGATTATTGTCCTCTAGATAATAAAAATGAGGACAATAGTCTGAATAATCCAAGTTATACTAATTATCAAGCCTCATCTCAAAAATTCAGAAACTTTTTTTAATTTTTTATTTAGCAGTAAAGAAACTAATAACAGATAAGATGCAAAGAAAATGTGTAATAGTTGAACATTCTGGCTTCATAAAATGTGCCTTACACAAGTCAGATTAAATCATTTAAATTAATGATATAATTTTCCTCAAGCCTACACAGACATTCTTGAATAACCCAATATTGAGGGAAAACTTATGAAACGCATTGACAAAAAAGTTAGAATTGATACTTAGTTGCTTCTCTTCAAAATTTGATGACAGCCTTAATTCTTTCAAGCATGGATTTCACTAATTAAAAGCAATATTCTTTATCAAAGTGGTTCGAAATTTCCTGATGCTGGAATATTTTGGAATATAAGGTGTGCTGGAAACAACCACTTAAACTTATAGACTCGTCGTGTGCGTGTGGATTAAAGCCATCCAATCAACAGCTCGATTATGTGGTTACTTAACAATTTAATCACCGATCTGGAAAGCCATTCATTTGCACGTATTCACCATTGAAAACAGACCTGCAACCAAGAACTTTGCTTAACGCAAGCATTCTATCAAACACTAAGGGACACCAAGGAGCAACCAAAGGATTCTACCAAACACTAAGGGACACCAAGGAACAGCCAAAGGATTCTACCAAACACTAAGGGACACCAAGGAACAACCAAAGGATTCTACCAAACACTAAGGGACACCAAGGAGCAACCAAAGGATTCTACCAAACACTAAGGGACACCAAGGTTCTACCAAACACTAAGGACACCAAGGAACAGCCAAAGGATTCTACCAAACACTAAGGACACCAAGGAACAGCCAAAGGATTCTACCAAACACTAAGGGACACCAAGGAGCAACCAAAGGATTCTACCAAACACTAAGGGACACCAAGGAACAGCCAAAGGATTCTACCAAACACTAAGGGACACCAAGGAACAGCCAAAGGATTCTACCAAACACTAAGGGACACCAAGGAACAGCCAAAGGATTCTACCAAACACTAAGGGACACCAAGGAACAACCAAAGGATTCTTCACTAAGGATCAAACTCTGCTTAACACAAGGGATCTCCACTGTAAAGTGCTCTCACTTGAAGCCTAAAAATGGCCACAAAAATTGTAACACCTGAATAGTATTTAATAGATTTTCAAAATGGAAGTGTATCTATCATTTATCAGTGAAAATCCATTTTTCTTTCTCTACTCTCTCTGAAGAGGCCTGTCAAAATACAGTGATTTAAAATGAATAAATAAATAAAAATGTTTGTACTCTTATCGGAGTACCTTTGTGATATAATTTCAAACAGTCTTCACATTTTCACCATCCCTGCCAATACATTCTTGGGATCAAGTCACTAATAGGCACCCCAGTTGCGAGCTGTTTTCAAAGGAACGGAATTTTGCTTTCCACCAATTTTTTAACATTATAATTTCATACAAACCAAAGACACGTTTTTATACTAAAATAGTTTTTGATTTTAATAAACTGTTTTAATTTTATGTTGTTAGCATATGTGAAAAAATTAATTTTGCACTAAAAATAAAATAATATTGCTTTGTTTTTTTGTTTTTTAATTATAAAACTTTAAACAAAAGACACGTTTTTACATTAAAATAGTTTTTATTTAATCAGAATAGGAATCCAATTGAGATCTCTGGTAACCAGGTATTACTTTAATAATTCAGAAGTTTTACTAATTAGTCAGAATATTTTTCAACACTTAGAATAATCTTTTGATATGCTAAAAACAAGAACATGAAATGACTATTTTAAAATTAAAATCAAACTATTTTAGTATAAAAACGTGTCTTTGGTTTGTATGAAATTATGTAAAAAAATCGTCAGTTGATTTTATTAACTATCAACCGGTAAAAGGCAAAAATCTTTTCCTTTTGTAAACATCTTGCAACTGGGGTGCCTATTGGTGACATGATCCCATTCTTGAAATCTCTCATAGGTAATTAAAATTGTTTAAGTATGTCTATGTATTTTATTATAAGGGCAGAATTGATATTATGAAAACCACCAGGGGAATTTTCCAATAATGTGTTGACAGAGATGGTAAACAGGTGGAGACTTTGAAATCCTAAAGGAACTGCTATAAGAATGGTGATAATTTTTTTTAACACCTTTTATATATGTGTATATAAAAGATTTCTTTATCTATCTGTCCATTAGTATTTGTTAACCTTATGTAGATCAGATGGCATGAATAGATGGCAGTCTTCAGTCATATCTGAAATCATTCCAACCACACATGTGAGGAAAATACAGTTCTAATTTTTTATCTTCTAATAGAGATATCCGCCTTTATTGCTTTTGTCTTGATCACTTAATGTAAATTATGATATGAGATATTTATATATAGTGTAGAATAATACTAAGTCCAATTACCGTCGAATTGGTAAGACAAGACAGAAAGCAATCGTAACTGAAATACAATTCTTGCTTGCTGCAAAGACTACTGCAAAATGGCAGGATTTATGGAGCCTCAGAGGATCATACAAACCAAGCAGCCAATCAGGACTCAGGGAATGGAATCACCCAAATCCATGAGTGGACTGTTCTGAATTCCCATAAGTACCAGTTGTCTTGACACTGGTTCAGTTGTGCTTGGCCAGTCACATTGTTCAAACCAATAGTAGACTGACTGACTGACTTCAATATATAGTATACATATATGAATTCATTTATAAATTACCAAAATATACTGTCTCCCCCCACCTCTGAATTGCTGCAGACATAGTCCGATTCTTTTCAGTTGGGATACATTCTGACAAGTCCTTACTAGATCTTAAAAGAAAAGACTAGTTTTACAGTGAATTATAGCCACCTTTATCAACATCATTAATATCAGGGTGTTATGAAAGTCTTGTCACCCCCTACATATTGTTTCAACTTTCATTATTTTTGTTCAAGTATAATATATAAATTATGCAATTATTTTTATCTCTAAAAAAGTCTTTGAAAATTGAATTATGTTCTAGAATTTTGGATTGTATTATTTGATTGTTTTAACCCCCACAAAAAAGATTATAGAGAGTGACAAACCTTTCATATCACCCTGTATACATAGGTAGAGTGGTCCGAACGTCTTGTCACCTACAATATTTTTTTAATGGATGAACTGTATCACTGCAGAAGAACTCTGCAGGGAATGATCCTCAACACGAAACCAAGTGCATTAGGTTTGAAAATTGCATTGATGAGAAACTGTCAGTAACCAAGCACCACTGACCTCATGTCCATGTTACCCTTAGATATACATGCTCTATCCATGAGATTGAGTACTATTTACTTATAAACATAGCACACTCTATTATCTATATTAATATATTAACACACACACACACACACATATATATATATATATATATATATATATATATATATATATATATATCTTATTATAATGGAGATTGTGGGTTTGTCTGTCTGTAAACGAAACTATATTACTATACAAGTCACAATTCCTTTTGTTATTTACATCATATTCTCCATGATTTTATTTTTATTTAAACCTCAATTATTAATAAAATTGTTTTACATTACTTACACTGTTGACCATATCTACATACTAATAACATGCAATTGTATTTATATATACAACAAAATAGAGGTTTACAGTGTGAATGGGAAGGCTAATTTGCATATTGATCTTTAAAAATTGATTTTGATAAATATATGCTTAGTATTATTGATTTCTAATTGTTTGGTTTTATCTTATTGAATATGAGCAAAAATCTCAGGGATAAATCTTAAAAGAAATCCATTAACAAGAAGAAATAACTGTAATATTATTCTTTACTTCCTATTTTAGCTAAACATTTTAATTAGGAAAATTTACCAATGAAAGACGGGAGTAACGGAAAATGATGGAAGAGTTAGTTTCAAAGTTGTTCTATTTTTCAATCATACCCACTCTGTTCAAAATCTTTTTATCTACATTCTTATTCAGTTTCATTAGCCTTTCTAATTTAATATCATATTTTATTATAAAATTTAACTAAAATACTTGCACCCGGAGGGTGCATATATTTGCTAGTATATATATATATATATATATATATATATATATATTATGGCTGTCAGCTTCATTTTCAGGTTAATAATTCATTTCCTATTCTATTAAATATCATAAATAAAAAATATCAAGATTCTAATTACTGAAAAAAAATAGTAATAATTGTAAACACAGTTTATACAAATTGACAAATATAATTTGTTTATGTTTTAATATATACATATTTATAGATTGAAAATAGTATTCATGTATTGCAAAGGTTCACACATCATAATGGTTATTGTCATAGGAAAATGGAATCAGTGAGCCAAGTTCAAATCCTGGAGAAGTCTAATGCATTTCTATTCACACTAATGCCCTTGGAAAAGGCATGAATCTATGGCGGTAGGGTAAGGTTGTTTGATGTATGTTAGGAGGTCACCAATTTAAGGTTAAGATATGTTGTGTTTTCAAAACCTTATATGTAATTTATAATAATGAGAAAAGATTCATGAAATATTCATCAAAACATAAATCACACCATAAGAACATTTAAATATATAGGCACATGGCATAGAAAACAAAACTCAGTATTAAAACTAACAACTTGTATTAATATGAAGTTTACAAAAAGGTATTACAGGATACCAGGCAAAGTTCTTCCATAAGTTTTTGTTTAAAAGTTCTTGTTTGAAAGTTCCATATAAAATATAATAAAAGATGTTATAAATCTCAAAGTGAGAAAGAAAGGGTAAGATTTCAGTCACAAAACAGTCAGGTATAAGGTTGAATAGATAATTCTGATCTCAGAAAGGCTGATTATATATATATATATATATATATATATATATAGAGGAGAGAGAGAAGAGAGAGAGAGAGATACAGGTGTTCATACCTTTTAAGCATGTATGTGAATTAATCTTAAACTGTAAGGCATGGATTTGTTTAAACACATAAATTCTTTCTGGCTTGATATCTGAAAAAGATGGTATTTATAAGAATTGAGTAGGCTCCAAATTGGGTCTACTTGGTAAATTTCTTTTAGGCGCGAACGTCTCTGATTGGTCGAAAATGTACAAATATTTATTTCAATTTTTCTCTTTTATGCTGCGCCAATCCACATGCGCAAAGACGTATTTTCGTCATTCGTCTCTCAATCATCATAGTGAAAACTTCCAGTTCACTACAAATCCATCTGTTCTCCCCACCAGCTATGAGTAAATAGTAAGACAGACTTGATTCTTCAGCCTTCTTTTTTTTCTTCTTTTTTTTCTTCTTTTTTCTTTTATTCAACCAATTTATGGGAAGGAAAATTCAAACCAGCTGTACTTCATATAACAAAACAAGTAGAATGAATACATGTCCATGATTTGGAAGGCTTTTGTATTATTTGGAATTTTTTGGACAGTTGTCCTCATTTTTATTGTTATATACACAACATTTTGGAGGCGCATGGTCTAATGGTTAGAGTCATGGGAAATGGACTCATCGCCCCGAGTTCAATTCCTGGACGAAGCTGTTTGCATTTCACATATTGCTAATAACCTTGGGAAAGGTATGAATCCAATTCTCCCTCCAGCTATGGATAAATAGCAGGGTAGACCGGGCTCTTTAATCATGGCTAGGTAACCAGTCTAGGAGAAGGAAAACTCTGAATTAAAACCTGTTAAAATCCGCTTATGAAATTGACCTTGTGTCGCATCCTGCTCGTGCGGAGGGGTTGGTAAATATATATACACAATATTTTGGACAAATTGGAGAACTTTCTTGTTATAACCAGGAACCTTCATGGAACTTCAAACTGAACCCTTTAAATTTGAATAAAGGATTCGATTTGAAGTTCGATGA
This sequence comes from Doryteuthis pealeii, assembly GCA_023376005.1. Taxonomy (NCBI): domain Eukaryota; kingdom Metazoa; phylum Mollusca; class Cephalopoda; order Myopsida; family Loliginidae; genus Doryteuthis; species Doryteuthis pealeii. Next base: position 76,735,076 of record CM042141.1, on the reverse strand, counting down.
AGGCTATTGATAATGACATGAAGGTTCCCAAGTTCACCAAGAAACACTTGAAAAAAGCTGGAGGCCACATCAGCCAAAATGTTTTGTGCATAACAATAAAGATGAGGATAACAGTCCAAAAAATCCAAATAATCCAAATTAGCAATGGTCATCTAAAGGATTCAGACAAATTGGAAGGCTTCATTCAACTTTAATACTACTACAAATGGAACATGACCCCTAAAAAAAAAATATTCTAAAGAAGGGGAAGGGTTAGAATATTTACATTTGTTTCTCGAGAAAAGCCTAGGGAAGGAGGTAAATTATCGTTTTCATATCGCATAAACTTTTTGGGAAAAACACCTTCAAAAAGCTAAGGAGTTCAATCGTAGCATGGGTTGGGTTTTCAGTAGGCACTACTTAGCATTTTTTAGGATACGAGGCTAGGATGCATTTATGCAATAATACTCAAAAATAGATAATCTTGATAGAGAATTTTCATAGATACAGTGAGTTATTGATATTTTTCACTTTCATTATTGATTGTAAGAAAACTATGGTTTTTCTCTTAGCCCCAGATTGATGAATTATCAGATGTCAGTGGACACAGCTTATTGCTTTTATAAGATTCATTAAATATTTAATCTTAGATCTGTTAAGTATCTGGTCGGCATCCTTAGTTCCAGATGTAATAAGTAAGTAAGCAAGCCAATAAGAATCCGGTGTTAGAGTATTCTTTGTAAGTCCGACGTCCAAGAGAATCCAAGTGTCAATGACATAAGTTTAGAATGGGGCCTGTATTAATACACCAACATCAGCAGCAGCACTGCCAGTGATTGGACAATAGAAATCTTTCTCGGGTCACGTTGTAGTTGGCGAGTCTATATTTAGGAGTAGGCATCTATCACCCGCCTTATATCTACAAAAACTGCAACAAGATCTTTAGCCAGTTCTTTTTATAAGAATTCAACAATACTTTCCAGTTTTAGTGCATCTAGCAAATAAGGATTTGTATAATAATCACTTGATCATAGGCTCTTACTATATGAAACACAGTTTTAAATCAAGAAAAATATGAATATAACAAAATTGAAATGTAAAATTTTCTTTAACTTTTTTTTTTCTTTGATAATTCATTTGTTATATACTGGGGTTTTCACGTTACCCAATCAGCATCTAATGTTATATACCTTTCTTTAATTCTTACTTCTAGTCGTCTTCTCTTCTGGCCGGCTTTGGTTCTATCTTCTAACATCTTGGTCTGGTCTTCTATTGGGATTTCGGGTCTGGTTTCTGTTGGGGATCACTCCTTATCAGAAGCCCTGTGTCATTGTTAGTTTTTAGGTAATAAACACAAGACTTCGATTTACGTTGATGTTACTTTATTTATAAATCCCCAAACCAGACAATGCGCGCAGATCCTTACATCTTGCTAGCTCGGCTTCTAACTGCTTTAAACTTACTATATCCTTAAACCTGAAGAGGGCCTTCTATGGGGGTTCCGGTTCTCACGATCCATCCCCACAAGGCAAGGTGAGATTGAGGTCAAGCGCCGTCACTCACCCTCAAGGCCATCAGTTGCACTAATCGCCATTTATGATTTCTACAATACCTTATAAAAGCATTAGGGTCCAATAATTATGTAACACATTGAAGTCGGGAACATTTTAATTTGGTTACTATTGCAAACAATGACAAACAAAATGACTAACTAAAAAACTAAACTTAATTCTAGCCCTACTTTCCCAGCATTGCCTGGTTACATGACTATTTGCCAATGATAGCCTCTGTGATAATACCCGGTCTGCACTAGTGCACCCTCATTGTACAATGTTGATGACCCCACATAATGTTCTGTGCTGGCCGATTCGAAGGGTACGAGTTAGACAGGTTCACAGAGATGAAAAACATAACGCAAAGTTTGATAACAGGATACTAATGTAGGAGGAAGGTGTAACACTTTGTGCAGGAGCAGAGGACACTTAGGTCTATGTTGTCAGCTGGCAAGAAAATTGTTTTAACTATAAATCAATTGCTGGCTTCACTGATGTGGGTCCCTGCCTATTTTCTATCTACTGCTACTGGACGACCTCTCACACCAAACAGCTGATCTAAAACTGCTGAAGCGGCTTGAGCCGGCTGAATATATGTAGATTCCACCCATACACACACCCATGGATCTGATCACCCTAGAAATGGGTACTTACTTTTCTTCTCAACATTGAAAATTGCAATTTCTCTTAAATTATAGCCATTACTTTTTTTATCAATCACAGTGTCCCCAATTTTCAGACTATTAACTTTTTCAAGGCCCATTTTCTCTTAAAACTAGCCACCTAAAAAGATATTATCTCTAACTGGCTTAAATTTCATGGTGGCCTTAACATCATTTTATCACTCCATTGAACTTTACCTGACTGATCCTTTGTCTCCCTAAGGACAACACCCATCCATATACATATGCCTGGACTTAAAACATTCTAATTTCTCCCCTTTTTTTTTCTCTGACTGTATTCTCACTTAACCATTGTGTCACAACTCCATTCCAAAAGAGTCAGAGACCTGTCAATCAAAATATTTGTATCATAGTGTAATTTTCCACTGTTTACCATTATTTCAAATTACACTACCTGCTAAAATGATAAGCTATGCCTATACATAGAAACAGAACAACAATGAATGTTAATTGTGAGTTAAGATAATTTACCTATGTTCTGTGGATAAAAAAAATGCAATAATATCAAAAACTTTTAAAAGGGTTGCTGAAAGGTTTGTAGAACTGAACATCAATATCTGGCTAGGTATTAT
>CM042141.1:76711751-76732189 GCA_023376005.1 Doryteuthis pealeii | reverse complement strand
TATACAAACAAAATAGCCGATTACAGTCTTGAACGAGAAGGCTATTTTTGCTATTGATATTTTATAAAATTTATTTATAAAAATAAAATATGTGCTTGTATATGACTTCTAAATTGTTTGGTTTTATCCTGATATAAACAAAAAAAACTCGTAGATAAATCTTCTAAAAAGAAAGAATAATTTATACCAAGAAGAAATAACGTTAATATCCTACTTCCTATTTAACTAAATAGTTTTAAATTTAAGGAGAGGTTGAAAAATTACAATTGAAACAGGGAGAGATGTAAGGAAAATTGATTGGGAATAAGAGTTAGTTTTCAAAGTGTTCTATTTTTTTCGAAATTATACCTTCTGTGGCAGATCTTTTATCGCTATTTTAGTCAGTTTCATTAGCCTTTCTAATTTAATTATATTTTATTATATTAACTTAAAATACTTGCACCGGATGGGTTTTGAATATCTGCTAGTAATATAGGTGTCAGCTTCTTTTCAGCATAGTTGAAATTCATTTCCTATTCTATTAAATAACATAAATAAAATATCAAGATTCTAATTACTGAAAAAAAATATAATAATTGTAAACACAGTTTATACAAATTGACAAATATAATTTGTTTTTAATATATACATATTATAGATTGTGAAATAGTTTATTCATGTATTGCAAAGTTTCACACATCATAATGTATTTGTCATAGAAAATGGAATCAGTGAGCCAAGTTCAAATCCTGGAGAAGTCTAATGCCATTTCTATTCACACTAACCCTTGAAAAGGCATGAATCTATGCGTTGAAGAAGGAAGTGTTTTTTGATGTACATTGAGGACACCAATTTAAGGTTAAGAATTTTGTTGTTTTCAAAACCTTATGTTTAATTATAATAATTAGAAAAGATTCATGAAATATTCATCAAACATAAATCACACCATAAGAACATTTAAATATTATAGGCACATGGCATAGAAAACAAAACCAGTATTAAAAAACAAACAACTTTGTATAATATGAAGTTTACAAAAGGTAATACAGGATACCGGGCAAAGTTCTTCCATAAGTTTTTGTTTTAAAAGTTCTTGTTTGAAAGTTCAATATAAAATATAATAAAAGAGTTATAAAATCTCAAAGTGGGAAAGAAAGGGTAAGATTTCAGTCACAAAACAGTCAGGCATAAGGTTGAATAGATACTGCTGATCTCAGAAAGGCTGATTAGAGAGAGAGAGATACAGTTGTTCATATTTTTTAAGCATGCATGTGAATTAATCTTACACTGTAAGGCATGGATTTGTTTAAACACATAAATTCTTTCTGGCTTGATATCTGAAAAAGATGGTATTTATAAGAATTGAGTAGGCTCCAAATTGGGTCTACTTGGTAAATTTCTTTTAGGCGCGAACGTCTCTGATTGGTCGAAAATGTACAAATATTTATTTCAATTTTTCTCTTTTATGCTGCGCCAATCCACATGCGCAAAGACGTACTTTCATCATTTGACTCTCAATCGTTGTAGTGAAAACTTCCGGTTCACTACAAATCCATCTGTTCTCCCAACCAGGTATGAGTAAATAGTAAGACAGACTTGATTCTTCAGCCTTCTTTTTTTCTTTTTTTTTTTTTATTCAACCAATTTATGGGGAGGAAATTCAAACCAGCTGTACTTCATATAACAAAACAAGTAGAATGAATACATGTCCATGATTTGGAAGGCTTTTGTATTATTTGGAACTTTTGGACAGTTGTCCTCATTTTTATTGTTATATACACAACATTTTGGACAAATTGGTGAACCTTCTTGTTAAAACCAGGAACCTTCATAGAATTTCAAACTGAACCCTTTAAATTTGAATAAAGGATTCAATTCGAAGTTCCATGAAGGCTATCGATTATGACATGAAGGTTCCCAAGTTCGAGAAGATTCCAGAGTTTGAGAATGTTCCCAAGTTCAACAAGAAACACTTGAAGAAAGCTGGAGAGCACATCAGCCAAAATGTTTTGTACATAACAATAAAGATGAGGATAACAGTCCAAAAAATCCAAAAAATCCAAATAATCCAAATTAGCAATGGTCATCTAAAAGATTCAGACAAATTGGAAGGCTTCATTCAACTACAAATGGAACATGACACCTAAAAAAAAAAAATATTCTAAAGAGGGGGAAGGGTTAGAATATTTACATTTGTTTCTCGAGAAAAGCCTTGGGGAGGAGGTAAATTATCACTTTCATATCGCATAAACTTTTTGGGAAAAACACCTTCAAACAGCTAAGGAGTTCAATCGTAGCATGCGTTGGGTTTTCAGTAGGCACTACTTAGCATTTTTTAGGATACAAGGCCAGGATGCATTTATGCAATAATACTCAAAAATAGATAATATTGATAGAGAATTTTCATAGATACAGTGAGTTATTGATATTTTTCACTTTCATTATTGATTGTAAGAAAACTATGGTTTTTCTCTTAGCCCCAGATTGATGAATTCTCAGATGTCAGTGGACACACAGCTTATTGCTTTTATAAGATACATTAAATATTTAATCTTAGATCTTTAGCCAGTTCTTTTTATAAGAATTCAACAATACTTTCCAGTTTTAGTGCATCTAGCAAATAAGGATTTGTATAATAATCACTTGATCATAGGCTCTTACTATATGAAACACAGTTTTAAATCAAGACAAATATGAATATAACAAAAATGAAATGTAAATTTTTCTTTGATAATTCATTTGTTATATACTGGGGTTTTCACGTTACCCAATCAGCATCTAATGTTATATACCTTTCTTTAATTCTTACTTCTAGTCGTCTTCTCTTCTGGCCGGCTTTGGTTCTATCTTCTAACATCTTGGTCTGGTCTTCTATTGGGATTTCGGGTCTGGTTTCTGTTGGGGATCACTCCTTATCAGAAGCCCTGTGTCATTGTTAGTTTTTAGGTAATAAACACAAGACTTTCGATTTACGTTGATGTTACTTATTTATAAATCCCCAAACCAGACAATGCGCGCAGATCCTTACATCTTGCTAGCTCGGCTTCTAACTGCTTAAACTTACTATATCCTTAAACCGGAAGAGGGCCTTCTATGGGGGTTCCGGTTCTCACGATCCATCCCCACAAGGCAAGGTGAGATTGAGGTCAAGCGCCGTTACTCACCCTCAAGGCCATCAGTTGCACTAATCGCCATTTATGATTTCTACAATACCTTATAAAAGCATTAGGGATCCAATAATTATGTAACACATTGAAGTCGGGAACATTTTAATTTGGTTACTATTGCAAACAATGACAAAGAAAATGACTAACTAACAAACTTAACTTAATTCTAACCCTACTTTCCCAGCATTGCCTGGTTACATGACTATTTGCCAATGATAGCCTCTGTGATAATACCCAGTCTGCACTAGTGCACCCTCAATGCACAATGTTGATGACCCCACATAATGTTCTGTGCTGGCCGATTCGAAGGGTATGAGTTAGACAGGTTCACAGAGATGAAAAACATAACGCAAAGTTTGATAACAGGATACTAATGGAGGAGGAAGGTGTAACACTTTGTGCAGGAGCAGAGGACACTAAGGTCTATGTTGTCAGCTGGCAAGAAAATTGTCTTAACTATAAATCGATTGCTGGCTTCACTGATGTGGGTCCCTGCCTATTTTCTATCTACTGCTACTGGGACGACCTCTCACACCAACAGCTGATCTAAAACTGCTGAAGCGGCTTGAGCCGGCTGAATATATGTAGATTCCACCCATACACACACCCATGGATCTGATCACCTAGAAATGGGTACTTACTTTTCTTCTCAAACATTGAAATTGCAATTTCTCTTAAAATTATAGCCATTACTTTTTTATCAATCACAGTGTCCCCAATTTCAGACTATTAACTTTTTCAAGGCCCATTTTCTCTTAAAACTAGCCACCTAAAGATATTATCTCTAACTGGCTTAAATTCATGGTGGCCTTACATCCTTTTATCACTCCATTGAACTTTACCTGACTGATCCTTTGTCTCCCTAAGGACAACACCCATCCATATACATACGCCTGGACTTAAAACATTCAAATTTCTCCATTTTTTTTTTCTCTGGTTGTATTATCACTTAACCATTGTGTCACCCCTCCATTCCAAAAGAGTCAGAGACCAGTCAATCAAAATATTTGTATCATAGTGTAATTTTCCACTGTTTACCATTATTTCAAATTACACTACCTGCTAAAATGATAAGCTATGCCTATACATAGAAACAGAATAACAATGAATGTTAATTGTGAGTTAAGAGATAATTTTTTTAATTGAATAAAGGGTTGGTTTCAAAGTTCCATGATGGCTCTCTATTATGACAAGACGGTTTCCGAGTTCAAGAAAACTCCTGAGTCCAACAAGAAATACCTGAAGAAGGCCAGAGAGTCTATCAGCCAAAACGTTGTGCAGATAACAATAAAGATGAGGACAATAGTCCGAATAATCCAAATAATGCTGTGTTATTTCTATTGGCTTAATCTTTAATTTTCTAACAATGTCCATGATAATAAACATTTCTGCAAGAGTTTCAATGGGAAAACAATGGGAGAGGACAATTTCAATGTTGTTGGTGCATTCTTCTGTGAAAATCATCTAAACTGGAAATCTAATCCAACTGTATCAGTGACAGTTCATATAAAAGGATTCCTGACACAAATTTAAAATGAAAACTTCATATTGCAATGAACTCTTTGTCTTTCAAAGGGAAACATTGATATCCAAGAAAATTAATCTTGTATTCCAAGACATCTTGAATGACAGATTTGAATAATCAATAGATTAATACACTAATACCTACTTATGTGTGTCACACTATATATAGTATATAGTGTGAATAATTGGAATATTGGTTTTAACAAATAAATACTTGGTGTTATTGATTTCTGATATTATTGTCTTATTTTCAAACATATAAAGCCATAGTTCAGGGAAGGCTCCGGAGTTTGAGAAGAAATACCTGAAGATGGCCGGAGGGCACATCAGCTGAAATGTTGTACAGATAACAATAAAGATGAGGACAATAGTCCGAATAATCAACAACCATGGAATTTCCATGGGTCCATTTAGTCTTTATTAATTCAAAGCCCCTAAAAAGGAAAATACTGTCAGGGTATCATGAGGTATCATTGTGGTGACCTGAGTTAAGTGGTAATATTGTTTTGTAATAGTAACTATCCAGTTATATACAGAGTATATGGGCACCTCATGTGGTGTAATGGTTAGCAAATTAGATTCACAGACCATTGTTAGTGAGTTCGATTCTCATTGGGTGCCCCATACCTCTGGCCTTGTGCCACATCTAAGCTAAGCTTAGTAAATAACTAGGGGTACTTCATGTGGTGTAATGGTTCGCAAGCTAGATTTGCAGACCATTGATAGTGAGTTCAATTCTTATTGGGTGCCCAATACCTCTGGCCTTAGTAAATATCTATATACAGGTATGTTAAAAGTAATTGGTGTCTTTTTTTTCTTATTGTTAATGATTATTTTTAAATGAAAAGGTAATTTTTTGTATTGCCAGTTGTGACTAATTAATTTTTCTTCTATTTCAGGTAAGTGTTCCATGAAATCCTTTTTTATTTTGGGGGCTTCAGAATATCCCAGGTAAGCAAATCATAATTTTGCTGAGAATTGTTTTTTTCAATATTTTACATCATTTGGATATAATATAATAAAACCTACATCTCAAGTTTTAAGATGAAATACTCTTATTCATTTAGACTAGTTATCACCAAACTTTTTTCATGGTGGGCTAGATAATTGAAAAAATAACAAGTGCAGGCCACATTATTATTGTGTTCACTACTTGCTAGCTAGAATGAAAGCTCTAAGAAAACGATGTAAAACAAAATGTATCTTTCCATGATAAATTCATGGATGAGTGGCGTAAGATCCACAAAAACAAATCTAACCAATATATTTATTCTCAAAATCAATGAACACAACATTAGCAAAAAGGTTTAGTGAAATTTGTGAAACTGAAGTTTGTCTTTCAAGTTATCGTCAATGTTTGGTTTGGAATTGCTACATCCAATCAAGAGAATTGCTTTTAAATGTTTATTAATCAATTTCGTCTGATGGGTTGATTTCGCATATTTCAATTTTTAAAAGGCTTTGTTGCATACATAAGTTGTTCCGTACGTTTTAACAAATAAATTCAAGTACCATCGGCAGGCCTGATAGAATGCCTTCGCAAGCCGGATCCAGACCGCGGGCCGTAGTTTGGGACCCTTTATTTAGACTTTCTATCTTTTGTTACTATCATCAGCATTGAATTAAGCAAATTAGTGCACTGTTGAATGGAGTAACATCAATTAAGTACAATCTAATCTGTACATAAAGCAATTGGTATTTATAGTGTAAGGGGTTATGAGAATGTGTTCAATATGTTTAGGAATGACGAATAAAATATATGACACAGTTAAGGTAGAAAATACGGAGAAATGATAAAACAAATGCATATGATTATAAAATAACAAATAAATTTATTCAGAGAATAAATTTGCAATAATATGTGAAATGTTCAAAAGGAATAGTTTAATATATCTGTCTCTCTGTCTCTGTCTCTCTCTGTCTCTGTCTCTCTCTGTCTCTGTCTCTCTCTGTCTCTCTCTCTCTCTCTCTCTCTCTCTCTCTCTCTCTCTCTCTCTCTCTCTCTCTCTCTCTCTCTTTTTGCACTCTCTCTCTCTCTTCTCTCTTTCTCTCTCTCTTTCTCTCTTTCTCTCCTCTCTTTCTCTCTTTCTCTCTCTCTCTCTCGCTCTCTCTCTCTCTTTCGCTCTCTCTCTCTTCCTCTCTTTCTCTCTCTCTCTCTCTCTCTCTCTCTCTCTCTCTCTCTCTCTCTCTCTCTCTCTCTCTCTCTCTCGCTCTCTCTCTCTCTCTCTCTCTCGCTCCTCTCTCTCCTCTCGCTCTCTCTCTCTCTGTCTCTTTCGCTCTCTCCTCTTTCACTCTCTCTCTCTTGCTCTCTCTTTCACTCTCTCTTTCACTTACCTCTCTCTTCACTCTTTCTCTTACTCTCTCTCTCTTACTCTCTCTCGCTCTCTCTCTCTCTCTCGCTCTATATATATATATAATATATATATATAATGAGAGGGAGAAAAAAATTCAAAACGTATATAAATCATTCTACTTTTATTCTGACAATCTGTATTATTTTGAGTTTTGTTATTTGCTCGTCTCCACCAATTTACCTTTATAAAAGGATGTGCACTCAGTTATTGTACAATCATATAGACATAAAGAATCTTTCTTTTATCTATTTAATCATATATATAATATCATCACCAAACTCTAGATCAGTATATTCTTTTACTCCATGAGCAAACTTTTTTAAAGCTGTTTTTAGTTTTTAAAAATATCTAAAAAATAAACATTTTTTATCTTATTTTATGTTGCCATGTTTTTGGGTTTTTTTTTTTGGTTTTGTTTTTTTTTAATTCTATCTTAGTCCGAAAATAGGTTTAGCCATTTTCAAAGAAGAATGGAAGAACATTACCATTTACCAACCAATTTCTTCAAGTAAGAATCAACCAGATTCACAATTTGATTTCTTTGTTTAATACTTCAAGAGTTAGAATTTTAGGGGAAAATCCTTTGGATGAACAAGCTATATTGATAAAAAGTTATTAGCTGATACAATATAAGTATATTGAAACTCCTATTAAGAATATCAACATTATGTTTCAATGAGAGTTTGCAAAGAAAGAAAGAAAGAAATATAACCAGGGAAGAAAATGAAAACTATGATGGAGCGGATCAAAAGGTTTCGGGGGAAATAATCAAAATTGGGTCAATTCTATACGCCACTGTATTTCACAAAAACAAACAAACAAATGATCACACTGCATGGTATCATTCTTTGTTGTATAAATTTCTTTACATTCTTCAATAGACATGAATGCTTTTGAATGCAACATACAAGGTGTGTCAAAAACGTATTGAGATTTTTTTGTACTTTTTGACACACCTTGTATTCTGAAAAAAATTAACGTTCCATTCATTCTTCATTTCCATCTTGGTAAATACAGCTCCAAACTCGAACTTTTGACACACCTTGTATTCTGAAAAAAATTAATGTTCCATTTATTGTTAATTTCTATCTTGTTAGATACAGCTTCAATCTCATACTTTTTTGACACACCTTGTATACCTACAATGTCTTTTCATTTATGTATAACCTGAATACTTCAAGGAGCTGGCACCCTTAAGATAACGTGAATGGAATACATCCACCTTAAAATATAGGAACCAAATTAGTACCCTAAAATCTCGGAATCAACTGATTAATTTTCAAAATTCTTTCTTTAACTTTCTATTGTTGCCTGATCCCACGAGGGGAAACCATTAAATCTCAGCCATGGTATAAAAACTGACGTTGGGGTTATCAACTGTTAACGTTGAAAAAAACTGATTTCCTACGCTTGTTGGGACTATTCAGCAATTTCATAATAAACATATTGATGGTTGCATGTGTTACAATTCTGCATAAATATTCTTATTTTGATCAAGCTTTTCTCAGTAAACAATAACACGTACACTGCACCACCAACATTAATTAAGAGACAGTTACATAAAGAAAATGTTTGGTTTCTTTGTTTAATGGCATATCAACCTTCATAGGTTATTAAATGCCAAAGTTTGTAGAAGAACAGTAGAAGTACAATTTAACCTTTAGCAAGGGGGATTAGACTGTTTGTACTTTTATCCAAGGGAATTAGTCCAATTTGGGGGTATTGAACTTTTTTCCTTTTTATTTTTTTATTTTTTTATTTTTTGTGTTCCTCAGGATTTGATCTTTCTAGAAATTTAAAAATTAGATACTGAAATTTTTTTTAAATTGATAAAAAAAACATTTTTTCAAGTTTTTTTTTTTTTTTTATATAAAATAAACTATTCTTTATGAAATTAAGTCGTTAATGAATAAAGTGGTAAAAATTTCATTAAAATTGGACAATTCTCTGATTTTTGGTAATTGTTTTAGAATTAAAAAGTTTTCAAATTTATTATCTCCCTTGACAAAAAGTGTCCATGCCTAGTTCTTTTTATAAAAAATGAAAATGGTATTTTCACATCTTTTCTTTGTTTTTTAATATGAATTACATTTTTCTGCTATAAAAGTATTTTTTTAAATTTTTTTTTTTTTTTACATACCTATATTTGACACCTGTTGCTTATATTAGGAAAACAGAAAGCATGACACATGACCTAAGGTGTCATTTATTCAACCAATTATAATCCACTATTTTCGACTACAAAATATAAATTAGAATATTATTATTCAGAAGAGATAATACTACATCAATCAACACATACTAGAGATAAACCACTTTGCTTCTCTCTAAACATATCAGTCATGCATATATATATACCTTTTGTTATCTTATTCTGAATAAGATAACTAAAGTATATATGCATAAACAAAAAGGATAAATATTTTTTTCTTATAGACGTTTTACCAACTTTATCATAACATTGATTTTTTTGATTTTTTTACATGTGAATTATAGCGTAATTGAAGTTTGAACTCACTTACTACAATGTTGCAGTCCAGGACATTAACCACTACATTATATATACTAGCAAATATATGCACCCTCCGGGTGCAAGTATTTAAGTTTTAATATAATAAAATATCATGTTAAATTAGAAAGGCTAATGAAACTGAATAAGAATTCAGATAAAAATATTTGGAACAGAGGGGGTATAATCGGAAAATAGAACAACTTTGAAACTAACTGTTCCACCATTTTCCCTTACTCCCGTCTTTCAGTGGTAAAATTTCCCTAATTTAACTATTTAGTTAAAATAGGAAGAAAAGAAAAAATTACAGTTATTTCTTTATGTTAATAGATTTCTGTTAAGATTTATCCCGAGATTTTTGCTCATATTTATTAAGATAAAACCAAACAATTAGAAATCAATAATACTAAGCATATATTTATTAAAAATCAAATTTTTTAAGATCAATATGCAAATTAGCCTTCCCATTCACACTGTAAACCGCTATTTCGTTGAATATATAAATATAATTGCATGTTATTAGTATGTAGATATTGTTAACAGTCTTACTGATGTAAAGCAATTTTACTAATAATTGAGGTTTAAATAAAAAATAAAATCGTGGAGTAAATAACAAAAGGAATTGTGACTTGTATAGTTTCGGTTACAGGCAGACAAACCCACAATCTCCATTATAATAAGATTTACCAATACCTTTGCATGAGCAGGATGCTGCACAAGGTCAATTTCTTAAGCAGGGTTTAACAGGTTTGAATTCAGAGTTTTCCTTCTCTTAGACTGGTTACCTAGCCAGGGTTAAAGAGCCCAGTCTGCCCTGCTATTTACCCATAGCTGGAGGGAGGATTGGATTGATGCCTTTCTTAAGGGTATTAGCGCCATGTGTAATGCAAACATCTTTGTCCAGGAATTGAGCTCGGGTCAACGAATCCATTTTCTATGACTCTAACCATTACACCACGTGCCTCCATAAACTCTGGGCACTCTCCCCAACAAATCAAAGAACAAAATGGCAGATGTTTAAATGCAAGAATAAATCATCTTCATGGAGTGTGAACAACATAAATTCCTTTAACTCAGCATCTATCCCTATCGACCATCAAGTTCTCTAGTGTTTGCACAGAACTGATGAATGTCAGTTTGACTGGTTGTCCAATTCTCATAGGAGTCCATAGGAGAACAATAACTTATGAGTCCATCCTTACTTCTCCAGCAGGTCTCTCTTGGATGGTTTAAAAACAAAAATTCTTCCAACCTGTGGTTGTGTCAGTACTGCTGTATGGCTGCACCACCTGGACCCTGATGCCTGGAGAATAAGCTAGATGGTAGCTGCACAAGAATGCTGTATGCGATCTTGAACAAGTGATAGAAGCAACACCCCACAAGGAAGCAGCTGTATGGTCACTTGCCCCCTATCTCACACACCATCTGAGTGAGACAAACAAGACATGCAGGACAAGCAAAGACAAACTTTTAAGCAACGTTCTCCTGTGGAAACCATCACATGGACATGCCAATGTGGGCCACCCAGCAAGGACCTACATTAACCAGCTCTGCGCGGATACTGGATGCTGCCCAGAGGACAACGAATGATCGAGAAAGGTTGGTGAAAGATTGTCATGGATATCCGTGCTAATTGCACAACATGATAATGATACATAGGTAAGGCATCGACTGCTATTGACAGGTAAACATCTGATATCTCTGACAAAATGAAACTGGTATTTTTTCAATTTGTAACTGTGTTAGTATTGCTGTATGGCTGCACCACCTAGATTGTAATGAAAAGCTTGGAGAAAAAGCTTAAGACATAAAGAAAAGTCAAAAGTTTTGGTTTGGTTTCTTTGTTTAATGACATATCAACCTTCATGGGTTATTTAATGTCAAAGCCATTCTTCTATAAGAACAGTAGTGGCACTATTTAACCCATAGTTTGGGTGGTGAGTGGGTTCATACCTTTCCCAAGAGTATTAGTTTAAAACGGGGAATCTTCCCCACAAAAGCTTTGGGATTTTCAAGCAAGTTTGATATTAATAACAATATTACAAATTTATAATGTAATGATGTAATCTTATTATAATGGAGATTGTGTGTTTGTCTGTGTGTAACCAAAATTATATCACTACTCAAGTCCCAATTCCCTTAGTTATTTACATCACATTTTCCATGATTCTATTTTTATTTAAACCTTAATTAATAATAAAATTGTTTTAGATTATTAATTTTGTTGGCCATATCTACATACTAATATCATGCAATTGATTTATATATACCACAAAATATTGATTTACAGTGTGAACTGGAAGGCTAATTGGCATATCAATATTAAAAATTTGATTTTACTAAATACGTGCTTATTATTATTGATTTCTAATTGTTTGGTTTTATCTTAATTAATATGAGCAAAAATCTTGGGAATAAATCTTAAAAGAAATCCATTAACAAGAAGAAATAACTGTAATTTTATTCTTTCCTTCCTATTTTAACTAAATAGTTAAATTAGGAAAATTTAGCAATGAAAGACAGGAGTGATAGGAAATGGTGGAAGAGTTAGTTTCAAAGTAGTTCTATTTTTCGATTATATACCCCCTTCTGTTTCAAATCATTTTATTTGCATTCTTATTTAAATTAATTAGTGTTTCTAATTTAATATACTATTTCATTACATCAAAACTTAAATACATGTGACTGGAGGGTGCATATATTTGCTAGTGCATGTAATAATTCATCAAAAAGCCGAACGCTCTTTGCTTTCACAGTTCAAGATCACATTTGAGCAAGATATAGTATCTGTCTTTCAGTGGTATTTAATACTTCAATCTCTATTGTTGTCTTATACTTGTCACCAATGCATTGTATTGCAAACTGAGGTTACAATATATTTTTCTTGGAGGAGGAAAAAAAATCTTGTCATCCTCAAGATTGAATGTAATTGTTGACACTGTATAGTTGATAGAATGATGTCATCCTTTGTACTGCTGCTGCTGCTGCGAGTCCTTTAAGTATTATCACTTATCACGTCTATATATAATGTGGCTTATTCTGTCAGGCAAAATTTGGTCATTTTTTTTTTTTTTTTTTCACATTTTTTTTTCACATTTTTTTTTTGTTTCTATAGTAAATATATGAATTTTTACCAATCAGAATGAAACAATGTGTGGATCCCAAGTGGGAGTATATTGAAAAATAAACCTTACTCAGTTGCATTTCATGAGAGTATCTTGGTCAGCGTAAGAACTCTTCAACTGACTCTCATACTTATATATCTTATTATAATGGAGATTGAGTGATTTTCTGTCTGTAACCGAAACTATATTACTACTCAAGTCACAATTCCCTTCGTTATTTACATCACATTCTTCATGAATTTATTTTTATTTGAACCTCAATTATTGATAAAATTGTTTTATATCATTAAGACTGTTGACCATATCTACATACTAATAACATGCAATTCTATTTATATATACAAGAAAATAGCGGTTTACAGTGTGAATTGGAAGGCTAATTTGCATATTGATCTTAAAAAATTGATTTTAATAAATATATGCTTAGTATTATTGATTTCTAATTATTCGGTTTTAACTTAATGAATATGAACAAAAGTCTTGTGGATACATCTTAAAAGAAATTCATTGACAAGAAGACATAATTGTAATTTTATTCTTTACTTCCTATTTTAACTAAATAGTTAAATTAGGAAAATTTAGCAATGAAAGACTAGATGAAAGAGTAAGCTTCAGGTGTTCTATTTTTCGATTATACCCCCCCCTGTCTAAAATCTTTTTATCTGCATTCTTATTTAGTTTCATTAGCCTTTCTAATTTAATATAACATTTTATTACATTAAAACTTAAATACTTGCACCCAGAGGGTGCATATATTTGCTAGTATATATAATGAACACTATAACTTCTTATCTTTTGTTTATCTATCAACAATAATTTCTGCTAAGATCAGAGTGTAGTATCTGTGCACCTAGCCTTGCATGATGTTTGCCAGCACTTCCGCCAAAGAACAAAGTGTAATACCTGACTGTTCTATATAGGATCAAAGTGTTGTTCTCTTTGAATTCTACCTATGTTTAAGAAGACTGTCAGTATGACCTTCTTTATTGACCACTGCACCCAGAACTTTTTATTTACCGAGAGTCAGTATGTTTCCATCCATGGATTCTCTTTTCAACTCAATGAAAATCCATGTAAACATTTTTTTTATAAAACATGCTTCCCCATACTAATCTCACATTTTAAATTTCACATGGTTTGCACTTCTCAGCCACTGAAATAATTTAGAATTGCAACACATAAACTGGTTAATCAAATCCAAACAGCTGGGAGTCCCTATGTGTAGTGGTTAACATGCTGGACTGCAACATCATAGTGAGTTCAAACTCCAATCATGCTATTACATTCACACACATCCTCATCCTCCAGGTTAAATAGCACCACTAACTGATGGTGAGGTGTCCATTCTGATAGCCTGGGGAATGTGGATCACCCCATCATCACCATTGCTCCCAGGTCACCTTTGACCCGGAGTGGTAGTACCTGTTAGGGTCCAATCTATAGGTTAAATAGAAAATTTGTTTACAAAGAAATTGAGTTTAAAAATTTATTTCCAAACTATCGCTACAAATCTTTCAAAAACTTTTCTGGCATTAAATGACCCACCGGGTTGATATGCCATTAACAAACAACAAATAAATAGTACCCCTACTGTTCTTTTACAAGGATGGCTTTGGCATTACATAACCCACAAGTATTGATATGCTATTAAAAAAAAAGAAACAAAACTAAGAGGTATGTCAGAAAAGTTCCAGGACTGGTGTCACAAAAAAAAAAATTATTTCTAATCCAAACTATAAGATATCCCCTTCAAAGTAATCCCCCTGAAGTCTAATGCACTTTCTTATCCTTTTCTGCCATACTTGCATGCATTCCTGGAAGGATTCTTCCGGGATTCTCAATAGCTCTGTCATCACAGCTTTTTTGATATCGTGCACATCCTCAAAACAGGTTCCCTTGATGATCCCCTTGAGCTTGGGGAAGAGGAAAAAATCACATGGAGACAGGTTGGGCCAGTAGGGAGGTTTGTGTGTCCATTTCCATTGAGGATAACCATTACTCAACGAGTGCCTCCAATATAAAACAAAATATAAATCAGGATTATTATGGTCTAATATCATAATCATCACATTCTTAAAAAAAAAAAAATGATGTGCAACCACGGCATGATGGTATTCATCATAGGAAATGGACTAAGAATTGCAGATCTGAACTTGGATCATAGTCACTGTTAGGATAACTGAGTTATCTATCCTTGGTAAATTTACTTTTTGGAGAGGATCAACTGTGGTGCTAGTTGATAATTTGCATTGACCAATCAACAGCCACCTTGAGGAAGGCAGTTAGAGAGAGCTGCCTATCTAAGCTCAGTGTTTGGAAAATCATGAGAGTTGACACTTGGATAGAGGAATCTATGCCAGAAGGAACATGGACTACATCTTTTGTACTTTATACCAGAGAGGATAAACACTCTGATAATAGTACATGTGTTTTATGTTGCTGCTAGATATCTTGCTCATGCTTGTCACTGGACTACAGATATTTATCCTTAGAGGATGATAGGAGTGTTGCACAAGCACTTATTGTATACCTCTTTCCTTACTTTCTTACTTCTATTCTTCTTCTATTCTTCTAGCGTCTGGACTTCGTCTTGGGTACTTCGTGTCTGGTCTTTCATTGGGGATTTCTCTTTATCAGAAGCACTGTGTCATTGGTAGTTTTTAGATAATAACACAAGACTTCGATTTACTTAGATCATATTTTATTTCAAAATCCCCACCAGACTACCTGCGCAGATTGAGTCGGAGTGTGCATAACACGACTTACCACTGTCGTGGTCTTTGGCCGATCTCACTAAAAATCTCTTTCTAATCTAAACCGGAAGAGGGCCTTCTCCACCGATTCTCACGGTATCCACCGGAAGAAGGATCAGGACTGAGGTCAAGCCTTGTCACTCATCCTTCAAGGCCACCGGCTGCAACTTATAACAGTCATTTTGGTTTCTACACTACTGTACATTAATATTAAGAATCTAATAATTATGTAACAATTGATATTTTACATAATTTTGATATTTTCATTTTATACTCTTAAAACAGAAAGTCAAATGTAAATACAAAAAAATATTCTACTTATTCTTACTTATATTTTTGGTATAATACATAATGGTTAGTCATAGGAAATGAACTGCTAGGATAACTGAGTTATCCACCCTTGGGAAATTGCCTGTTTGGAGAGGATCAACTGTGGTGCTGGTTGATAATTTGCATTGACCAATCAACAGCCACCTTGAGGAAGGCAGTTAGAGAGAGAGCTGCCTGTTTAAGCTCAGTGTTTGGGAGACCATAGCAGTTGAGACTGGGATAGATGAATCTATTCCAGAGGGAACAACATTTGGTAGCAGAGCATAGTTTTGATCTACAGACCTCTGGGTTATGGGCCCAGTACACTTCCATGTTGTAACAGATATTATAACTCATTGAATTCTCCTTGATTGCCATAGCAAGATAAAGACCTAAAACATATCACCAGACGAGTCAGAATCAATAGAGAATGTTAGGATAACTGAGTTATCCTCCCTTGGGAAATTGCCTGTTTGGAGAGGATCAACTGTGGTGCTAGTTGATAATTTGCATTGACCAATCAACAGCCACCTTGAGGAAGGCAGTTAGAGAGAGCTGCCTATTTAAGCTCAGCGTTTGGGAGATCATAGCAGTTGACACTTGGATAGATGAATCTATGCCAGAATCTGTCATAGAAATGTTCATACAATGATAACCATTACACCATGAGCACCACCTGTATATAGATAATGATAATGATGATAATAGGGCAAGAATAACAGATTGAAAATCTAGAAAAGTTAGACAAAAGGTTTCTTTTTTTATTATTCTGAGATATTGGGAGTGTCATCTTTTGTCTCGTTTTCCATCCCTGCTTGGCTCTCAATAAGATCTTAAACAAATACAGTTGTATTGTTTATAAGTAGAAGCAAGCAGTGAAATCCATCTAATCTAGTGAAAAGTCCAGATTCCATTGTCTGCTCTTGTCCACTAATTCCGTGCCATTTTTCTTCTTTTGTTCACTTCAAAAATAAACTGATCAACTTATTACCATGGAAACGACACAAGTTCAACTCAGGAAACCAGACTTAGAAAATGTACAAAAACAAAAATATGATGTACTAGCTGAAGTACCTATCTATGCTGGGTAATTGATCAAGACTTTGTTTTTTTTTCTTTTTACAGCATTTCAAGTCATTTAATGCCAAATCAAATCATTCTAATAAACAAAGGACTCTGGTTGTGTTTGTAACCTAACAAATGTCACTAAATAAGAAATAACCAAACAGAGGTTGAAATGAAATAAAATCTTTAAAACAATAACAAAAATAAATACTCACTAGCAGCATGAAGAAGGTAAACCACTACTAGTTCATAGGTAGGGTGTAGCAAATTGTCTACCCCAGCTGGGATGGACTAGTGTCCAAAGGATTATCTTCCCTTGCCGCTAGGGTTTTTTCAGCTCTAGGTGACACTACTAGCTGGGGTATTTAAACAGCAGCCCGGGAATTTCTCACTCTCTCTCTCTCTCGGTTTAGCATCCTCAAAAGATGGACTAGATGCATGGTGTCTCTGTCCATTAAGTGGGGGGCTTTGCCCCCAACTATCAGTAAAGGAACTCTTTCTCCACTTCCAAGGACTCTCGTCTTATCTGTTAGTATATTGTTTTGTATGACCTCTTCCCACAGGCTCAGACAATAAAGTCTGTATTGTTATGTTATATATCTTTGTTCATATTCATTTATGTATATGTACCTACGTTGGAAGGTTACTCTGACATGGAAATTACTGAATGAAATGAACTGAACAGAAATGTATTCCATGACTAGATAATTGAAGATATTAAGAACTTGTCATAAAAACTTTTATTTTGATTGTTCAGACTGTTGTTTTTTCTTTATCATGATATTAAAAAAAAAAAACACAACATTTCAGCCATTTTACCCTTAGCTCTTCTTCATGCGCTATAAGTAAGTAAATTCATCGAGGTGACCTAAAGTCAGTATCAGCCAGACAGTGAGGGAGTCTATCCCTTTTTCTGGTGCGATTTTTTTTTTTTTTTTTTTTTTTTTTCAAGGAGATTGTTTTAACATCTGAGGCGGCGTGACAACACTACCATCAGCTTCTCACTTTACACACATTTCCCTGTGCTACTTATATGCTGATTTGGCGAGGGCTGGTTCTGAACCATGAATCTTGAGGTTTCTAGCCTGACACTCTACCAAATGACCTAAACCAGTCCCTATCATGCGATATACGTTCCACAAATTGGTGCATATCAAAATATTGCAAAACTTTTGACTCACTCTAGTAAATTGCTTTAAACAATTAATGTAACTCAAAAAAAAATGATAGTTGTGACAAAAGTCAAGCTTACTCTGTATTTAAATTTCATCTTCTTCAAAATAGACATATGCTGTATATTAAGCTTTTAATTTCTTTTTCAACTCTAATAAACAGTTGTGAATTTGAAGGTAAATAAATATCAACCTAAAATGCCTCAAGAAAATTAATGGCTTCATTAATCTTTAGAAAGTTTTAAATTTAGAACCTGTTTAAATTTATCACTTTGCAAACACAACACACACACAGACTTACACACTCTTTCTCTCAACCAAAACTATCATCATGTCGCGCATATACAGCACGGTATCCATAACAATCTTTCGCCAACCTTCCCTGTCATTCATTGCACCTGGGAGCTCCTCTGTGTAGCAGCCAGCATCCTCACATAGCTGGTCAAATGTAGGTCCTTGCTGGGCACCCCACACTTGTATGTCCATGTGTTGGCTTCCACAGGAGAACGTTGCTTTTATGAGTTCATCCTTGTTTCTCCAGAGTGTCCTGCATGTCTTGTTCGTCTCAACTGGGATAGTTTGTGAGATGGGGGTGTCAAGTGACCGTACAGCTGTTTCCTTGTGGGGTGCTGCTTCCATGTCTTGTTCAAGACTGCGTGCAGCATTCTTGTGCAGCTCCCATCAATCTATTCTCAAGATGCCTTGTAGGGTCCAGGTGGTGCAACATATAGCAGCACTGACACAATGCCCATCTTGGGTTGGGGTAGAAGAGCCAAGGGAATAATAATAAAAGGAGATTGGTAAGCCATCTTGGGACGGAGGACAAGAGTGCTAATAAGTAAAAAGTAGATGGATATGACACACTTAGAGTATTTTTGATTTGTTGCTTGTTTTTTTTGTTGTTAGTATTATTTTAGAATATCGGTGGCTATTGTCCTCATCTTTGTTATCTGGTTATTATCTCGTCATCCAATGTGTCCCTCCTGCCTTCTTCAGGTATTTCTTCTCAAACTTGGTACAAACATTCTTTTAGTGATATGGTGGAACATGAACCACGGCTTTTAAACCCACCCTTTCATTCAATCCATGGGGGTATTCTGTTTCTCATTGGCTAACCAATAGCCGGGATACAGGTGTTAAGCTTGTGATTAATTATCTATTTCTATGCTACTTTGTTGTCCTTAGATCAGAATTGAACCTATTGTCACGCCTAGAGATAAACACCTGTCAACTTGAATAGACTGTGCGTTAACACTCACACCCTTTATTCACTCAGCTGCTAGCCATTGAGAGAATATTGTTGGTGTTTTCTTTACAATATTTTTGCACTGAATCAAATACATATATGCTCGCTACCACCAGTTGAGCGCTAGATTCCCCTAGTGTGCATATAGAGAGGATTATGTGGTGTGCGCTAGACTGCTAAACATCATCAGCAAACAACACCATCAGTACACTGTGCACTGGATTAATGGGAGTGGGATCTCAGCACAAATATCATACTATGTGGATATAGGCCAGTGCTGAGAAACTATGTCTTGATCACACCTTAACAAATCTAGAGCTTATTGTATAACAATTGTTGAAATTAATATTAATGTTTTTAGGTATTATATTACGAATATTGGGAAGGAACTTATTAATAGCTGCAAGACGCAACGCCATTCCTGATTAATGCCCCTCTAATATGGGGACAAGGCCTAGCACAGGAGAGCGGCTGACCCGAGGTGTTTCTACTAATACATTGATCCCTGGGAGATTGGATGCCCTAGATAGAGGTCGGTGTAACTCCTGAAGGGTCTGACGGTGTGTCCGATGTGGTATCGAGCGTTAAAGCTCTTCTTGATGGTGAGATTTCAGTTTTTGGAGGTTTGGGGAATGTGGAGGCACCCCTTCATCACCATTGCTCCGCGTGGTCCACTCTGACCCGGAGTGGGTAGTAACCTGTTAGGGTTCCACATGGGTTAAATAGAACACTGAGTTTATAAACAAAATTGTATCATGCTAAGAATGAATTTATTCAACAACTTTGTCGGCATTATGACCCCCACAACTGAGGTTTGATATGCCATAAAACAAACCAACATTAATTTTTTTAAGACAAATACAACCTGGAAAGGTGGAACTCTGTCATTCTTTCCCAGCTATAGGTTAAAATAGTAACGCTTATTGTTTTTTTTTTTATTTTAACACGCATAATTTGGCATTAAATAACTTATATGAAGATTTAGGTTTGCCATTAAACAAGAAAACTAAAAACAACACCGTGAAGTAACATATACGATTTACAAAGAATAAAAATTGGTTCATTAAAACCTTGATTTTTTTTATTTTGTGATCAAAAATCAAGTTCTGTATCTATCATGTTTGCTTTTTTTAGTGACAGGATTGACGTAGATCACAACAGCCCAGATCAGTTCAGCAGACATCATGGGAGGTATGATTGGGTTGCTTGGTTGGATTTTAAAGGCATGACAACCC
>CM042141.1:76686455-76711651 GCA_023376005.1 Doryteuthis pealeii | reverse complement strand
ACTTTTGAGATTTATAAATTTTTATTAATATTTATATTGAACTTCAACAGACTTTTAAACAAAAAAAACTATGAAGAATTTGACACCGGGATCTCTGTTATTACCTTTTTTGTAAACTCATATATATACAATTTGTTGTTTGTTGTTTAAATACTTTGCAAGTTTTGTTTTCTATCCAATTGTGGCTATATAATTTAATTATGTTTTCTTATGGTGTGATTTATGTTTCATATGAAATATTTCAGGGAATCTTTCTATTATTATACAAATATACATAGGAGGGTTTGGAAACACAAACATAATCTTAAGCTTAAATTGGATGTCCTCCCAAGTGTACATCAAACAACCTCTACCTAAACTAGGATCCGCACCATACGATATCATTTTGCTTTTCCAAAGGGCAATTGTGTGAATGAGAAAATGCATTAGAGGCTTCTCCAGGGATATCTGAATCTTAGGCTCACTGATTCCAATTTTTCCTATGACAATAACCTTATGATGTGTTGAAACTTTGCAATACATGAATACTATTTTAATCTATAAATAATGTATATATTAAACAAACAAATTATATTTGTCATTTGTATAAACTGTGTTTACAATTATTACTATTTTTTTTTCAGTAATTAGAATCTTGATATTTTTATTTATGTTTTTAATAGAATAGGAAATGAATTATCAACCTGAAAATGAAGCTGACAACCATTATATATACTAGCAAATATATGCAGCCTCCGGGTGCAAGTATTTAAGTTTTTAATATAATAAAATATCATATTAAATTAGAAAGGCTAATGAAAACTGACTAAGAATGCAGATAAAAAGATCTGCGCAACGAGGGGTATAATCGAAAAATAGAACAACTTTGAAACTAACTATTCCATCATTTTCCCTACTCCCCTGTTTTCATTGGTAAATTTTCCTAATTTAACTATTTAGTTAAAAATAGGAAGTAAAGGATATATTTACAGTTATTTCTTCTTGTAATAAATTTCTTTTAAGATTTTATCTACGAGATTTTTGTTTATTTTATTTCTTAAGATACACAACCAAATCAAATATAGAAATATAATACAGCAATATTTATTAAAATAAATTTTTTAATATCAATATGCAAATTAGCCTTCTCGTTCTCAAACTGTAAATCGCATTTTGTTGTTAATATAAATACAATTGCATGTTATTAGTACGTAGATATGATCAACAGTATTAATAATGTAAAACATTTTTATTAATAACTGGAGGGAGTAAAAAGAATGAATCATGGAGAATTTGACGTAAATGAATTAAAGGAATTGTGACTTGAGTAGTAATATAGTTTCGGCTTCGCAGACAAAAATGCAGTCTACTCCATTTATATATATATGTTTATAATAATAATATATATATATGTATATGTGTGTGTTTAAATATATTAATCTTATTATAATGGAGATTGTGGGGTTTGCTGTCTGTAACCGAAACTAGATTAACTATAGAATTCACAATTTCCTTTGTTATTGACATCACATCTTCATATGATTTTTATTTTTATTTAACCTCAATTATTAATAAAATTGTTTTTACATTATTATAATACTTAACCATATCTACATACTTATAACATGCAATTATATTTTATATATACAACAAAATGGCGGTTTACAGTGTGAACGTGAAGCTAATATTGCATATTGATATTTAAATATGATTTTAAATAAATATGTGCTTAGTATTATTGGTTTCTAATTGTTTGGTTTTATTTTAATGAATATAAGCAAAAATCTCTTCAATGAATCTTAAATGAAATCCATTAACAAGAAAAGATAACTGCCATTTTATTCTTTACTTCTCTTTTAACTAAATAGTTAAATTAGAAAAAATAACAATGAAAGAGAGAGTGATGGAAGAGTAAGTTTCAGTAGTTCTTTTTTCGATTATACCCCCCTCTGTTTTAAATCTTTTTATCTGCATTCTTATTTAGTTTTATTAGCCTTTCTAATCTAATCTAATATTTTATTACATTTAAACTTAAATACTTGCACCCGGAGGGTGCATATATTTGCTAGTATAGATAATAGAGTGTGCTATGTTTATAAGTAAATAGTACTCAATATCATGGATAGAGCATGTATATCTAAGGGTAACATGGACATGAGGTCAGTGGTGCTTGGTTACTGACAGTTTCTCATCTATGCAATTTTCAAACCTAGTGCCCTTGGTTTGGTGTTGAGGATCATTCCCTGCAGAGTTCTTCTGCAGTGATACAGTTCATTCATTAAAAAAATATTGTAGGTGACAAGACTTTCGGACCACTCTACCTATGTATACAGGGTGATATGAAAGGTTTGTCACTCTCTATAATCTTTCTTTGTGGGGGTTAAAACAATCAAATAATACAATCCAAAATTTCTAGAACATAATTCAATTTTCAAAGACTTTTTTTAGAGGTAAAATAATTGCATAATTTATATATTATACTAGAACAAAAATAATGAAAGTTGAAACAATATGTAGGAGGTGACAAGACTTTCATAACACCCTGATATTAATGATGTTGATAAAGGTGGTTATAATTCATTGTAAAACTAGTCTTTTCTTTTAAGATCTAGTAAGGACTTGTCAGAATGTATCCCAACTGAAAAGAATCGGACTATGTCTGCAGCAATTCAGAGGTGGTGGGGAGACGGTATATTTCGGTAATTTATAAATGAATGCATATATGTATTCTATATATTGAAGTAAGTCAGTCAGTCTACTATTGGTTTGAACAATGTGACTGGCCAAGCAAAACTGAACCAGTGTCAAGACAACTGGTACTTATGGGAATTCAGAACAGTCCACTCATGGATTTGGGTGATTCCATTCCCTGAGTCCTGAGTGGCTGCTTGGTTTGTATGATCCTCTGAGGCTCCATAAATCCTGCCATTTTGCAGTAGTCTTTGCAGCAAACCAGAATCATATTTCAGTTACGAATGCTTGCTGTCTTGTCTTGCCAATTCGATGGTAATTGGACTTAGTATTATTCTACACTATATATAAATACCTCATATCATAATTTACATTAAGTGATCAAGACAAAAGCAATAAAGGCGGATATCTCTATTAGAAGATAAAAAATTAGAACTGTATTTTCTTCACATGTGTAGTTGGAATGATTTCAGATATGATTGAAGACTGCCTTCTATTCGTGCCATCTGACCTACGTAAGGTTAACAAATACTAATGGACAGATAGATAAAGAAATCTTTTATATACACATATATAAAAGGTGTTTTAAAAAATTATCACCATTCTTATAGCAGTTCCTTTAGGATTTCAAAGTCTCCACCTGTTTACCATCTCTGTCAACACATTATTGGAAAATTCCCCTGGTGGTTTTCATAATATCAATTCTGCCCTTATAATAAAATACATAGACATACTTAAACAATTTTAATTACCTATGAGAGATTTCAAGAATGGGATCATGTCACCAATAGGCACCCCAGTTGCAAGATGTTTACAAAAGGAAAAGATTTTTGCCTTTTACCGGTTGATAGTTAATAAAATCAACTGACGATTTTTTTTACATAATTTCATACAAACCAAAGACACGTTTTTATACTAAAATAGTTTGATTTTAATTTTAAAATAGTCATTTAAAAAACAAAGCAATATTATTTTATTTTTAGTGCAAAATTAATTTTTTCACATATGCTAACAACATAAAATTAAAACAGTTTATTAAAATCAAAAACTATTTTAGTATAAAAACGTGTCTTTGGTTTGTATGAAATTATAATGTTAAAAAATTGGTGGAAAGCAAAATTCCATTCCTTTGAAAACAGCTCACAACTGGGGTGCCTATTAGTGACTTGATCCCAAGAATGTATTGGCAGAGATGGTGAAAATGTGGAGACTATTTGAAATTATATCACAAAGGTACTCCGATAAGAGTACAAACATTTTTATTTATTTATTCATTTTAAATCACTGTATTTTGACAAGCCTCTTTAGAGAGAGTAGAGAAAGAAAAATGGATTTTCACTGATAAATGACAGATACACTTCCACTTCCATTTTGAAAATCTATTAAATACTATTCAGGTGTTACAATTTTTGTGGCTGTTTTTAGGCTTCAAGTGAGAGCACTTTACAGTGGAGATCCCTTGTGTTAAGCAGAGGCTGATCCTTAGTGAAGAAACCTTTGGTTATCCTTCGGTGTTTCTTAGTGTTGGGTAGAATCCTTTGGTTGTTCCTCGGTATTCCTTAGTGTTTGTAGAATCCTTTGGCTGTTCCTTGGTGTCCTTAGTGTTTGTAGAATCCTTTGGCTGTTCCTTGGTGTCCCTTAGTTTGGTAGAATCCTTTGGCTGTTCCTTGGTGTCCCTTAGTGTTTGGTAGAATCCTTTGGCTGTTCCTTGGTGTCCCTTAGTGTTTGGTAGAATCCTTTGGCTGTTCCTTGGTGTCCCTTAGTGCTTGGTAGAATCCTTTCCTTGGTGTCCTTAGTGTTTGGTAGAATCTTTGGCTGTTCCTTGGTGTCCCTTAGTGTTTGGTAGAATCCTTTGGTTGCCTTGGTGTCCTTAGTGTTTGGTAGAAATGCTTGCGTTAAGCAAAGTTCTTGGTTGCAGGTCTGTTTTCAATGGTGAATATGTGCAAATGAATGGCTTTCCAGATCGGTGATTAAATTGTTAAGTAACCACATAATCGAGCTGTTGATTGGATGGCTTTAATCCACACGCCCACGACGAGTCTATAAGTTTAAGTGGTTGTTTCCAGCACACCTTATATTCCAAAATATTCCAACATCAGGAAATTTGGAACCACTTTGATAAAGAATATTACTTTTAATTAGTGAAATCCATGCTTGAAAGAATTAAGGCTGTCATCAAATTTTGAAGAGAAGCAACTAAGTATCAATTCTAACTTTTTTGTCAATGAGTTTCATAAGTTTTCCCTCAATATTGGGTTATTCCAGAATGTCTGTGTAGGCTTGAGGAAAATTATATCATTAATTTAAATGATTTAATCTGGCTTGTGTAAGGCACATTTTATGAAGCCAGAATGTTCAACTATAACACATTTTCTTTGCATCTTATCTGTTATTAGTTTCTTTACTGCTAAATAAAAAATTAAAAAAAGTTTCTCTGAATTTTTGAGATGAGGCTTGATAATTAGTATAACTTGGATTATTCACACTATTGTCCTCATTTTTATTGTTATCTAGAGGACAATAGTCTGAATTAACTTTTTCAAGGCCCATTTTCTCTTAAAACTAGCCACCTAAAGATATTATCTCTAACTGGCTTAAATTCATGGTGGCCTTACATCCTTTTATCACTCCATTGAACTTTACCTGACTGATCCTTTGTCTCCCTAAGGACAACACCCATCCATATACATATGCCTGGACTTAAAACATTCTAATTTCTCCCTTTTATTTCTTTGACTGTATTATCACTTAATCATTGTGTCACCCCTACATTCCAAAAGAGTCAGAGACCTGTCAATCAAAATATTTGTATCAGTGTAATTTTCCACTGTTTACCATTATTTCAAATTACACTACCTGCTAAAATGATAAGCTATGCCTATACATAAAAATAGAATGACAATGAATGTTATTTGTGAGTTAAGAGATAATTTACCTATGTTCTGTGGATAAAAAAATGCAATAATATCAAAACTTATACAAGGGTTGCTGAAAGGTTTGTAGACTGACATCATATCTGCTAGTGATTATCTTTTTTAGTAATGAGATTCAAGCATTGCAACACATATGAAATAATTGTGTGGACAGCAAAGAGAACTTTTGAATAATAACCTCATTTGATCATATTCATGAGAGTATCTTGGTCAGCCTATGAACTTTTCAGTCAACTCTCATAATTTAATTTTATGATCAACTGTGTTATTTTTATTTCTCTGAATTTTTAGATGAAACCTGATAATTTGGATTATTTGGACTATTGTATAATTAGATACATAGTGTAGTGAATAAAGGCATTGGTTAAGACAGTTCTAAATAAGTTATCTCTAGGCTGCAGGTTCAATCCTGGTCAAGAGCAACAGTAACATAGAATAATAATTAACACAGCTTAACTTCTGTATCCTAGTTATGGTTAGCCGAATGAGAACAGAATACCCCCATGGATTAAATAAAGGGTTGGGTTCAAAGTTCCATGATGGCTCCCTATTATGACAAGAAGGTTCCCGAGTTCAAGAAGGCTCCTGAGTCCAACAAGAAATACCTGAAGAAGGCCAGAGAGTCTATCAACCAAAATGTTGTACAGATAACAATAAAGATGAGGACAATAGTCCGAATAATCCAAATAATGCTGTGTTATTTCTATTGGCTTAATCTTTAATTTTCTAACAATGTCCATGATAATAAACATTTCTGCAAGAGTTTCAATGGGAAAACAATGGGAGAGGACATTTTCAATGTTGTTGGTGCATTCTTCTGTGAAAATCATCTAAACTGGAAATCTAATCCAACTGTATCAGTGACAGTTCATATAAAAGGATTCCTGACACAAATTTAAAATGAAAACTTCATATTGCAATGAACTCTTTGTCTTTCAAAGGGAAACATTGATATCCAAGAAAATTAATCTTGTATTCCAAGACATCTTGAATGACAGATTTGAATTAATAATCAATAGATCAATACACTAATACCTACTTATGAGTCACACTATATATAATATATGGTGTGAATAATTGGCATATTGGTTTTAACAAATAACTATTTGGTGTTATTGAATTCTGATATTATTGTCTTATTTTCAAACATATAAAGCCATAGTTCAGGGAAGGCTCCCGAGTTTGAGAAGAAATACCTGAAGATGGCTGGAGGGCACATCGACTGAAATGTTGTATAGATAACAATAAAGATGAGGACAATAGTCCGAATAATCCATAATTTTTATCATCAACTACCGTGGAAAATCCATGGGTCCATTTAGTCTTTATTAAGTTTCTGATTTTTTTAGATGAGGCTTGATAATTAGTATACTTGATTATTCAGACTATTGTCCTCATCTTTATTGTTATCTGTACAATGTTTCCAATTAGATACATAGCATAGTGGATAAAGGCGTTGGTTAAGACAGTTCTAAGTGACAGCTCTTGCCGTCAGCTCTAGTGTGAATGTAAATTCCTTCACTGTAGTCCCTGAAGGCATACTGGAGAAGCATAGAGAAAAAGATCCTGATTAGTGTAGGTGCAAGGACACAGCCCTGCTTCCCTCTGCTGTTGACTAGAAATGCCTCAGATCTGTACCAATAAAACAGACTGTGCTGTGTGTATCTGCATGGAAGGAAGTGATGATTTCTAGTATTCTGGGTGGGCAGCCAAATCTAAAGAGACCACTTTGGCTTTAGCTAGTTTTAGATACTGTCTCGCCATGCTTGCTCCACTGTATATGGAGCTTAGAGAATTGTCTCAAAAGGTCGACTAAAAAGTCTGCACCAAGAAACACTAGAAGTCTCCAGCACTTTGATTTGCAAGCTGGAATATCAGGACCATGTGCCCTGGAATAGCTGTTGATCTGCAACAAGTAGGTGATGCCTGCAAGACAGCCATCATCTACAAAGAACTGTCCAGACTAAATATTGATGTCACCTGTCTTTACGAGACATGTTTGGCTGAGAATGGCAATTTCTATGTAATTGCATTAATTAAAAGAACAAAAAAACAAAAACCTGTGTAGAAATATTTAAAACTTGTAAAAGAACATTGAACTTGTTATTTTCAGTAAGCCTCTAAAAGATTCCAATAATACTTGATAATTGCCAACATTGAATTTTTTAGTTAAATTTGAAAAAAATCGTTGGCTGCTAAAAGTAATAAAAGATCATTTAACAGTAATTCCAAATGTTTTTGATTGATTCCAACAAATTGACTCAACAACATGTTACATGACTGATTACAGAGTAAACCAACACTTCAGCTGACTAGCCTGACTATTACTTGACCAAATCTGCTAGTCTTCCAGTGCAACCATTCTGTCACACCATTTGGTTGGCGTGATAATCAATACATTTCGAGGACATTTATATGGTTTGGTTTGTTTTGTTTTACGTCATACAAACCTAAGTGGGTCATATAATTCTGACAAAGTTTTGAAATAAATTCATTCTTAATGGATACTCAATATTTTTTTAGAAACACATTTTATTTAACCCATAGATTGGACCCTAACAGGTACTAACACTCTACGTCAGAGTGGACCTGGGAGTAATGGTGATGAAAGGGTGCTCCACATTCTCCAGAACTAGAACTTCACCATTTTAACGTCATTCCCAGGACGTGAAGACCTTCAGGCACTGCCTTCTAAAACGTGGAAAAAGGACCCAACTGGTGCGTAGAGCCTTTATGAAACCATAGATTATAGATGGGTCCATGTAATGGTACACGGAATGACTGTAGTTGGGACCGAAGCCTCTAAGAGATCATACAGAAGGGCCCGTGTAACTGGTACACTGAAGGCCTATAACTGAGGGTGACAATCACCTCTGTTCAAATAGACAGAGATATAACGTGTGTTAGCTCTGACGGCTGGAGAGTCCAAGAGAAAGTTAATTTGATTTTGTTGGGGGTTGCCATAAAGGCAATTGAACTGGGACAATCATATAGGTGCTAGGGCTTGACATGGCCAGCCGATTGATAGGAGAGGGCCTCTCCGACCATCCTAATAGCCTAAGTATGGGCCAAGGTGGAGTGTTGCATGTCATGGACTGCTCAGTCACCAATTCTTTTCTACATGATGTTAGTCTCAATTATTTTCTATATGGTATTTGTTTCATTTTTCTCAGGAAACAAACTATCATGGATTATTCCACAAGTATACCTCTATCAGACATCACCCTTTCCCTCACTGCAAAAAAATGTTCTTTTAAAAGCACCAACAATTTCATAGTACTTGACATCATCATCTCCTTTTACTAATATCCAATGATTCTTTTTTTTATTCTAATAACAAGCAAAATGTCACAACTTTTACATGTTTTAAATACCAAATGACTATTTCCTGAAGATTTTTTGCAATTCAACTAATTCCAGGAAAAAACATCTTTGAGATTAAAGGTCATTACCTTTAAATCTATTGACTAACAAATCACAGATGATATTTGAAAACTTTCATGAGATATTAATATAAATGGGGGGGGGGGAATTGATTTTGGTATGTAGTAATTACAAATTTTATTCAATGAAAATGATTAAATGGCAAATTTAACTGAAGTTAAATCTGTATATCTACATTTTTTTCACTGTTATATGATGTTAGCCATTCCTATCTAATACAAATAATTTGCACACAATTTTATTGTTTCTCTTATTACTATGTTATACTAATAATTATATGGCTTCATGTAATTATTTAAAAAAATGCTCTCATGTCAAATCCTGCTTGTGTGTAGAGGTTGGTTTATGCCGTGGAACTAAGGGTAGCAAGCTAGTAACATAGATCATTCAATGAGGAGTTGTTTGGTTTGATTTGTTTTACGGCATATCAACCTCAGTGGGTCATTTAATGCCGATAAAGTTTTGAAATAAATCAATTCTTAATGGATAATACAATTTAAAAAAAAATACATTTTTCTATTTAACCCATAGATGGAACCCTAACAGGTACTACCACTCCGGGTCAGAGTGGACCAGGGAGCAATGGTGATGAAGGGGTGCTCCACATTCCCCAAACCTCCAAAACTGGAACCTCACCATCAGATAGAGTTTAATGTCATTCCCAGGACATGTTGACCCACAGCCACCGCCTTCTAGCACCCATATGATAAAAAGGGGTTGGGGCTTGCCATAAGGGCAATAGGGTTGGGAAAATCATATAGGTGCTAGGGCTTGATGTGACCAGCCGATTGATCAGAGGGGGGCCTCTCCGACCGCCCGTCTAGCCCAAGATTCTTATGTATGCTGTGTGTTCTAGTTCATATGAAAAGGAGCAAATGACAAAAGGAGAAATGGACAACCTCTGCACAACAAAAAAAATCTCCAGTCACTTATTGACACAAAAATGTAATATTTTCCTTTGAATAGTGCAATACCATTGGAGTTTATTAATTAAAAAATTTAATTCAATGAAAATGATTAAACGGGTTTTGGTTTGGTTTATGGCATATCAACCTCAGTGGGCCATTTAATGCCAACAAAGTTTTAGAATAAATTCATTCTTAATGGATAATCAATTTTTATGAACACATTTTACTATTTAACCCATAGATGGGACCTGGGAGCAATGGTGATGAAGGGGTGCTCCACTTTCCCCAGACCTCGAGAACTGGAACCTCACCATTAGTTAGAATTTAATCTCATACCCAGGACATGGCCTTCAGCCACTACCTTCTAGCACCCATATGATAAAAACTGTTGGGGCTTGCCATAAGGTTAGGACAATCATATGTGCTAGGACTTGACATGAGCAGCCAATTGATTGGAAGGGGCATCTGCGATTAAACAAGAAACTTAACTGAAGATGGACATAAATGATCACCTCTGCTCCCCAAAAAATTCCAATCACTTATTGATAGAAAAATGTAATATTTTCCTTTGAATGATGCAATACCATTGGAGTTTTAAAACATTTAAATCATGGAGAAATGATTTGCAAATATGAAATACATGAAGCACCTGTTATAACAGTGATCCATGATGATCCATTGATGCTTCTCCTTGGAAGGGATTAGCATTTCATAGTATTTTTAAAAATTATTTTGGTCGATTGTTTAAAAAAAAAAAATTAATCTTTAAAAATAAAATGTTCCTTTTCCTTAAAAAAAAGTTCCTTTTACTTTCTGACATAAGTGAAACAGCTGTGATCATTTATTAAAACTAATTATAGCCTCTCATTTTTTTAAGAGCATAGAAAGAAAGGAAGAATTATCTAGTAGTAGTCATTTTATATTTAACTCTTAACATCCTCATAAGAACTTTCTAAGTCCAG
The DNA here is from genome assembly GCA_023376005.1 of Doryteuthis pealeii. Lineage (NCBI taxonomy): Eukaryota > Metazoa > Mollusca > Cephalopoda > Myopsida > Loliginidae > Doryteuthis > Doryteuthis pealeii. The sequence goes on along the minus strand of CM042141.1, from coordinate 76,700,734 downwards.
AGCCCCATTCTTATAACCATTTATCAAAAAGGGCTAAAAATGACCTTTTCCTTAAAAGTTACTTGTTATTTCCCTTAAATTAAAGACTTCTAAATATGTTTAATATTATATTTAAACAAAGGCTATCATCTTGGGTAGATTAGGAAAATGAATGTGACTTCCGGCCGGGTGGAATGAGGTGGTCTAGGAAGTTAAGAGTTAAAATTTGGATTATTAAGAAATAATGTAAAGCGTGTAAAGAGAACCTACAAATGTATCATTCAGTTACAAATTGGATTGAAAAATGTATGGGACTAGTTGGACTAATTGAGAAAGACTCATTTGATTACACTGTATCATTAATCCATTATCAGAGTTTGATTTAATAATTTTGGTCTTGTTATAGATTGCAAATATAGATACATTCTGCATAAAATCACTGAATTTAAAGTTACTTCAGTGACACGTTCAGTTAATTTAGTTCTTCACTCTCTCACTGGTCAGGGGCAGTAGTAACATAGAATAATAATTAACACAGCTTAACACCTGTACCCCAGCTATGGTTAGTGGAATGAGAACAGGATACCCCTGTGGACTGAATAAAGGGTTGGGTTTAAAGTTCCGTGATGGCTCCCAATTACAAGAAGGTTCCCGAGTCCGACAAGAAATATCTGAAGAAGGCCGGAGGGCACATCGGCTGAAACTTTGTACAGATAACAATGAAGACGAGGACAATAGTCTGAATAATACAAATAATGCAGAGTTCCATCCTAGCTTCCTGTCTCAAAAACTGCTAGCTGCTGACTGGTGGAAAAACAACACCAGCTATGATTGAAGTCTGTATCCGAAGCGGTATCACTTGAAGTTTGGTCATAGGGGCACTACTCATGTAACCTCTCTTGGGCAGGAATAGCCAAGCTAAGCCCATCCTTCTCCAGATCTACAACTGGTGTTAATTTGTAATTAACGGAGTTTAATGGAGTTTATCTTCTCTTAGACCGGTTACCTTAGCAAAGTTAACGATCCCATTCTACCCTACTATTTACCTATGGCTGGAGGGAAAATAATTGAATTAATGTTTTTCAAAGAGTTTTAGTGCAATATGAAATGCGAACAGCCTCTTTCAGGATTTGAATTTGGGTAGCAGAATCCACTTTCTACGACAATAACCAATATGCAATTACTGCCACCAAAACTAAGCATTTAGAATATACACATTGGAGTGAATATTAAAATAAATAAATAAAATATATCTAGTATTGTAAAATAATGGGTGCAAGAAAAATAAAACATTTATTGCAAAAACACGGACATAATATGGGGGTTCAGTTTATTTTATGGTAGGAATTTATGAGCAAATGGTCCTTTATTACCCCCTTTTTTTTCATATATATCCTAGAAGGCGGTGGCTAAGGGTCTTCATGTCCTGTGAATGACATTAAACTATCTGATGGTGAGGTTTCAGTTCTGGAGGTTTGGGGAATGTGGAGCACCACTTCATCACTATTGCTCCCAGGTCCACTCTGCCCAGGAATGGCAGTACCTGTTAGGGTCCGATCTATGCGTTAAATAGTAAAATGTGTTTATAAAAAAAATTGAGTATCCATTAAAAATGAATTTATTTCAAAACTTTGTCGGCATTAAATGACCCACCAAGGTTGATATGCCATAAAACAAAAGAAACCAAACCTAATTCTTGTGCCTCACATAAACAAGAGAACCCTTTATTGGTATGATTGGCTATAATATAATTGGTTATAGTATATATGATTGGCTATAATATAACATTTCCCATCTGGCCAATCAGGTATTTTCACTTCAGAAAATCAAATATGATCTTCCAATTAGTCAACTAATATAGAGGAGGAGGCGGGCTATGAAATATTTTTCCAATATTGCAAAAAATTGTAAAAAGTTGAAAAAAAACCCAAAAAAAACAAAACAAAAAAAAACATCAAAAATATCCACTTGTCATTTTTAAAATGATGGCTATGCCCTCATGGCAGCTAAAGATTGTTTATATTAACCTTTTAACTGAAATTGAGATGTCAGTCCAGTCGTATGGGTCTTGATGGACAGTTCCTAACAACAATATGACCTTTTCAGATTTGGTTAAAAGTTAACATTTTATTTGACTTATTGTTCAAATTATATAAAGTCTTTTATACTGCTGTATATCTTATCTCTAATAATAAATGCGAATGTCAGTGTGTCACACTTTCAACTTTAGTCCTAGAGGCGGAAGCCCAACATATCATACACTTTTGGAAACTAAAAATAAGTCACCCATGAAACAGAAGTAATTGTTTGTTTGGAAAGTAAGTAGCTACATAGATCAAAATTAATTGGTTGTGCTTATATATATATATTATATAAAAAGGTGTGTCAAAAAAATATCAAGATTTTTTGTACTTTTTGACAGACCTTGTATTCTGAAAAAAAAAAAAGTAACGTTCCATTCATTCTTCATTTCTATCTTGGTAAATACAGCTTTAAACTCGGTACTTTTTTGAGACACCTTGTATTCTGAAAAAAATTAATGAATGGAAGGTTATTTTTTTCAGAATACAAGGTGTGTCAAAAAGTACCAATAATCTCGAAACTTTTTTGACACACCTTATGTATATATATTGTTCAAGTTCAATAAAATTCAATATGTACTTCGAAGTCTGATGCCGGGGATTTATTATCAACTCAACCTTGGCATTTTTGTCTAAACTCGGACTTTCTCCACCAGACAAGAGGAAATACACAAAAAAGATCCAGGAGAAAGCTCTAACCGCATCAGTGTGGATATGGCAATCCTACATTGTGACCTCAAACCGACAAAATCTGGTGGTATTGTGAGATAATGCTGGGCGCTCTGTGTTAGTGGTAATGATGCTTTGGCCCCGAAACCATGCCTGAACCCAGAATCATCATCTGATGAAGGCTTTGTTGGTTACAATGCCACTGTGTAAATAGCAATCATTGTATGAAGATTACTTAATGCATGAAGTGTCATTGTTGTATTGAAAGCCCAATCAAGAGTCCTCTGATAAGGCAGCTTTTAAGTTAGTATATAAATATAATGCACATTACCCATTAAATTGTCATGGTTATAGAGCTAGGCAAGTAAACCATTGCTAATGATTTTGCTTCTAACTGAGTGTACCATATTTGTAAATTTGTGCCAAACTAAGCTAAACTTAGTAAATGATTGCAGATTTTTTTTTTTACTTAACTTTTACTCAAACATTATATCCCTCTGTCAGCCAGAATATGCTGATTGGATCCTCTGCAGAGAGAAGCCCCCTCCCTCAACCTAAAAAAGGGGTATCTTGGATATGAAACTAAACTATATCTAAGTCCGAGGTTCCCGATCTGGAGATCTTGGGTGTACCTCTTCATTGCCATTAGTATCAAAATTTAGAGAGGTGGGAACTGTTGTAGTGAGAAGAGGTGGATTATGACTTCAAGGAACGAGTTAACAATGATATGGATGCAACTGTTTTTAATACAAATATAATGCACATTAAAAGGGTACAACAAAGAGAAGAAAGTTCATAGTTTAGGTCGGACAAGCAACCCAAGGTTTAGTAAGAGTTCATTTAAAGTTAACAGCACCAAAGTATGGTATAGCTGTAATATTAGTTTAGTTCACAGCACTGTAAAGGTCCAGCCGTAGTTATTGGTAGATTGCAGATTTTATTGTCATATATATTGTACTTAAAACCTAAATTACACTTGTGATTGATATCATACACTTTTCTTGCTCAATCCTCATTGGGCATTTTAGTATTGATTATTCATGGTGTTACATAATTTATGAGCAGTCATAATATATGAACGTACCTGTAGTTAGAATTTGAATTAGGGTCCATTAACTTAAAAACATAGGGTCTATGGAAAGTTACCGGCAGTTGACAGTTAATAAGCATTGAGCCCTTAAAAATGCGCCATTATAGATGCATGAGAATAAGTTTAGTTAGCAGATTCAACCCGGCTTTCAAGGAACATAGACGGGGTTGGTCTCCCCTTGGCAGAATCAAAATGGGTTGTGAATAAAGCTTTATCATAAGAAACAACCAAGTTTTGTTGTTAATTATATGTTAAGACAGTGACCAGGCCATCCTGTAAGAAGAGCCAACAAAGAAAACCAACACCCGTCCGAAAGCCCTGAAGAGAGATCAGCCCAGAGAAAATGGCAGCTGACAATTTAGATGACCTAGATGAAGAAGCAGAAGAGGTAACAAGTAAGAAAGACCACCTATCATCTCAAAACTATCTCTCTCTCCTCCATTATATACTCAAATCATGTTAGGGGTATGTAACAATGGTATAATCATTATCATCATAGAAAATGGACACAGCGACCCAAGTTCAAATCCTAGATGAGGTTGTTTGCACTTCACATAGCACTAATACCCTTGGGAAAGGTATGAATACAGTTATTCTCTCTCTAGCTATTGGTAAGATATAGGGCAGACAGGACTCTTTGATTTTATGATAACATGTGCCAGGGTAGGGTTTCAGTTTATGGGAACGATGCTCCGGCTCAGTATTACAGTCATTGTGTTGGATGATACTGAATATAATACTATAATGAGAGATTTCTTCTGGCCGTACCACAGATTATAATATTATAGTGTCCTGAAGGAGAGCTGGTTTTGTTCCTTTTCCAACTCGGCTGAAATATGATAACCAAAAGCTGTCAACGGAGTCAAACAAAACAAACAGGAATGCCTTCTGATAATTATACACAAAATATATACATTTATTGTTTTTTTATACAATGATTAATATTCTTGTATAATGTCAGAAGAGCGAGGTGATTTCTTTGTCAGTTGACTGGTGATCTATAGCTAGTTGTTTTGGATAACTTATTAACTTGGTTTGTTACCAAATGGCAGGACGTCAGAGTGCAGTATGGATGGTGACAAGGGATCAGACGTGTAGCGAGTCTTCTGGTTGCAGCGTGATTATCAATTTTGTACCAAGTGGCAAGACATCAGAGTGTATCGGTAAAGTTGTGACAAGGGCACCGAGCTATGGTGAGCTCCCTGGTTTCAGAGTGTCTGACTCCACTTCTCTCTCTTCTTCTCTCTTCTCGGTCTCTCTTCGGTCTCTTATTTATGAGATCCAGACCTCCCCACTCTAACATATGTCTCTGATAGGCAAAGTTATCAAGTGGCTGGCCAATGTGTCTAAATGGCCTTGTGTCAGCCTAGTTTGTATCTTTCCATTTGGGTTTTTCCAACTCCAATGAGTCAAGGCCAACCATTGTTTTATTTATGTAAGTAAAAGTAAAGTCGACGGGGTGGCCTAAAGTCGGTATCAGCCAGTTAGCGAGGGAGTCTATCCCCTTTTCAATAGTGCTAGACAAAGGAGATTGTTTTTAGCATCTGAGATGGAGCGCCACACCTACCATCAGCTCCTTACTTTCCCGCACAGGTCCCTGTGCTACTCATACGCTGCGTTGGCGAGGACCGATATCGAACTAGGAACCTCGTGATTTCTAGCCGAACGCTCTACCAAATTGTTGACCAACTTTTCAAAAACTGGAATCTTATTTTGGTAGAAACCAATCAAAAAGAAAAACTGAATTCAAAATTGTTAAACTTGACATTGTATTGCATCCTGCTTATGTGGAGGGGTTAGGTAAATACAATGCATATATTTGATATTATATGAGCTCATAAATCTGTTGTGGCACTCATATGGAAATTCTCTAGTTGGAAATGATTTTCAAAATGTTGTTACAAGATAGTAACAATTTATTTTAATTAAAACTCACAAAATATCTTCTCAAAGATTTTGGCACCCTGATGGACAATGGAACACATGGTGCTGCAAAAAGCCTTAATAATAAACTATTATAAGTATTTCTCTACAAAACTATATATGAAAAATGAATGGAAGTGGAATTCACTTCCAGTGTGAAATAAATATTTTAGAAAAAACAAACACATGATGTTAAAATTCGCTGACAGAAATCTGTTTCGACCCTTTATTGAAGTGGTCTTCATCAAGAGCGAGGTGTGTATGATTGAGAGACAGTATGAGTGGACAGATTTCTGTCAGCCAATTTTAACATCATGTGTTTGTTTTTTCTAAAATATTTATTTAAAAACTATATATATATAGATTATATGTGCCAATATTAAAGATGTTGTCACTCCTTATTCATAATTTTGTATTAAAAAAAAAATAATACATTTTTGAAAACAGATTTTTGTAGGCACCCTATATTCATGAAAATACTAAGGTATCTTTTAAAAAGCAAAAAAAAAAAAAAGAAAAAAAAGATTAGATTTCATCCTTATCAGGCACGGGTATCTTCATCTCTCTTTCACACATATGGCACTGAATAAAAAATGTAAGGAAACAAAGAGGCCATTGTGTAGTATATGTATTTTAAATCAAATTCTAATGTTTGTTTTTTTTTAAATTTAACTCTTAATGTTAAATAGGAAACAGTCATTGTTAGAATAGGATTTGGGGTATACAAGTTTATTGTCTGTTAACAATAGATTGCTAAGCAGAGTCAATACGTTCAATTTAACTTTTGAATACATCACTAAAAAATGGTCCAGTTCAGCTTAGTTGGTAAAGCACTCACCTAGGAATTGCAAGGTTCTGGGTTCAATACTGGTCCCCACTAACTAAGCACATGAGTAGCACAGATTGGGTAATCTGATCTGTGAGGTAAACTGGGGAGCTGATGGTAAGTGTGGTGCTCCATCTTAGCAAAAACAATTGAGAAAAAAAGCTAGATGAGAACTACACAAGGATGCTGTCTTGAACAAATCCTGTAAGCAGCACCCCACAAAAAATAATGTATTGCCACATGCCTCCTATCACAAAGACCATCCAAGTAAGATAAACAAGCCATGCTGGACATACCTGGAGATTTAAAGACAAACTCACAAGTGACATTTTCTGCGAACACCTACACATTGGCATGCCAGTGTAGACCGAACAGCAAAAAGCTGCATCAATCACCTCTGTGCAGATACTGGATGTTTCAGGGGAAGTTTGGCTTGGTTTTTTTTGTGGCATATCAACCTTGGTGGGTAATTTAATACCAAAAAATTATTGAAATAAATTCATTCTTAATGTATACACAATTTTTTATAAACTCATTTATTTAACCCATAGATGGGACCATAGCATGTACTACCACACTGGGTCCGAGTGGACCAGGGAGCAGTGGTGATGAAGGGATGCTGCACATTCCCCAAATCTCCAGAACTGGAACCCCACCATGAGATAGAGTTTAACATCATGCCCAGGACATGAAGCCCCTCAGCCACGACCTTCTAGCACCCACATGATAAAAAGAGTTAAGGCTTGCCATAAAGGCAATAGAGTTAGGGCAATCACATAGGTGCTAGGGCTTAACAAGACCAGCCAATTGATCGGAGGGGGCCTCTCCAACCCCCTGTCTAGCCTAAGTAAGAGGAAAAGTGGAGTGTTGCATGTCATGGACTGTTCAGCCACCTGGGTTCCATCCTTAAGCATCACAGGTCGCCACCCATGGTGAACAGATGGACCCATTGGGTCAGTCTTACCCCTCTACAGAAATGCCATCTGTGTATTCTAATGCGCCAGCCAACAGGGCGGGCTTTGTGGAAGACCTTCCATGAGTGATGACCAATAGAGATGGCTAACGAGAGTAATAAGAATCCATGCTGTCAGAATGACCTGATTGTAGTGTACTTACAGGATTCCTAGATACTTATAACTAATATAAATAATTTTCTCTTTAAATCCTAAAGATTTCAGAGTTGGTTGATTCAATTCATTACTTTGTTTTTAATTGATTTTAATGGCATGTCAGTCTATTTAAGTTCATTTTATTCCTAGAGGTGAGGGAATTGTATTCGTTATACGTTTATATTTGCATTTTTTTTGTGTGTGTGTTTATGTGCCTTGTTCATATACTTTTACATATGTGTATGTGTGTGTTGGATTCAAAATGTTAGAATGAAACTAATTTTTATCAAAAATTGTAATTATAGATTCTGCTAGATTTTATTTTATTTATTATTTTATGAGGTATTGATGAATAGATAGATATGAAAAGACTATGATAGATAGATAAATAAATAGATAGATAAGAATACAACAAGATAGATAGATAGGAATAAAATGAGATAGATTGTTAGATATGAAGAGACACACACACATATATATATATATATATATATATATATATATATACATACATACACATATATGACAGGAAGAGACAGTGTTAGAAATACAGGAAAGCAATAAAATAGATAGACAGATAGATAGATATGAAGATTGATATATTTTCGTGTAGTCTTTTTTTCATAAATGTTTTGCATACAGTTATATCAAATATTCTTATCTAATAAAAATAATTTAAATACAGTTTATAAGTATTCATACCTAATATTCATACACAATTATATGGTTACAGATGATTATTTCTATTTAATAATAGTGATTAGTTTCTCTGAATGTTTGAGATGAGGCTTGAAGATTAGTATTATCTGCGTTATTCGGACTATTGTCCCTATCTTCATTGTTAAAAAAAAAACAAAAAAAAAAACAATATGAGTCTAGGTAAAAAATCATACATAAGTAAAATAGGTAGATATTCTAGCCAAATCAAGACATTAGGTTTATAAGTTCCCAAAATTCACACTAAATTGTCCAATTGGACACATGGCTGAGTGAATAAGGCAGTTAGGTTAAGACAGTTCTAAGTGACAGTTATCTCTGGAATCCGAGTTCAATCCTAAGTGAAAGCAGTTAAAAAAATAATTAATTAACACAACTCCTACTCCTGCTATGGTTAGCGGAATGAGAACAGGAATAATAAAAGGGTTAGGTTCAAAGTTCCGTGATGACTCCCGATTACGACAAGAAAGTTCCCGAGTTCGAAAAAAAGGTTCCCGAGTCTGAGAAGGTTCCTGAGTCCGACAAGAAATACCTGAAGAAGGCAAGAGGGTATGTCGGCCGAAACGTTGTACAAATAAGAAAGAATTATAGTTTCAAGTATCTATTCTTAATACAAATAATTTACTAATAATTTATAAATAATATGGCATCAAGTATTCTTATTGAATACAAATGATTTTTAAACATATCTGACTTACAATGATGGGGCAAAGTGAACCTGGGCAATAAAAGAGTACCCAACTTCCCACAGATCACCTGAAGTTAAGCCTTATCAGATGTAGTTTAGTGTTTGTGACATAGTACCTAAATAATGAGTATGAAATCATTAGTTTTTCCTATAACTAATGTCTGACAAAACCTTAGAAGAGAGATCTCATGAAACTTATTTCAACCTAGCAATATCTAATTACTTTGTTCACTTTGTATCTTTGCTTAGTAAACCTTTTCCTCTATCATTAATACTCATTGTGTTTTCTTCCTATTACTTCTCTGTTAATTCTGATACTCCAGTTACGTTATATCCAGGACACACCCTTTTTGTGGGGGACTTGCCCCTCTGCATAATTTAAGTAATTCAATTTACAATGTAATATAAGCCCTGTCAACAGAGCATCGTTTTCCTTTGATATTCACACCATCATTGTACATTTTCTGATTTTAAAACCTTTCCCAAAATACTGACTGTAGGTTTCCAACTCTTTCTTATTTTTAGCAAAATGTTTTGAGAGTCATCATATACATAATTAAGTGGCTGCGGTTTTTTTTTTTCTGTGGTGTTGTAAATTTATAGCCTCCATTATGATCCCGAAAGATGCAGTTAAGTGGTATCATTGGCATAATGAAAAATATCGGAGATAGAGAGTCTACTGGGAAATCTTTTTTTTATTTTGGTCTCACTTGATGATTCTTCAACAGTTCTATACTCAGCTTTGCCATTTTATTAACTATGAATGAGACCACATTTTCTGAAATGTCTAGTGCATCTAAACATTCCAGTATGTATGTTTGAGGATCATATCATACAAGCTGTTTTATTATCTCGGTCTGTTGGGAAAGTAGTCGGGGGAGTACCTGTGGCATAATGGCTCATGTGCTGGACTGCGACATCATTCGTATTTTTGGCAAAATGTTTTGTGTGATCATATAAATAATTAAATGGCTGATTTTTGTTCTGTGAGTTTGCAAATTGCAGAGGATACAGTCAATGTATTCTAAGATCTGCCAACAGGGGGAAGTGCAATCAAATGATTAAATAGTTCATCAGAAATTGGCCTTGTGTCACATCTGCGAAGAGCTTTTTGTGTGTGTGCATACAATATTATGGGACTACATTACCGTTACTTAAACTTTATACATAATATGCAGGAAACTTGAATAATAGTAATATCATCATCATTATGTCACGCTTTCAGCGCGGATATCCAGGACAATCTCTCTCCATCCATCCCTATCGCTCATCATTCTCGGGAGGTCCTCTATGCAGCATCCTGCATCTGCACAGAGCAGATCAATGTACATTTTTGCTGGTCGGCCCACACTGGCTTGTCCATGTGCTGGCTTCCACAGGAGGACATCGCTTATGAGTTCATCCTTGCTTCTCCAGCAGTGTCTCGCATGTCTTGTCCGTCTTACTCGGATGGTTTGGGTGATATGTGGTAGGTGGCCATACAGCTGTTTTCTCGTAGGGTGCTGTTTCCACATCTTGTTCATGATCACCCGCAGCATTCTTGTGCAGCTCCCATCTAGTTTATTCTCTAGTCGCTTAGTCAGGGTCCCGGTGGTGCAGCCATATAGCAATACTGACATGACAATGGCCTGGAAGAACTGTCTCTTTAACTTGTCTGTGAGATTGGACCTGCAGATGATCGATAATTTATTTATAGCGGCCCATGCTTTTCCTATACATGCATTAATGTCGTTTTCTGTGGAGGAGATGTTACTGCCTAAGTATCTAAATTGTTCTACAGAGTTTAGGAGTCTGCCATAGTAATATAGTCCCATAATATTATAAAATATAACTTGAGTAATGGTAATATAGTCCCATAATATTATAAAATATAACTTGAGTAATGGTAATATAGTCCCATAATATTATAAAATATAACTTGAGTAATGGTAGTATAGTTTTTATAAAGTTCAGATAAATAACTAAATGCTTTTTTTTTGTTCTTAAATCTTTTATTCAATGTTTTACATATATTAGTCATCCTATTTTTACTTTTCTTTCTGCCACTCTACTTATTTTGTTTATCAGTAGACTTGTTCTATAGAAATAACACTTTGTAAAAAAAAAAAAAAATGAAAAGAAAATGTCCAGTAAGCCTTAGCTAAGTTTATGCCAATAAAATTTGTGTTTGTATCAGTAATGAAGTACAGTACATGCATTATTTTGCCATTTTTTTTAGATATAAACTTTCACTGGTTTGGAAAATCTTCTACTCTGACACTTGTCTGGTTCCAGTTTGTTAGATTAGTGAGGCTTAACTTATATTACCACTTGTATAGTTTTCTTCTCTTTTTGTTCAGTGTTCGGTGTTTTAAGAAATGTTCTTGCAATTAAACTTCTTGCTAGTAGTGTTACAGTAAGATAATGAGAGTGATGAGGTCGGTGTATGATGTCAATGGTGGGAGATGTGTGATGCATGTGTGGAAATTTAAAAGTGTAGAAATGAAAACAAAATAGAATAAGGAGATGTGTAAGTGAGACATGTGAGTGAGTGATCTTTGATCTGATTGGGTTTGAGTTTGAGTTTTGTTTAACGGCATATCAACCCCTGTGGGTCATTTAATGCCAAAAAGGTTATTTTGGATTTCAGACTTTAAGGTAGTGGTTCTATGGAGATAATGGTCTGATTGGACAGAATAGAAAAAGAGCCACAAGTGTGAATAGAGAAAGAAAATGAGAAAATTGAATTATGGCTAGGTGTTTTAGGGGGACAGATGCAAGATGACAGTCTGCCCACTGAGGCCATTGACTTGGGTCAATTTGAATAAAGAGTTCCAAGTTTGGGTGAATAACTATGATGTCAGTGGTGAGAGATGTGTGGTGCATGTGTGGAAATTTAAAAGTGTAAAAATGAAAACCAAACAGAATAAGGAGACGTATGAGTGAGTGACCTATGTTCTGATTGGACAAAACAGAAATAGAGCCACGAGTATATTTGTCTCATACCCCACTTGTATGGACTGGGCACAAGGCCTAGTTTTAACGTGGGCCCAACCACAAGCCGAAGCTCATCGGCGGGAAAGAACAAAAATTGGGTCGATCCTATCGGCACTCACCCTCAAGGGGGGCGCCTCAGGCGCTGGGCAATAAACCCAGCCCTACCCCTTTAAGTCAAGGGGGCAGGTGTTGCCTGGGGGGATAGCCCCTAGGATCGATGCTATTATTTGACTCTCGCCAAGTCCAGCGGCTGAAGCTCGCTGGACCACCGGCGTTAACCGGAAAACTGAGCGTGCAAAAAAAAAAAATAGAGCCACGAGTGTGAATAGAGAAAGAGTGAGAAAGTTGAATTTTTGCTGGGGTTTAGGGGGACAGACACAAAGTGACGATCTGCTCTCCAAGGCCATTTATTTGGGTTAATTGAATAAAGAGCTCCAAGAAAAACAAGAAGTCTTGTTTGTTATTAAAAATGACCAACGGACACAAAGAACAAAAAACACAAGATGAAAATACCAAGTGGTTTCAGAACAAGAGAAGAACACAGGAAAGCCAGCTACTCAACAGCACAGATCCAAGATACAAAGATAGTAGAATAGCAGAGACAACATATCCAGATAGCTAGCCTGTCAGCTGGTTCTGTAGAATACACTGACTACACCTCTGCAGAGGGGTAAAATCCCTCCAATTTGGCCACCTATTGGCCATGGGTGGTGACCCATGATTTGTGAGGATGTATTTGTGGTGGCTGAGCAGTCCATGACATGCAACACTCCATTTCGGCCATTACTTAGGCTAGACAGGTGGTCAGAGAGGCCCCCTCCGATCGATTGGATTGTCATGTCAAACCCTAGCCCCTATATGATTGTCCCAACCCTATTTCACTAATGGCAAACCACAATCATTTTTATCATATAAGTGCTAGAATGCAATGGTTGAGGGTCTTAGTATCCAGAGTATGAAGTCAAACTGCATCTAGTGAGTTTCCAATTCTGGAGCTTTAGGGAGTGTGGAGTACCCCTTCATTGCCATTATTCTCAGGTCCACTGACTAGGAGTGGTAGTAACTTTTAGGGTCCAATCTATGGGTTAAATAGAAAAAAAACGTTTTAAAAATGTGTTTACAAAAATTGAATACCCAACAAGAATGAATCAAACAAAAGGTCTTTGGCATGAAATAACCCAACAAGGGTTGAAATGCCATAAAACCCAACCAGATTCATAGAAGATTGGTTGGGTTTATTTTATGGCATATCAACTTCAGTGGGTCATTTAATGGCTACTAAGTTTGAAATAAATTCATTCTTAATGTATACTCAATTTTTTTAATAAACACATGTTTTTCTATTTAACCCATAGATGGGACCCTAACAGGTACTACTGCTCTGTGTCAGGGTGGACCTGAGAGCAATGGTAATGAAGGGGTGCTCCTCATTCCCCAGACCTGGAACCTTACCATCAGATAGTGTTTGTCATTTCCAGGACAGGAAGACCCTCAGCCACTACCTTCTAGCACGCATATGATAAAAAGGGTTAGGATTTGCCGCCAGGGCAATCATATAGATGCTAGGGCTTGACATGACCAGCCAACTGATCAGAGAGGGCCCCTCTGACCACCCGTCTAGACAAAGTTGTGTGACTGCTCAACCACCAAGGTACCATCCTTAAGCATCACGGGTTGCAACTTACGGACAACAGGTGGCCCAACTAGGGTAGTTTTCCATCTCTACATAGGTGCAGTCAGTGTATTCTAATGCCCCAGCTGACAGTAAATAAATTTGACAATGTAATAATACAAAAAATTTTATTAGTATGTATTTACCCAACCTCTCCACTATGGGCAGGATGCAACAAAAAAGTTAATTTTTAAAAACTTTGGTGGGTTGATAGATTTTAATGGCATATCAACCCAATTGGGGTTGTTTTATGCTGAAAGGTTTGGTTGGTTGGATTTTATGGCAGGTTGCTGGTTATTTTATGCTGAAGACATTTTTGTTTTATTCATTATTAGGTATTCATTTATCTTAAACTCACTTTTTAAAACACATTTTTCTAAATTAATATTTTGATCTATTTAACCCATAGATGAAACCCTAACAGGTACTACTACAACTCTGGTCAGAGTGGACCTGGGAGTAATGGCGATGAGCGGGTATTCCACACTCCTCAAAGCTCCAGAATTGGAACCTTACCACTAGATGCAGTTTGACATCATACCTAGGACC
>CM042141.1:76506455-76681455 GCA_023376005.1 Doryteuthis pealeii | reverse complement strand
TGAATATGAGCAAAAATCTCTTCAATAAATCTTAAAATAAATCCCTTAACAAGAAGAAATAACTGTAATATTATTCTTTACTTCCTATTTTAACTAAACAGTTTAAATAGGAAAAGTTACCAATGAAAGACGGGAGTAAGGGAAAATGATAGAAGAGTTAGTTTCAAAGTTGTTCTATTTTTCAATCATACCCCCTCTGTTCCAAATCTTTTTATCTACATTCTTATTCAGTTTCATTAGCCTTTTTAATTTAATATCATATTTTATTATAAAATTTAACTAAAATACTTGCACCCTGAGGGTGCATATATTTGCTAGTACAATATAATAAAAAATGTTCACAAGGTGTTTTAAATTTTGTATTTCTATTTATTTCAATTTTATAGAAGTCAGGATATGTTTCTGATTTCTCAAAATACTACATCAATCTTTATATATATATATATATATATACACACACACACATACATACATACACACACAGATAGATAGATAGGCACGCATCCTGCACCACTGATGCATAAAAATCTATCCATGCAAAAAAATCATATCCTTGCGTCCCAGTGTTTTTTTCCCCTTGCTCCACCATTTCCAGCTAACAATAAATATATTTCAATATTTTCTTGGAAACGAATTACATGGTATTGGGTACAAGGTAGGGGTTAGACGGTTTAAGTTGTCCATAGATAAAAACTCTAAGAAACTTAAGTTGGGACCGATCAAATTTCCTTCGGAATAATTCAAATCAAATCTGTGCATCCTGGGACATTCTAAATCAAAAAGCTATCAGCATATCTCTCTCTCTCTCTCTCTATATATATATATATATATTAATAATTTGAAGGCAATTACAATGCATATAAAAAATAAAAACAAAAAGATGTTTTTTTGTCTTATCGATTTCAAAGAAAACTTTATCTTCAGAGACAAAAATCAGAAATGAATGTGCTTCAGCACATTCATTTCTGATTTTTGTCTCTGAAGATAAAGTTTTCTTTGAAATCGATAAGACAAAAAAACAATATCTTTTTGTTTTTATTTATTTATACGTATTGTAATTGCCTTCAAATTATTAATATATAACATATTTAACAATGCTTCAAGCAAATTACCAATTACTTTTATATATATATATATATATATATATATATATATGAATAATTTAGAGTAGCAAAGAGATGAAGTCAATGCCATTTGGTAACTGAGTTTCTTGCTTGTGAGATTTTCTAAATAAAGCTTAGTTTGAAAATCCCATGAGTGAGAAACTTAAATATACATGCTCTGTTAATGATATTAACCACTCTTTACTTATAAATATATCAAATTTTGTTATATACACATTTTTTATCATTTTTAGCAAGCTCGTTTCACCATTGAGTTATGAGAAATTCTATGTTGTTTGTTTTTTATTTATTTGTTGTATTATCATTAATGTTTGGAACAACTTTTGTTTACTTCTGTATCTTTAAAAAATACGCATAAGATTTCAACAGGCACAGATACTACACTTTGATCTTAGGCAAACATGCCAATCTATGCAAATAATCATGTCATCCATGTTCTTGTAGCTTAAATTGTAGAGCAGCTGAAGATAGAAGGATAGATAGATGGAGACATGTAGTGTACTGGTTAAAGTCGTAGGAAATGGACTCGTTGGTCCAAGTTCAAATCCTGGACAAAGCCACAGTTCACATAGCACTAATATCCTTGGGAAAGATATGCATCCAACTATTCTCCCTCCAGCTATGGGTAAATAGTAGGTCAGACTGGGCTCTTTAACTTTGGTTAGGCAAGCAGTATAGGAGGAGGAAAAACTCTGAATTCAAAACGTCTTAAATCTCTGTTTGAAGTGGCCACTACTAGAATAGGCTCAGCCCTACTTAGTGATCTATTTCAATTTTTTTTTTAAATTTCAATTTCAATTTTATTTCATTCAAGAGGATGTCAGTTTGTATCTTATCAGGAGCTTAGTCTTTATTCTCATATAAAATGTTTTCATAGCCAAAGAATTGACAACCTTAGTAAGTTGTGATTAAATGAATTAGGAAGATGAAGTCAAAATTAATAATAATGATTGATAAAACAGGTAGAATTAGCAATATGAATGACAATACTAATGAAATTTATAAATAATAATGTGTATAAACAAAGCATCTAAAATTAGGAAGATGAAGGACAATACTAGGAAAAACTTAATGATTGACAAAGCTTCATCTAAATAAACTTTTTAATAATCCTCTTATTTGAATAGGAATTTTGCCAGTATATTAATCTAACAGATTTATTATCATGTAGAATTAAAAAGAAAATACTTGTCAAAATTTTTAATAATAATTGATAAAGCAAATAGAATTAAAAAGATGAAGGATAATACTAGTCAAAATGATTAATAAAAATTGAAAAGGCAACTAGAATTAGGAAGATGAAGGATAATACTAATAAAAATTATTAATGATAATGATTATTGACAAAGCAACAAGATTTAGAAAGACGAAGTATAATATGTCAAAATTATTGATAATAATGATTGACAAAGCAAGTAGAATTAAAAAAGATAAATGATAATACTAGTCTAAATTATTGATAGTAATGATTTACAACGCTACTAAAATTAGGAAGATGAAAGACAATACTAATCAAAATTATAAATAATGATGATCATTGACAAAGCAAATAGAATTAGGAAGATAAAGGATAATACTAGGCAAAACTTAATGATAACGATGACCGAGCTTCATCTAAATACATTTTCAAAAAATCCCCACATTCCAATAGAAAATTTGATAGTATACTAATCTAACACATTTACTATTAAAGAATACTCATAAAAAAATGAATATTTATAACTATGAAATAAAAATATTAGAAAAAATAATTACAAAATATCTAAGTAAAGATACTGTTTAGTCTCTGGAAATTGGGAAGAACATAATTGAATTATTCTCTACCAAATCTACGCAGAGAATTAAATCACCATTTTCTTTTTCTGGAAGGTAAAGAGAGAAACTTGTTAATACCTGTCAAAAGAGTGCAGACATGCTATTTATTTATCGTTAGTATTATTATTATTTCTTCTTTCTTTTTTTCAATTTGAAAGCAGTTTCAACTGAGGTATATTGCGAGAAGGACAGCCAATCAGATTGCGCTTAAAGGCAACAGAAGCATAATGGTGGCCAGCACAAACAGAATCCCTAGCAGAATCCAATAAAGCCTGTGATAGTCATATCCATTGCTTGTATGATAGCAGAGGAGGAGGAGGAAGTGGTTGGCAATTAGATGTTTCATATTTCTGTCTTTCTTCATTGTCAGCCATGCTGTTGCCATGACCACAGCAAGGACAAGCTGAGGCAAGTAATCACAAGAAAGGAGAAAAGAAAGGTGTGTTCACAAATGACAAGACAGGTAGATTCTTCTTCTTCATCTTCAGTTGAGTTGACTTGTCTCTCTCTCTCCTCCTCATCTCACTTTTCTCTCTCTCTCTCATCTCACTTCTCTCTCCTCATCTCACTTCTCTCTCTATCTCTCTCTCTCTCCTCATCTCACTTTTCTCTCTCTCTCTCTCCTCACTTTTCTCTCTCTCCTCACTCTCTCTCCTCACTTTTTTCTCTCTCTCTCTCCTCACTTTTTTTTTCTCTCTCTCTCTCCTCACTCTCTCTCTCTCTCCTCACTTCTCTCTCTCTCCTCTCCTCTCTCTCTCTCTCTCTCTCTCTCTCTCTCTCCTCACTTCTCTCTTCTCTCTCTCTCTCTCTCTCTCTCCTCTCTCCTCTCTTCTCTCTCTCTCTCTCTTTCTCTCTTTTCTCTCTCTCTCTCTCTCCTCACTTTTCTCTCTCTCTCTCTCTCCTCACTTTCTCTCTCTCTCACTCTCTCTCCTCACTTCTCTCTCTCTCTCTCTCTCTCCTCACTTTTCTCTCTCTCTCTCTCTCTCTCTCTCTCTCTCCTCATCTCTCTCCTCTCTCTCTCTCCTCACTTTTCTCTCTTCTCTCCTCATCTCACTTTTCTCTCATTTGCATTTTCTGTTGAATCCTCCATTCTCACTTAGGGGGGGGGATATTTTCTTTCTTTGCTCTTTTCATTTTTTACTTCCTTTTTCTGCTTTGTATTTTTTCATCTTAGTTGCGCTTACTTTTTAGTTATGTTCTCTGTCTATGGTTGAGATTCAGATAACCAATATGCGTAAAAAAAACAGTTTTTTTTCTCATGTATCTAAGTCTGCTATGTTTAAGAATGGTTTTCACTTCTTTCAAGAATTTTTCCTTTGTCAGAAAAAATGAACTTTAAAAGGTGGGACAAGACTGAGGTGGGCATAAAATGAAGGTTCAGTCTATAATATATTAATGATTTGAAGGCAATTACAATGCGTATAAAAACTAAAAACAAAAAGATGTTATTTTTGTCTTATCGATTTCAAAGTAGAAACTTCATTTTCAGAGGTGTATATCATTTCTACTTTGAAATCGATAAGTCAAAAATAACATCTTTTTGTTCTTATACGCATTGTAATTGTCTTCAAATCATTAATATATTATAACATACTTAACAATGTTTCAAGAAAATTACCAATTACTTATATATATATATATATATAAGTAGATGATATAAAATGTTACTTTGATAGAATTCAACCCAAATTGAGAACTCAAATGTACATATAAAGATTTGTGTATATATTTTTTACATATACAGAGTATCTAACAATGGACATGGCGACATGAGTTCAAATCCTGGCTGAATCTGTATGCATTACACATAGGACTGATACTCTTAGGAAAGGTTTGCATCCAACTATTGATAGTAGGGCAGACTGGGCTCTTTAACATTGATTAGACAACCAGTCTAGGAGATGGAAAACTCTGAATTCAAACTTTTTTTAACCTTGCTTAAGAAATTGACCATGTTTCACACCTGCTTGTGCGGAGGGGTTGGTAAATATATATAAGTATGTATATTAATATTGATAATGTAGTGCTATATTTATAAGTGAATAGTGCTCAATATCGTTGATGGAACATGAATATCTAAGTTAGGGTAGTGTGGACATGAAGTTAACAGCACACTTGGTTACGAAGAGTTTCTCAGCTATTCAATTTTTAAACCAAGTACTGACCATGCTACCTTAACTTATATACATATATAACACACTATCCCCTTGGCATGAGCAAGATGTGGCACAAGGTCAATTTCTTCAGCAGAGTTTAAGAGGTTTGAATTCAGAGTTTTCCTTCTCCAAGATTGGTTGCCAAAGAAGATTAAAGAGCCCAGTCTGCCCTACTCTTTACCCATAGCTGGAAGGAGAATAGTTGCTTGGTTGGTTGGATTTTATGGCATTCAATCTGTTGAGTATTTGACCTGCATCCTTAGTTCCAGATGTAGTAAATAAGTAAGCAAGCCAATAAGAATCCAGTGTTATAGTATTCTTTGTAAGTCCGACGTCCAAGATAATCCAAATGGCAATGAGCCACGGTTAAGAATCAGACCTCTATAAATACACCAGCAGCAGCACTGCCAGTGATTGGGGAATAGGAATCTTTCTCAGGTCATGTGATAGTCAACGAGTCTATATTTAGAAGTAGGCATCTATTACACGCCTTATATCCAGAAAATCCAACACAATCCTTGGGTTATTTTATGGGGAAGACATTTTTCTTTTATCTATTCTTGTTGGGTATTCAATTTTTTCAACTCATTTCTTAAAACTCATTTTTGATTTATCTAACTAAAGATGGAACCCTAACAGTTACTAATCTGAGTTAAAGTGGACCTGGAAGTAATGGCGATGAGCGGGTATTCCACTCTCCTCAAAGCTCCAGAATTGGAACCTTACCACTAGATGCAGTTTAACATCATACCTAGGACCCTGAATTTGTTTAAGAATAACCCTGTTGTTATAAGACACTGACTTAATCCTCTGCAAAGACCTCATCGTCCTCTTCAAAAAAAATCTACAGCACTGATCTTGATTGATTGATTGATTGATTAACGGCATGTCAACCCATTTAGGATTATTTTATGCCAAGCAGTAGGTTGTGATGGATGGTCAAATTTATTATGTCTTTTTTTCAAGGATTTTTCTTGATATTGACAGTTGGGTGTTTGCAGTTGTTTGTTGCTAAGTGGATTGGAAATCAGTTTAAGGGATAAGCTTATAGGGTAAAGTTCAAGTTTGTTATAAGTGATAATTTGGTAGAAAGATTTTTTGTTTTTTAAACAATTTTCATCAACAAATTGAAGGGTTATTCCACATTCCCCAGAGTTTCAGAACTGGAACCTCACCACTAGATGCAGCTTAATGTCATACCCAGGACACAAAAATAGTTGGATGCATACTTTTCTCAAGGGTATGAGAAATGCAAACAGTCTTGACCAGGATTTGAACTCATGTTGCCGAGTCCATTTCCTAAGATGGTAAGCATTACACAATAGTGTATAATATATATGTTAGGCATAATTGGACACTGTGCATGAATGTTGTGTAGCGCCTTCTTTACCGGCACTAAATCATATATGTTATATACTGGCATCAAATTCTCTATATGTTATATAGCGGCTTCTTCAAACTCACGCTGCTAAATCGGGTGTATCGTAGCGGGTATACTGCGGGTCTCATCACTAACCCTAGACGATATATGTAGTTGTCGCTTAATGAAATCACAAGGCATGCTGTATGTTGTAGGAGATTGACTTTTTATTTAATTCCCTCGTGGTGCATGTGAGCGTTGACAATGGGAACTACTGGTGATGTTGAGGTAAAGGGGTGGCTGGTGGCGTCTCACCACCCTTAGCCGTGGCGGTGCGCGACCGCGTTACTCACTCCGATCTCCGTCTGCCGTCTGTCTGGGGTCTGTTCACTACTGACCCCCTTTTATATATCTCAAACGCCTACGCGTTTTCTTTGTTCGCTGCCACCAGGAAAAAGTCCTTTGTCACCTTTGTCGTCCCCCTCTCTGTTTAATTCAACCAGAAATTTCTATTTCCGTTTGTACAATATACAACATGAATTCATGACTCCTAATGTTCAATTTACAATGTAAATTTAATGTAAAGTGGACCCTAAGTTATTTATGCAAAGATTATAAACTGAATATCCACTTTATAATATTTGCATAAATTACTTAGGGTCCACTTTACATTAAATTTACATTGTAAATTGAACATTAGGAGTCATGAATTCATGTTGTATATTGTACAAATGAAAATAGCCATTTCCTAAGATGATAAACATTACACAATCTTATTATAATGGAGATTGTGTGTTTTTCTGTCTGTAACCGAAACTATATTCCTGCTCCAGTCACAATTCTCTTAGTTATTGACATCACATTCTCCATGATTTTATTTTTATCTAAACCTCAATTATTGATAAAATTGTCTTACATTATTAATACTGTTAACTATGTCGACATACTGACAACATGCAATTATATTTATATATACAACAAAATAGCGGTTTACAGTGTGAACGGGAAGGCTAATTTGCATATTAATATTAAAAAATTGAATTTAATAAATATGTGCTTAGTATTATTGATTTCTAACTGTTTGGTTTTATTTTAATGAATATAAGCAAAAATCTTCTTCAATGAATCTTAAATGAAATCCATTAACAAGACAAAATAACTCATTTTATTATTTACTTCCTCTTTTAACTAAATACTTAAATTAGAAAAAATAACAATGAAAGACGAGAGTGATGGAAGAGTAAGTTTCAGTTGTTCTATTTTTTGATTATACTCCCTCTGTTTCAAATCTTTTTATCTGCATTCTTATTTAGTTTCATTAGCCTTTCTAATTTAATACAATATTTTATTACATTAAAACTTAAATACTTGCATATATTTGCTAGTAGTGTATAATATATATGTTAGGCATAATTGGACACTTACTTTCATCAGCTCTATGCAAACACTTGAGTATTGTCTAGAGGACTTATCAAAAGCAATGGCCAATAGGGATGGATGGTGAGAGAGTCAAAAGAAATGCCTGTGATGATGAAGAAGAAATATGTTGCTATGAAGTGCCTTTTTTAAAAAAATTCCATTAATGGTTATTTCCTATAAGTCTAACATGATCAAAAGGGGAACCACTTTTGACTGATAAATTATTTATTTATTGATCTACTAGGAAAAAAGAAGACTGGTTAGGGTTAGTTTAATAGTTTGAAATAGAAAATTATTATTATATATTATAATTAATTATATTATATACTATATTATTAAAACAAAAATTAATAAATGTTTACACAGGTCCTTCTGCAGCAAATAATGAGAAAATAAATAAATAGTTTATCAGTCAATGAATTCATGACTCCTAATGTTCAATTTACAATGTAAATTTAATGTAAAGTCGACCCTAAGTTATTTATGCAAATATTATAAAATGAATATCCACTTTATAGCCATCTCACTGTTCAATTTTAAAAGTTATTTTTTCTCAAAAATGAAAAAAAAAAAAAATCACTGAAACAATAGAAAATCATTTTTAAATTGACTCATCAATTTCTACACATGAGGGTTCATCCAATGAACAACCGACACAATGGTTTTGTTTATAGTGGTGAAGGCTTGTGTTGGACCATCTGCAATTTTTAGCACAGGCGATAGAAAATAATTGGTGCCCAAGGGATGCCACAAACCCAATCAATGATTAACCTCAGGTTTTTCAAATTCAGAGTTTTCCTTCTTCTAGACTGGTTATCTATCAAAGGTTAAAGAGCCCAGTTTGCCTTACTGTTTTACCCATAGCTGAAGGGAGAATATATGGATTCATACCTTTCCCAAGGGTATTAGCGCTATGTGAAATGCAAATAGCCTTGTTTAGGATTTAAACTCAGGTCGACTAGTCCATTTGCCACGCGAGTCCATTTTTAAATATTATCTCATCATCATCAAGATAATGATAGCACAGATTTCCTTGATTCTTTCTCACTATTCATATTGAAAAATGCTCTTGGCAGGTCCACTAGACAGCATCCAGTGTCTGCACAGAACTGCTGTTCTGGTCAGCCAATACTGGTATGTCCATATGTGGGAGTCCACAAGAGAACATCACTTATGAGTTTATTCTTGCTTCACCAGGAGTGCTCAACATGTCTTATTTGTCTTACTTAGATTGGTTGATTAATTGGATTTTACGGCATGTCAACTCTTGTCAGGTTATTTTATGCCAAAGACATTTTGGTTTATTCATTTTCGATTTTTTAATTTTTAAAAAAATCTCAATTTAAAAAAAAACATTTTTTTAAACTTATCTTTCTATTTAGCCCATAGATGGGACCCTAACAGGTACTACCACTGAGCCAGAGTGGACCTGAGAGTAATGGCAATAAAGGGGTACTCTATGCTCCCCAGAGCTCCTACCTGGAACTTCACCATTTAATGCAGTTTAATGTTATACCCAGGACAGGGTCTTACTTGGATGGTTTGTATGATGGGAGGTTAGTGACCATACAGCAACGGTATTGTAAGAGTGCTGCTTCCAGGATTTGTTCAAAACAGAAAGCAGCATCCTTGTGTTGTTTGCATCTATTTTTTTTTTTTTTTTTTTGCTAAGCACTTTGTTAAAGTCCAAGTGTTGAAGCTATACAACAACACTGATAAGAGCTTGAAGTATTCCGGTCTTATTTTATGAGAGAGATCAAATTTCCATATAATTGATAACCTGCCAGTAACAGTCCATACCTTTCCTATGTTTATGTTGACATGTCTTTCAGTAGATGGGATATTGCTACTAAGGTATGTGAAATAATCTAATTTCAGAGGCTTGCCATTAACCCATTATCTACCACTGCCATCCGCAATAGCCATGTCCCAAATGGTTGACAAGCTAGTATTGTATTGCTGATCCTTTATTTCGGAATAGATATATACGTAATGTTCTAATATCGATATATATCGTATAGCGGGTCTTATCAATGTGCCTCCAAATTCACGACACTAAAAAGGTGTTCAGCACGTGGCGGTTATCTTGTTGATAATAAAGTACAACGCGAGAAATATATATCGTCACAAGCTGCTTAGCTTTTATTCCCAGGGCTAGTCTCATGGGCTGTGTCGGAGAGGAGGAAAAGCAGAGAGAAAGAGAGAGAGAGAGGACACTTTAATTACTGTGATCCCACACTGGGACCAGAGGTCCGGTCCGTACCCTATGCGTCCCAAAAGCAAAAAGAGCCGGTATTTTTCTTCGTCATTCCACGTCACCACGTGACTTCCGGTTCTGATCAACACCCGAAACTTCCGGTTGACATTCAATTCTCCATTCGGGGGGTCATGCCCCGGTTAAGTTCACAACAACCTGTTTTGTGCTCATCACTTTTTTTAAAACCTTTACTATCTCTTATTTCTTCTTCCTCTCTTTTCTAACAGTAGTCCTCGCAAAACTCCATCTCGCTACACTAGCAGCTTGGTTCTTTTTTTAATATTTACATATTTTGGGTAGTCCCCGTGGTGAACATCATGGTAAGTGAGTTTGAAATCTAGTTGGATTATTATGTTCACTTTTGGACTAATACTCTTGGGAAATGTATGAACGGTCATTCCCTCCCCCCAGCTATGGGTTAAATAGTACCACTGTTGTTCCTCTACAAGCATGACACTGAATAACCCATGAAGATTGATATGCCATTAAACAAAGAAATCAACATAATCCACACCTGGAAAAAATTTCAGAAAAATTGAAGTGGGTGGATGACATGGCCTGGAGGGTTTGACATGAAATTACCCACAATTCTAAGTGACAATCATCTGTAGGGTGCAGGTTTAATACTGACTACAGGTAAAAATAATAGAATACTTAAAAAGAGCTTAACATTTGTACCCAGTCAGGGTTAACAGAATGAGAACAATCTTCCCCAATAGATTAAATAAAGGGTTTGGTTTGAAATTTCATGAAGGCAATAGAGTTTGATAAGAAACACCTGAAGAAGGTCGGAGGAAACATCAACCGAAACATTGTGCATATACCAATGAAGATGAGGACAAAAATCTGAAAAATCTAAATAGTACAAATTTTGGACCAAATCACGTTTAAGCACCCCAGGGGCGACCTGGATTCAAAAGGACATGTTTCGCTTTACACTGTCAACATCCGGTTGTTTGTTAACAGACGATTTTTAGACGCATTTTTTTTTAAATTATAAAACTAACTGCCAACCCTAAGTCCTAACCCTAGCAAAATCTATTTTTAAATAAATACTTTTTAATATTAACTATCTATAGAGGCACATGGAAAATAAATAAAAATGTCTTTCATTTTAAGTTTTATTTAAAATAGCTAATATTTTTTATTAAAATAAAACACTATTTTATGAGATTAAAAAATAAAAATTGATATTTTTTCCTAATTCAAAAAAAAAAAAATTATTGTTAGTGTTGAAAAATATTCATCAACTTCTGATTAATAAGCAAAACTTCTGATTTATTAAAAGTAATGCTCTAGTGCCAGAGAGGCAATTGAGTGTGATTTAGGATTGTCCCATAAAACTGTTAACTATTCCTGTGTAAACTTGTTTTTTGTTTAAAGTTTTTGTAAATAAAAAAAACAAACTATTTTATTTAAAAAAAAAATGAATATTGAAATAAACAAAAAATGCGTCTAAAAATCGCCTGGTAAAAAAACCCAGATTTTGATGCTGTAAATGAAAAGCATGTCCTTCTGAATCCAGGTCGCCCCTGGGGTGCTTAAAGGTGACTTGGTCCCAAATTTCTATATTTGTCTGAACTTTTCAGATGAGACTTGAAAATTGGTATTATTTAGAACTTGAGAGCCTTCATGGAACTTTGAACTGAACCCCGCCCTGTCGATGTGGCGTTAGAATGCTCTGACTGCACCTCTGCAGAGGGGTGAGACTCCCCCAATGGGGCCACCTGTTGGCCGTGGGTGGTGACCCGTGATGCTTAAGGATAGAACCCAGGTGGATGAGCAGTTCATGACTTGCAATACTCCACTTTGGCCCTATCTTGGGCTAGACGGGCGGTCGGAGAGGCCCCCTCCGATCAATCGGCTGGTCACGTCAAGCCCTAGCACCTATATGATTTTCCCAACCGTATTGCCCTTATGGCAAACCCCAACCCCTTTTTATCATATGGGTGCTAGAAGGCAGTGGCTGCGGGTCTACATGTCCTGGGAATGATGTTAAACTATCTGATGGTGAGGTTCCAGTTTTGGAGGTTTGGGGAATGTGGAGCACCCCTTCATCACCATTGCTCTCTGGTCCACTCTGACCCGGAGTGGTAGTACCTGTTAGGGTCCCATCTATGGGTTAAATAGAAAAATGTATTTATAAAAAAATTGTATTATCCATTAAGAATTGATTTATTTCAAAACTTTAATGGCATTAAATGACCCACTGAGGTTGATATGCCGTAAAACAAAAAACAAAATAAATTAAAAAAAAAGAAAAAAAAAATCGAACTGAACCTTTTATTCAACACACTCGGTAGACTGCTCTCATTCTGCTAGCCATGACTGGATACAAGTTTTAAGTCTTTTATGTTATTATCGTCCATAGTCAGGATAGAACCTGCAACCTACAGATGATTGTTACTTAGAAATGTATTAACTCAACCTTATATCTGAAATTCCAGTCATTATTAAACACTGTACTTGAATGCATAAGAGATAAAAAATATTTCGAATGAAATTGCATCAATTAACTCAATATTAATCCTCTCTACTTGTAAGTAATAAAGTTGTCAAAGTGGCCTAAAATTGGTATCAACCAGACAGCGAGGGGGGGGTCTATCCTCTTTTCAATAGCGCTAGACAAAGGAGATTGTTTTGGTATCTGATATAACTTATATTAAAAAAAAAAATTCAGATAGAGTTTGCTGGAAAGACATGACAGAGAGGTGAGCACAAAGTTGTCATGGAAGAAATTGCAAACGGCCTTATATATAATTATATAAAAATAATAAAACAACAAGGTGTATAGACAGCTTGTTGTTTTTTCATTTTTATATACTTACATAGCTTCAAATTCATTTCATATATATATATATATATATATATATATGTTGTCGTTATATAAAATGAAACTTAACAATCCACAAACTGAGTTTCTTATATATTTCACACCCAATGCTTAACACTAAATCCTAAATTATATATATTATAGACATTTATATATACATAACAGATATACTAATATAATATATACACACTGAGAACCAGACTCACTATATATATATATATATATATATATATATATATATAATGAAGGCGTGTGGGCTAGTGGTTAGAGTCGTGGAAAATGGACTCGTCGATTCGAGTTTAATTCCTAGACGAAGCTGTTGGCATTTCATATAGCGCTAATACCCTCAGGAAAGGTATGAATCCATATATTCTCCCTCCAGCTATGGGTTATATAGTAGGGCAGACTGGGCTCTTCAGCCTTGGGTAGGTAACCAGTCTAGGAGAGGGATAACTCTGAATTCAAAATTCCTGAGGTCAGTCGTTGATTGGGTTTGTGGCAACCCTTGATGCACCAATTCTTTCCTATCGACTGTGCCAAAAAGTGTGGATGGTCCAACACAAGCCTTCACCACTATAAACAAATCCCTGTGTGGATGTTCATTGTGTGTATGAACCCTCATATGTCATAAATAGACAGGAGAGTCCATTATATATATATATATATATATATATATAAAATTTCAGCAGGTTTAGTTTTAAGACCACAGAATATTTCTTCTGGATCATCTTTAAGTATAGACATTCAAGTTGTTACTTTATCAGGCTCCAAATGGTAGAGAAGGTGTTCCATATGTAACACTGGTACCAACATACTAAACATCTTTAATAATGTACTAACCATAGCATTCCAACCTACAATAAACCCCACTAACTGAATTATCCTGCATCCTAAAAATAAAAAAATAAAACTTCAAAAATCAGCCCAAATAAAACACACCAGACAACAAGTATGACCAATAAACATGGTTGAAAGGGCTTGAGTAAAATATGGGATGTCTTTTCTACCATCTGGAGCCGGATATACAAAAAACAAGAACACTTGAATGCCTACCTTTAAAGTTCCTCAAAAAGAAATATACCTCCGTCTTTAACAAAACCTGCTTAAATAATAACTTGTTCCCAAAATACACAATATATATATATATATATATATATTTATGAAAAATCGATATAAAAGATGTTACGTTGAATCCAACGTAACATCTTATTCAGTGAACACACGTGCAATCGGCTGCAATTAATTGGTACCTTGATTAATTCAGTGGATTTAACCCTGAAGATCCTTATGGTGAAACTCGAGTAGGTTTCTTTTATATCCATCTTTCATAATAAATTTGCTCTACTCCGTATTGAGCACTTTGTATTTGTTATATCGCTGACTTAACCCCTGAATTTTGCACCTTCAATGATCGTGCCCAGTTTCACCGGTAAGCAACCTTTATCTTTATAATACAATATATATATATATATATATATATAACCCCTCTGCACGAGTAGGGTGTGACACATGGTCAATTCCTAAAGCAGAGTTTAACAGGTTTTAATTCAGAGTATTCCTCCTAAGCTGGTTAAAGAACCCAGTCTGCCCAACTATTTACCCATATGTGGAGGGAGAATAATAGGAGGCATACCTTTCCCAAGGTTATTAGTGTATATGACATGCAAACAGCCTCAAAGATTTGAAATAGTGTCAACAAGTTCATCTCTTCCAATGATAGCCATTACACCACGCTCTTTTATATATATACGCCACACCTACCATCAGTTCTCCCCTTTACCACACAGATCCAAGCCGTGCTACTCATACGCTGAGTTGGTGAGGGCCTGTACTGAATCTGGAAATGACATAAGCAGCAAAGAATCGCCTGCGCTGAGCATGAACGACTTGAACGGCATGAGGTGTAATTTACATAGTGGCTGAGGGAACTGTAATAAAAGCATACAGTTGTTCAACACTGGGGCAGAATAAACCAGGCAGTGGAAGGATTGATAGTGTTGATGATGGAGAAAATAGTGTTTATTATTCATTTATCCAAGGATTTGAACCAGCGAGTTTGAGAATTCAGAAAGAAACTGTGTTGGCTTGAGAGTCTGTACCCCGTTAAAAGATTGTCCCAAACTTTTTGTGCGTTGGCTTGTCTTCACCATAAAAATCAAAACCTTGCTGCCTTCAGTCCTCTGTTCTGGAGTGAAGATATATTATGTTAGCAAGAGTAATAATGTCTACCCTGTTATTTAATATAATTTTTTTTCTACCCATATGTAATGGGCATAGCCGATTCCCCCGACATAAGCGGCAAAAGAATCATCTATACCATGCATGAAAGCCTTGAATGTCATGAGATGTAATTTACATAACGGCTAGGCGAACTCTAATAAAAGCAGGCAGTTGTTCATACTGGGGCAGAACAAACCAGGCAGTGGAAGGATTGATAGTGTTGACAATGGAGAAAATAGTGTATATTGTTTATTTATCTAAGGATTAGAACCAGCGAGTTTGAGAATTCGAGAAAGAAACTGTTTCGGCTTGAGAGTGTGTACCCGTTAGAAGATTGTCCCAAACTTTTTGTGCGTTGGCTTGTCTTCATGTTCCTTGAAAGATGCTTTACCAAATGAACTACACTGGCTCCTTAAATATGAAACTATATGAAAATTGGAGATGTAATAGTTATTGGCATGGAAATGGTAAACTGAGTTCAATCTCTGTTCTCTCTCCCTAGCTATGAGTAAACTAATATGATTGACAGGGTAACAATAGCCTTGTAGGGCAACCAGTCTAAGAGAAGAACAACTGAATTAAAAATGAGGAGCCAATACTTTTTTAACAAGTCTGGGGAAGGAGGGTTTGTCAGGAGACAGGGTAATAGGGTTGGGAAAATCATATAGGTGCTAGGGCTTGACGTGACCAGCCAATTGATCGGAGGGGGCCTCTCCAACCGCCCGTCTAGCCCAAGATAGGGCCAAAGTGGAGTATTGCATGTCATGAACTGCTCATCCACCTAGGCTCTATCCTTAAGCATCACGGGTTGCCACTCACGGCCAACAGGTGGCCCCATTGGGGGAGTCTTACCCTCTGCAGAGGTGGAGTCGGTGCATTCTAATGCCCCAGCCGACAGGGCGGAGCATAAAATAAACAAAACAATACAACCATGACAGAAAGTCACAATACCAATGGTTCTGATCTCCAGCCACTATGATATACATACATACATGTTATAATAGAAATTATATGAGTCAGTCTGTAACCAAAACTATGTCATTACTGATGTCACAATTCCTCCTGTTATTTACATAAAAGTATTTTGGCCCAAGGAATCCCAAAATGCTACTGAAAAAGTCTTAAGGTTAACCATTTTTAAGTTATTAATGATTTTTGATTTGCACAATTTTAACTGATGTTGTAGCTTTGGCTCTGAGCAAATATCAAACTATTTTTTTGATACATATAATGTTCAATACATGTGAAATAATAATAGAAAAAAATTTTGTCATAGATGCAGTGCCACATTGGGATATTGATCTTGCTATGAAAAAATCAGAAATCATTTACACCGTTATTTACATCACATTCTCCATATTTTAATTTTTATTTATATTTCAATCATTGATAAAATTGTTTTATATTATTGATACTGTTGGCCTCACCTACATACTGAAAACATGCAATTGTATTCATATATGCAACCAAATAGCAGTTTACAGTGTGAATGAGAAAGCTAATTTGCTCAATGACCATAGAAATTTGATTTTAATAAAGATTTGCTTGATATTATTGATTTCTAATTGTTTGGTTTTATTAATAAATATGAGCAAAAGTATGTCAATTAATATTAATAGAAATCCATTAACAAAAAGAAATAATTGTAATCTTATTTAATGTCTAATCTAGTTAAATTATGAAAATTTAGCAATGAAAGCTGGGAGTGATGGGAAGAGCTAGCATCCAAGCTTTCTATTCTTTGGGTACACACACTGTTTCAAATAAGTTTAATGTAAATGAGCACCATTGACTGTGGCTATGTTTGACTATATATTTCGACACAGTGACATGCATAATAGTTCATAAATATACAGGGTGTTATTTAATTTGATATCATTTGAGAAGTACGGAGTGATAGTATTTCGTAATCTAATGACTTGACAAATTCTCCAAAGCTCACTCACCTCTTGTTCCTTGTCGTACATCACTGCCCTCATCAGCAAGACTGGAACACAATTCCCCGGTGTGTTAAAGCAGACTTTAAATAATACTAAAATCCCACATCCAGGTCAATTGCACAGTATAGCAATTTATATGCACACCAACCAGGTAGTCCGACGTCAAGCCATGACTCACGATCAGGAGGATGTGAGTTCAATCTCCCTAATCACCCGTTACACTCCCCCCTGATCTCATTTTACATGTCAGACATAGTCATGCATGCTTTGAGGTACCACGTGCGTGATTTCTCTCGCCACAATCTCACATATCAATTTTTTCGGAAACACCCTCTAAGAGGATAAACATTCTGCTACCCAAAAATGTGAGGAATTTCAACAGAGAATTGATAAATTAGTTCATTTGCCAAGTTATAAGACTTTCCAAATATCTCTTGAAATTATTTCAAGAAATATGGAACCGTTTCCTATGATTCTCTCTTCTTGACGATTCATGCTATAAGTTCCTTGAAACTTTAAGTAGAATATATATCTGCAGGGTTGAATTAATTTATGTTTATTCATCCAAGAATGTGAGAGATTAGCAGAAGTATTCAGCATTGCCGCGAATAAAATAATATCCTAAAGCATATTTTGAAAAAAGGAAAAAATATTCTCCAAGAGCTTTGGAAAATTTCCCTCCTAAGTATTGCGTATTTAGGCAGCAGTTCTTCATTATTTGCTAAAGTTTGCTAAAGAACAGATTTAAAAATATTGTCTTTCATCTGAGCAAGTTGAATTTTCTCAGTCAGAGCATCTGCTTAGGAACCACAAGGTTCCAGGTTCAATACTGGCCCTTGCCAACTCAGTGCATGAAAAGTACAGTTTAGATATGAAAATATCTACATAAATAAGAATAAATAATTTGATTTTACATTTTTCCCATCATGCAAGGAATTTTGATCACCTGACCCCTGGGTCCCAAATTTTAGATCAAGGGCAATGCACTCCTTTGTTTTTTGTTTTTCTTCTTTTTCCTTGCTTGAGAAGGTCACTTTTCTCAGCACTTTCTAGAACCCGGATATATTGAAGTAGCACACATGCAACCCTAACTCAGTAACATGTTGACTTGATTAGACACTTGTACCTAAATTACCCTAACTCTTCACACAAAGGAACTGAATGATAAATACCAAGAGTTCTATATGTGAAAAGAAACGGAATGTTAGCTTCTTTATTTTGTGAAAGGTTTTCATTTTACCAATACATGGAATGTGCATTGCATATATCCAAATAACAATGTCTCCATTCACATACTTGCAGAATCAACATATACTCACCCTCACAGGAAGGCTGCAACCAGTCTCCAGTTGCCAGACAAGGGGTTGACAAGCTGTAACCGAATGCAGACCCTGTACTAATTCTCAGAACACAGCCATGTGTTGGGTGTTTATGGATCAAAGTGTCTATACTGAAATCAGAATCCAGGTAATGAGCTTGGCCAAAGTATTGAGTGGAACAACCCTAACCTGTATATAAACCACTCGCCTACACGGATGCTCAGATCAGATTCAACTTGCAATACAGCTGAACACTGATTGTCAAATACAAAATTCTACATAGTGCTGCGAACAGGATATAAAATGAGGGAATATCCAACTGGATTTCAATTTTGTTACAAACCTTTGCATATATATATATATATATATTCACCTTTGCCTATCATTTAACAGTTTTATATATGGGAAGAGAAACTACAGACACTCACAAACACACTTTGTTTTAATTCTGTCAAGTTGTGAATTGTTCTAAAATCTGACACGCTCTTTCCTCCCAATCTTAAAGATAGTGTAGCCCCCACATGAAAAAAGTTACTTAATCTATAAATTCCAATGCAAATGCAATGTTTGCTACATTGGGCGCACTACCCAAAGATTGGAGGTCAGAATAAACCAACACATTCCATCATATATCCGTAACAATGACTTTGACCACTCTTCTCCACCAAATAATTCATATTCACCCTCTACCATTGGGCGACACCTGTCGGACAATCCTGATTGTGCTGCAGCTTATAAACCCGAAATGTTCTCGATTTTGGCATCCTCATCCAATGAATTGCAATGGGCTATACTCGAAGCCCTCCTTATCAACAGATTCCATCCCGCTCTTTGCATACAAAAAACATTTTATACTTTACTCCTTTTCGGACATACCATCTTTGATCCAACCAGCATGATGAAGGTCACTTAACTTTGCCCCCCCATTATATATATAAAGAGTGTGTTTGTGGGTGTCTGTAGTTTCTCTTCCCATATATAAAACTGTTAAATGATATATATATATATATATATATATATATATATATATATTCACAAAAATCTTATGCTACAGGCAGGATGCAACATAAGATCAACCTATAAATGAAGTTCTGCTGGTTTGTATTCAGAGTTTTCCTTCTCCTAGACTGGTTGTCATACCAATGCTAAAGGATTCAGTCTGCTCTAGTATTTATTTACTAATTGTCTATAAGCAACCGTTTCCTTCTCTGTGTAGTTATTTATTAATTCTGTTGGTTTTAAAGACACGTCAAATGTATCATGTCAACCATTGTTGGGTTATTTTATGCCACAGTCTGGATAACATCCTTGGTCTTCAATTATATACAATACAAAAAGGTATCATGTCAAATCACATCATGTGGAACACACATACACTGTAAACCCATGAAAACCGAGGGAGTTTACATGCAACAAGCAAAGAAATAAAGGAAATTATTTATTAGATGACAGGTAAAAGTTTGCTAAGGTTAATTAAAGATGCCCTCCTTCCCCCAAATATTTGGTATATTCTGAAGTAAGGATAAGGCTTTTATATTATTACGCAAAAAAAGGCATTGTGATAGTTTTTATTTCATAATAGGAAAAACAAAATTTTATATAGCACACATGAATAGAAATAATTACATCGATAAATGATATACAATTATATATTATATCTATATCTCTGCTGATGAGGCCTAATAGGCCGAAATGTACATACAGAGATTGATTTTTCTCGATTTGTTTAGCCTTACATTTAAATAGGTATGCCCGCCTAATCAATTAATTATTAATTAATTAACTTTCAAAATTAGTACGACTTCAATTAAGCACATATTCTCCCAAAAATTGTCGGCTAAAAAAAGCCATATCAAACACATTGTTTGTTTGTTTTACTTCTCATAATTATATAAGTATATTAATTAAAAGTAAGGAAAGGAATCTAACAGTATATAAGGGGAAGATAGTATTAAAAAAACACACAGATGTTCAAATAAAGTTTTATTATGCTGATATTGCAATATTTTCATACATTGTCTTATTAACACAACATAACATGTTCTGATAAAGATTTTTTAAAAATTGAAATATTGCAATATCAGCATAATAAAAAACTTTATTTGAACATCTGTGTGTCTTTTCATATTATCTTACCCTTATATAAGTATGTATGATAATGAAGATCATTTTATTTTCTTTCTCTTAACAGTAAAAGAAAAATACACTTCCTACCTCATCTTTCTTCAAGTTATATCAGCACAAATATCAAACTTACCTAAAAAAAGAAAAAGAAAAAATTTGATTTTACAATTCTTGTATAATTTACATAACATTCATCATATGAATAAATAAGTAAAATAATAATATTGATCACTTTAAAAACAAAACAAAAAACAAAAAAAACAGAAACAATTATGTGGTGTAATATGTTTTAATGTTTATTTTTTTATAAATGATATATTTTTCTTTGGAATAATGAATTTGAAAACTTAAACGCTTTAGTAAACTTATTAACATAAGTGTATCTGGTTAATTTATGAGGAAGTGCGTCCCGGTCTCCTGCCTCAAGAGTCGCTGCCCGGTGACTATTAAAATAACGACCCAGCTCAAGCTATTCAAAACTATCCATCTATTTATCTATCTCAATTTGGTCATATTTATCTATATTACTTTAAATACTTTTTTTATTCATGTTTGTTTAATGTCTTGTTTTTAGTTTAAATAAACAAGAATTACGACAAAAAAAGAAGCGACCCCCCCCCCCAATACATTTACTTGTCGAAAAATATCTATCTCCATTTGTTCATATCTATCTATATTATTTTGTTTGTTTATCTATCTATCTCAGTCTATTCAATAACTATATATCCATCTTCATATCTAAACAAGAATTACGACAAATTTCATAAATAAACAAGAATTACGACGAGCTGGGGTTGTTATTTTGATAGTCACTGTGTAGTGGTCTTTGAGGCGGGAGACCGGGACGCACTTCCTCATAAATTACCTGTATCTGAAGCTATCTCTTACCTCAAATCTTAACTCAACACAAAGAGAGACAAGGATTTTTGTTATGCCTAGAGGGTAGGGAATCAGGTTACATTTGAAGTTTTTTTATGCAATTGTTTCTTGATTTTTTTTTCATCAAACAAATACTTTTTAAACAGATCCACTTGATCCATAGATGGGACCATAACAAGTACGATCACACCACTGGATCTGAGTGGAACTGGAAGTAATGCCAATTAAGGGACACTCCACACAAGTGGAATCTTACAATCAGATGCTGTTTACCGTCATGCATAGAAAATATCCATTTTTGTAGTTTTCCAATAATTTGAATCTGTAGTGAGAGAAATGTGTGGGCTAAAAGTGAGCATGAACGTGTCTGGCATGCAAAATGAGGAGATCAGGAGGAGTGTAGTGGGGACTACAGAGATTGAACTCGCAACCTCCTGATAGTGAGTTATGGCTGAAAGTCAGACTACCTCGGTGCATATGCAAATTTCTACATTGTGATGGCAGCTTTGGGCGCGATTGGCCAGGATGTGGGATCTTGGTCAGGGCAGTTCATTATTTAAGGCCTGCCTTCCCACACCAAAGGAGTTGTGTTTTGACCTTGCTAATGAGAACACAGAGTGTGACAAACAAGAGGCGAGTGAGCTTTGCTGGAGGACTGCTGTAAAATTACCAGAAGGACTTGGTCAGGGGACTTTGGTAGTTGAGAGAACATCTTTTTCAGTGGAGAGATCCGGCAGTCCGACCTTCATATATAACATAAACACTAATTATGTTACATCTTTGATACGTGTGGCAGAAAACTGGTTCAGACATTTCAAAGAAGGTGAAACCAAGTTCAGGGAGAACTTCTGTTGTGGAAGATAAAACATTGATTGGTCAGTTGGTTTGTTGAATTTTAGAGTATGTCAACCCTTGTTGGGTTATTTTATGCCAAAGATGGACATTCAAAATATTTTTTTAACACTTTTTTAAAAATTCATTTTTTTCTATTTAACCTGCGAGTAATGACAATGAAAGTGTACTCCACACTCTCCAGAAATTCAAAATTCATTAATGCAGTTTAACATCATACCCAGGAAAATTAAGGCCTTAGTCACTACCTTCTAGCACATATGTGACAAAAAGGGTGGAAACTTGTCATAAGGACAATAGAATCAGGATAATCATATAGGTGCTAGGGCTTGATATGATCAGCCGATCGATTAGAGTGAGCTTCTCCAACCGCCTGTCTAGCCTCAGTAAGGGCAAAGTGGAGTGTAGACTGTGATGGACTGCTCAGCCACCAGAGGTCCATCCTTAAGCATCACAGTTTGCCACCCACAACAAAGTTTTGAAATAAATTCATTCTTAATGGATACTCATTTATTTTATCAACACATTTTTCTATTTAAACCTTAAATGGGACCCTAACAGGTACTACCACTCTGGGTCAGAGTGGATCTGGGAGCAATTGTGATGAAGGGGTGCTCCACATTCCCCAAGCCTCCAGAACTGGAACCTCACCATCAGATAGAGTCTAATGTCATTCCCAGGACATGAAAACCTCAGCTACTATCTTCTAGCATCCATATGATAAAAAGAGTTGGGGCTTGCCATAGGGTTGGGGAAACCATATAGGTGCTAGTCCTTGATATAACCAGCCGATTGATCGGAAGGGGCCTCTCCGACCACCTGTTTAGCCTAAGTAAAGCTTTATATTGTGAACGGATGCTGAAATTCTGGATATATGAAATAGCTGGTAGTATTGCAATATCATGATTGTATCCTATTTCAGTGGAAATAATAAGTTCCAGCTATGTTTTAGATTCTGCTTGGAATCTTCCTTATAGAAGAGAGAGAGCCTGGAGACGCATGTGATTTGAGGTTTTGCTGGCTCTACAAATGATAAAAGCGCCTTAAGGTCGGCCATTCATAACTTTCCGTGATGTTTGAGATCTTGTTACCAGACCATAAGCTTGTGTTAAATCAACACCTGCTGCATCACCTAGGTGAAGGTGTATGATTTTGTGAAATCTGAAACACCTAATGATCCTTGGATCACATCACTGACAATATGGTCAGGTGCATCTTCCAGATGTATTTCTTGATACATTTAAGAAAGCAGTTTTTTCTATAAAAAAATGTAATTGAAAAAGATGTACTAATTAATGGGCAAGACTGTATGACTTTTCTTTCTGAAAATTATTGTAACATCTTTATATACTTTTTATTGGTACTAGCAAGAATAAGTGGCCTCTGTTTTTAATATGATTAAATATCATTGGAATAGAAAGACTAATGGAATTAAATATGAACACAAAAAATATTACACTTAATTTTTTCTAATTGATTTCAATATGAAATTAAACATAAGATTGTTTTTAATATGTTTGAGAATAAAACAATAATTTTAGAAATCAATAACACCAAGTAGTTATTCATTAAACCTTCTTTTGTTAAAACCAGTATGCAAATTATTCACACCATAAAACAGCACTGCTCACGTGACTTTCGGAAACATTTTTTCACGCTCAGAATTGCGGAGACATGGAATAAACTGCCTGCATCTGTTGTAGGCTGCCGGAGCACTGAATCTTTCAAAGCCTCCATGCTTCCTGTAGTCCGCCAACACTATACCTGATGCCACTCTCCACATACACACTAATACATACATGCATATTACTACTGTGAACTGTTCATGTTCCTGACACAACATTATTCTGTGTACTTGACATGAGACTTTGATGAGTTGTGGTGCACCTGAGCACTGTACACAATAAATGACATTATTATTATTATTATATTATTATTATATACTATGTAAAAATTCATTTCTTAGTGATATACAACACACTTTGCATTATTTTAAACATTAATAATATGGGCTGTTTTGAGGCAAATCTATCTCAGCTACACCTTAATAGAGACTTGTTAATAAATAAGATTAATTAGAA
The DNA here is from genome assembly GCA_023376005.1 of Doryteuthis pealeii. Taxonomy (NCBI): domain Eukaryota; kingdom Metazoa; phylum Mollusca; class Cephalopoda; order Myopsida; family Loliginidae; genus Doryteuthis; species Doryteuthis pealeii. The sequence goes on along the minus strand of CM042141.1, from coordinate 76,657,076 downwards.
TTAAGTAAATGATTAATAGCCATCAAGAATATAAAGTAAATAACTAAGGGAATTGGAACACACACAAGTTCCATTATAATAAGATTATAAAAAGAGTTCAAAAATTGTGTACATGTTTTTAGACTTTTCATATATAACTGTACAAATAATAGACAACAGCTGTTTATCTTATCCTTCAAATACAAATCTATCTTGATCCGGACAGGTTGACTGATTTTTTTTTTTTGCATTTACATTTTATTAATACTTTTTAGCATAGAAGAATATTGAAAATAATTTATAGGATTAGTATTATTTGAATTATTTGGACTATTGTCCTCATCTCTATTGTTATCTGTACAATGTTTCGGTCGATATTCCCTCCGGCTTTCTTCAGGTATTTCTATAAAGATGAGGACAATAGTCTGAATAATCCAAACAATACTAATCATCACGACTCATAAAAAAATTTAAGAAATTCATAGGATATTTCCACCCCACCCACCCCCAATGCAGAAAAAAAAACAACAAATGACATTATTGAAATTTTTTTTATTTAGTACGCATGTTGTAAGGTATTATTTTAAGAATAGTAACTAAGTAAAGTATGTTGTCTATTGTCAGTATCAGCCAAATGATGGGGGTCCATCCTCTTTTTTGCTAGCACCTAATAACAGCTCCCAAATGCTTTACCGCAGAGATCAGATTACCTAAGCTGTGCTACTGATGCGCTTAGTTAGCAAGCACTATTATTGAACCTAGAACCGGTAATTTATGAGGAAGTGCATCCCGGTCTCCTGCCTCAAAAATTGCTACCCGGTGACTATCAAAATAACGACCCCAGCTCATCGTAATTCTTGTTTATTTATGTAATTTGTCATAATTCTTGTTTAGATATGAAGATGGATATATAGTTTGGAATAGACTGAGATAGATAGATAGATAAACAAACAAAATAATATAGATAGATATGAACAAATGGAGATAGATAGATATTTTCGACAAGTAAATGTATTTGGGGGGGGTCGCTTCTTTTTTGTCGTAATTCTTGTTTATTTAAACTAAAAACAAGACATTAAACAAACATGAATAAAAGAAAATCTTAGTATTTAAAGTAAAAGATAAATATGAACAAATTGAGATAGATATGAAGATGGATTAATTTTGAATAGACTGAGCTGGGTTGTTATTTTAATAGTCACCGGGTAGCAAATTTTGAGGCAGGAGACCGGGATGCACTTCCTCATAAATTACCCTAGAACCTTGCTATATATATATATATATATATATATATGTGTGTGTGTATGTGTGCACATATGTATATATATGATTAAAATTCAATGTTGAACATGCCTCTAATTTGTATAAATATTTACAGAGCTGAATACACAAAAATGCTTGGCAATATCACAATAAATTTCAATTGCAAAACATATATTATATATATATATATATATATATATAATATATATATATAACACGTAAGGCTAAAGGTAAAAATTCAACTCTGAGTTGCACAGTTATGATTATCAGGTGAGTTGGTATTCCACATGTCCGACAATTGTAACCATTAAACTGAGTCATGAGTTTTTACTATTGCTTAACATTCTACATCTTATATATATATATATATATATATATATATATATATATATATATATATATATATATATATATATGAAGAAAAGGAAGTGAATCCGATGGTATGTAGTATATTAAGAAAAATTGAAAAAACACAGGTTTAAATAAACTTACCACTTAACTCATTTAAACCTGTGTTTTTTCAATTTTTCTTAATATACTACATATACATATATATATACATATATACATATATATATATATATATATATACATACCCAAGTCCTTTGCATGGCCAGAATGCAATACAAGGTCAAGCAGAGTTTAAGAGGTTTGAATTCAGAGTTTTCCTTTTCCTAGACTGGTTACCAGTCTGACCTACAATCTACCCACAGCTGGAGAGAGAATCATTGGATTCATACCTTTCCTAAGGGTATTAGCTCTTTGAAATGAAAATAGCCTCGTCCAGGATTCAAACTATTCTATCTCCTATGACCATAAACACTAAACCACAAAAGGCCTTATATATATATATATATATATATATATATTATATATATATTTGTGGAGTGCCACACCTATTGTCAGCACTGCTGTACTGTGCATAGAGGAGATTACCTACTCACATGCTTAGTTGATGAGGACCAGTTTCAAACCCAGAACCTTAAGATTCTTATGTGAATTGCTCTGCTGATTGAGCAAACCGGCCCAGACCCCTTAAATACAATCTTTAATTCCATGAAACCTTCAATACTTTTATCCTTTCTAATCATAATATTTTAGCTGCTATGCTTTTTATTCTTTCTCGTGTTTTGTACAGGCATTATAATTTTTTTTTATTGAGGATTTTATTTGAGTATCTTTTTATTTGTTATTTAGATAATGTTTTTGTTATGATTCTCTAGGATTCCTTAAGCTTTTGCTACATCTTTTAAGAAATTGAACAGAATCCTTTTATCTTGCTCACAACTATTTTTATGTTTTTCTAACTTTTCAAACTCCACTTAGGTTAATTTTGACTGATAAAGATGCCGGTTACTTAAGGATTTTATTCCAAAATTGTCAAATTATATTAGCATAGAACCTGCCTTATCTTTGAGTAACTTTAAAAAAAAAATATCTTAGCAAGTGCTAGAAGGGTTGATTTTATGAAAAGAAATATAAAAGCAGCTTTTGTGAACAGTACATTCTAATAAGAATGTTCTCTGGGGGGCACAGTTAAGTCCGACGCTTTTACTCTCCCAACTGACCAAGTGTTCAGTCTGAAACAATCTCTTCCAGCAATGCTGCACTCTTTTCACCAACACTATCAAAATATCTTTTCTCTCGTCCACTCGTCACAACAGCCAAAATGCTACTGCAAGCTTTTTCCCCTGGTTTGTGAGGGCTGGTCATTAAATACACAATTACAGTGCTCATCCAGGCCACTCTGGACAGTTTAGTAATTCACCTGCGTCAGGCCACGACTCACGATCAGGAGGCTGTGAGTTCAATCTCCCCACTCGCCTCTGATCTCATTCCGCATGCCAAACACAGTTGTGCACGCTTCGAACCACTATGTTCGTGGTTTCTCTCGCCACATACATTAAACCGGGAAACACTTTAGTTTGGACATAGGGCCAGTTTATCTCAGTTGGTAGGGCATCTACCTAGGAATTGCAAGGTTCCAGGTTCAATACTGGTCCTTGCCAAATCAGTGCATGAGTAGCACAGCTTGGGTAATCTGATCTGTGTGGTTAAGTGGCGAAATGACAGTGTGGTGTACCACTGCAGCACAAAAAACAATATCCCTAGTCTAGTGCTGAGGAAAAGGGAATAGACTCCCTTGCTGTCTAGCTGATACCGGCAATAGGTCACCCCAACTTTATTACTAGTAGAGTATGCACTAATATAAATAATATGAAAGAGATGTTTAAAAATGTCGGTATACATGACATTTTGTCCATCCTTAAATAAATAAAATTATACTAAAAAACATAATAAACTTGAACTTTGACCTATAAACTTATCCCTCAAAGTTATTCCCAATCTATTTAGCAGCAACAACTGCAGACAACTTACTGACAAAATCAAGAAAAATCCTTGGAAAAAACATGATACAGCTGACCATCTCTCACAATTTACTGCTTGGCATAAAATAACCCTAGAGGCATTGTTGTACCATTAAAATCAGTCAGTCAAATCCTAAATTTGGGCTACTAAATAAAAAATCCATCCCCCACAAAAAACGTATCTCATAATATGCACAGATTTTTTCAAATTTTTAGCAGTTAAATTTAACATTTGTTCAACTTTTTATCTGGTTTGTATAAACTAAAAATAGAAATATATACAGTAGGTATACCCAAAATGAGGCTAAACTGCATTTTTGACAAAATGACTTTAGCCCCCCCCCCTATAGAAAATAATTTACCAAAAATCAGGGAATTATCGGATTTTAATTAAATTTTCAGTGTTTATTTATCAAAGAAAGGTCTTTATAATGCATTATTTATTTTATTTCAAAACTTTTTTATTTTTTCAGGTCACTTAATTTTGACTCCCCACCCCCTTATGTTGGAGGCGTAACATTTTTTTCAAGTTGGTCTTATAGTTTTCTAATCACAGTATAAATAAAGAGATAAAAGACCGAAGTTATGAATAGAAAAAAATAATTTTACGGTGGCTTTTCTTTGAGAAAATAAATACAGAAAATCGAAAAATAAAATGTAAAACAATAATAGATAATTAATTTTTTGAGATTTCTTTTTTACTCATTTTGATAATTATTTAATTGGCTATTATCTTAGAAAAGAAAAAAATATACATAGATATTTTTTCTGCTTAAAAAGGGGGGGGGAGTACATTTTCTGTTTCTTTCATTTTTTTGCGTCATGAGAAAAATTTATCTATTTATCTTATTTTATTCTACAACTATTTTAAAAAAAATTTTGCACTTTATTTGAAATTGACGAACGGGCCTGCAACACTAAGGGACACCAAGGAACAACCAAAGGATCCTACCTAACACTGAGGGACACCAAGGAGCAACCAAAGGTTTCTTCACTAAAGATCGCACTCTGCTTAATAAGGGATCTCCGCTGGACAGTGCTCTTGCTTGAAGCCTAAAGATGGCCACAAAAATCATAACATTACTTAAGATAAAAAGATGGAATACTTATGTCTTGTTTATTAACATAATAAAACTAGACAAAACGTAACCTGTTGGGTCCCCCATTCAGCCCCGGGTAGATAATTGAGATTAGGGAAAAGTGAGTTTGCAAAGTGAATTAAATTTAAGAAAAATAAATACGACTGGACAAAACATTATAATCATTTTCTAACATTTCTAAGAAAGGGAAGGTTTGACCTAATTTAAGCTACAGATTACTGCTTAGGAAATATAACATTCAAATACATTTCAAATTCCATCTCTCTCTACGCTCCAGAGACACTAACATATATAACGAGTAGGTAATCAAGAGATTCATAGAGGCAGAAAGTGGTAGACAATGTAAAATGAGGGATGGGTCAGTGTTTTACTTAATTGCAAATTACGACTTATTAGAACCAATTAAAATGGATTTTTTTTCAAACATAACTTAACCCTAAAAGTAAGGAATAATTTAGTATAACTTTCGTGTCATTAAACTGAACAGTAAAAAGCCTTTAGGAGACAAAAGTTGATTCGCTCAGTTTTAGCATAATAGATATTCACTTTTAAATGTAGTTAAGTCACTTGAAGTTACAATAATTCTGGATGGTTTTGTTTATTTATGGTCAGTTGAAAAATGTAGAAATTTTTATATACAAATGTCTTTGAAAAGAAAAGCTTTTTTAGAATTGGGAATCCTACTTTAGTTTCTGGTTTTGTTGTCCAATGAACCAAGATAAATTTCAGACATCATTATCTTATTCTTGTTAAGAAAATTTTATGTGTGTATGTGTGTAAAGAGTTTTTCTGTAAAGGAAACCATTTTTGTCATTTCTAAGGCCAGACACCATTGTTGGTTAGATTTGAACTGATTGACCTATAGATTTTGTTACAGCTTTTATTTTATTTTTTTTTTACATCAATACAGTAATGGTTAAATAATCATAATTTTATTTGTCCGAGTTTTTCAGATGAGGCTTGATAATTTGTATTTTCGGACAATTGTCCTCATCTTTATTATTATATACACAATATTTGGGCTGATGAGCTTTCTGGCCTTCTTCAAGTATTTCTTGTCAAAATCAAGAGCCCTCACAAAACTTCAAACTGAAACTTTTTTTTTTAATCCATTGGGTTAGATTGTTCTCATTCTGTTAATTTTTACCAGATACGAGCGTTAATGGAAAGAAAACAATCTACCCGGTGGATTAAAGGGTCTGATTTAAAGTTCAATGATGGCTCCTGATTCTGACAAGTTTCCAGAGTTCAACAAGAAACACCTGAAGAAGGCTGTAGGGCACATCAGCCGAAACGTTGTATATATAACAATAAAAATGAGGATAATAGTCCAAAAATCTGAATAATATATCATAATTTTGTTCTTATTCTTTATATATATAAAAAATAATTTTTCAAGATAAAATTATTAAAGCAGAAATATCAAAATAAAGATTTTGGTCCAAGATTTTTTGAAAGGGTCCAAAAGTTAAGGTAATATCAATCCTTTGAAAGTCTCTCCAGCAAACGAAATTCAATTCCTTTCCCAACTGAACACGCCACTCTTACATCAAATAGCAGTTGTCAGATTTCACTTGCCGTTCAAACACTTTCTTCCTCACTCGCCCTGTCAGTGACAGTCCGTCTTTATTTCTGCTCGTTCGGATGCGCTTATGTGAATTCGGATATACTTTATTTGGGTCTCTACTAACAACACCTCAGCTATGAGAAGGTAGCGAGTTCGAGTATCTGTAGCCACTCGCCACAGGCCAAACATATCCTGACGCGCTTTGTTTGTGGGGGCTGGGAATCCGCTTGTTCATAGGGCTGCCTTTCAGTCTCGTCACACAATATATATCAGCTGAGGTCAGTCAGTAGAGCACCTGCCTAGGAATCGCAAGGTTCCTTGTTCGATACTGGTCCCCATCAACACTGTGCACATGGGTAGCACAAATTGGATAATCTGATTTGTGTGGTAAAGTGGAGAGCTGATGGTAGGTGTGGCTTCCCCTCAGCAAAAAAAAAAAAAATCTTCCTGGTCTAGTGCTAGCAGAAGGAGATAAACTCCTTGTAGTCTAACTGATACGGACAATCGGTCACTCCACTAACTTTACTTTATATATACTAGCAAATATATGCACCCTTCGGGTGCAAGTATTAAGTTTTAATGTAATAAAAAATGTTATTAAATTGAATTGCTAATGAAACTAAATAAAAATACAGATAAAAAGATTTGAAACGAGGGGAGTATAATAAAAAGATTTGAAACAGAGGGAGTATAATAAAAAATGAACAACTGAAACTTACTCTTCCATCACTCCGTTTTCATTGTTATTTTTTCTAATTTAAGTATTTAGTTAAAAGAGGAAGTAATAATAAAATGACAGTTATTTTATCTTGTTAATGGATTTCATTTAAGATTCATTGAAGAGACTTTTGCTTATTTTCATTAAAATAAAACCAAACAGTTAGAAATCAATAATACTAAGCACATATTTATAAATTCGATTTTAATATCAATATGCAATTAGCCCTTCCCGTTCACACTGAAACTGCTATTTTTGTATATATATAATATAATTGCATGTTGTCAGTATGTAGACGTAGTTAACAGTATTAAAATGTAAGACAAATTTTTAATAATTGAAGTTAAATAAAAATAAAATCATGGAGAATGTGATGTCAATAACTAAGAGAATTGTGACTTGAGTAGGAATATAGTTTCGGTTACAGACAGAAAAACACACAATCTCCATTATAATAAGATGGGCATTAAAATGTTCTTAAATGATGCTATGCAATCTTACAGCTTCTAAATAGTCACTTCAGGGAAGTCTCTATGGTGGAGTAACTAACATACTGAACTGTGACATTGTTGTAATAAAATTTGAAGAATAATTAAAGTTCCAATTACTGTCGAACTGGGAAGACAAGGCAACAAATGGTTGTAACTGAAATACAAACCCGAATGTCACAAAGTCTACAGCAGAATGACAGGATATATATAAGACTTCACAATGTCATTCAAATCAAGCAGTCAAGCAGCCAATCAGAACTCAAGGAATGGAATGACCCAAATCACCTAAATTCATGAATGGGTCATTCTTGATTTCTATATATACCAACTGTCTTGGACACTGCTTAAGTTGTACTTAGTTAGCTGCTGTTATTCAAACCAACAGTAGACTTACTGACTTCAATAAATTCTAATCACACTATTATGCTAGCTTTCAGACTAATATCCTTAAGAAAGATATAGACCACTTCATCTCACTGCAAAAAAAAATCCCAAAAACATTTACTTGATATAAATAGATGTATGTATTTAACCGACATCTCTGCACAAACAATATGCGACACAATATCTATTTTTAAGTGGAGTTTAACAGATTTCAATTCAGTGCTTATATGAGTTTTCTCTCCAAAATATAACACTAGGGTTTATTTTAGAGGGATGGTAAGTGTTTGTGTCGTATGATGTGGTTGTGAAGTATAGTTTTTTTTCGTTTGTCTGTCGCTCTCAACTAGGGCTTATTTAAAGGTCAGGACTTATATTACAATCTTCGTGAAAAATCACGACGGTCTTATTTTGCTGGTATTTCTTATTTTCGGAGAAACACGGTAGTCGAAAAATGAATATTGGTTGACAATGTTTCCTCTAATGAGATATTTCAGATATTACAAGTTACAATAATTCATGTAATATCTTAAGATTATAAAGTTGTTTGATTATTTCCTATAAGTCTAACATAAACAAAGGGGAACCACTCTTGACTGATAAATTATTTATTTATTTATTGATCTACTAGGGAAAAAAAAGATTGGGTTAGGGTTAGGGGCTAGTTGCAATACTAAGGTTGAAGAGCCCAATCTGGCCTACAATTTACTCATATCCTTCCTTACGTTTTACATCTCTCTCTCTCTCTATATATATATATATATATATATATATATGTGTGTGTGTGTGTGTGTGCATTTGTGTGTGTCTTTATGTACCCAACTCCTCTGCATGACCAGGATGTGACAGAAGGTCAATGTTTTAAGCAAAGTTTAACAGGTTTGAATTCAGAGTTTTCCTTCTTCTAGACTGGTTGTCATACCAAGGTTAAGGTCTGACTTACAACATACCCATGGCTGGAGGGAGGATAGTTGAATTCATACCTTTTCAAAGAGCATCAGCACAATGTGAAATGCAAACAGCTTGTCTAGGATTTGAACTCGTGTCACCATATCCATTTCTATTATTATAGCCATTACACCACAAAATAAAAATGAACATGAGACAATTCTTTTAAAAACTTTCAAAATGATTTTTTTATTGCATAATTTGTCAAAATAATGAACAAGAGGCAAATGGAATAAACAGTGCACATCAGCAGTAATTGATTTAAGCTGTAAATACCTTTCTAATTGGTAAGAAACCTGAGAGAAAAGCAAATATTTATGGTTGTTTAGTGTTTAAGATCTTGGAACTACTTATTTGCTATGCCTCATTGACAAGACATTCCATATTATACTGAAGAGTTTAGATTGTCTATAGGATAACCAAAGAGTAGTCTTAAGTGATTATCCCATTTAACATAAGTCATATATATATGATTTTTTTTTTGAAGGCAAAATAATGCAAATTTATGTTGAAAAACATTTAAATTTTCTTTTTTTTCTCTTAATATTTTCGGAGTAAAATCCATCTTCAGAGAGTTCTTCATAGAGTTGAAAAGTTTCCATTAAATAAATATGTTTTTCAACATAAATTTGCATTATTTTGCCTTCAAAATAAATATCTTATTACATTTTATAATTAATACTTCTAACACACTATAAAAACAAAAAAAAAAAACACATATTATATATATATATGGTGATCACCACTTCTTCACAGAATAAGGCCATTTCTACAAGTTTGGTTGTGAGCATCAGGATGGCCCAGGTGTCCAGCTTTGTTTTTACTCACTGTCATAAAAATAACCTTTCCTCTGTTTCCTCTCATATACAACTGTACATGACCGAGAAGCCCAGCCTTTGACAGGCAGGCCCTGCCACACATCATATCTTGCTTAAATCTAGAAAATTTGTCCATGATAGCCACTTACGTAGAGACCACTTCAGGATGGAGTGTTCGCCATCTTACCTCAAACCCCTTACAGCTATCATAAAAGTCTTCTCCAAGCCACATGATTCATAGCTATTCTCTCCCAATCATGAAAGTTTATGTTGAGAGTTTTGATAACATCCCTAAAATGCTTTTTGGGTTTGTACCTCAAACGCTTCCCACATTGCAGTTCTCATAGAATAATTGCTTCGGGAGTCTGCCATCTTCCATTCTAGCAAGATGTTCAGCCCAGCGCATCTCATTTCGTTTTGTGCATTTCTATGCTGAAATCATTGGCTTGTTGCAGGACTTCAGCGTCTGATGTGAGGGATTGCCAACCTACATTTAAAATCTTTCTGAGACATGTCTTATATACTGTAGTATGATACTTCCTGAGAATGTAAGACTCGTTTTATGCTTCATTGCATTCTGGACATATGAGGGGCTTGATGTTCTGCTGTTTACTGTTTTGTTAAATTTATGTGATTTTATTTCATTTATTCATTATCATTTTTGTATATATAAAGTTTTTTTAAAATTCCTTTAAGTCTTGTTTATGTGATCTCTAGACCAAGTTTACCTTAACTTAGATATGAATACTCGTTCACTGATATTGAGCACTGTTTACATGAATATAGTACCCACATTATCAATATATACATATGCATTAAAGTTCATTTGAAGTTTATATATGGTATATGCATTTTGAGAATTATTAAAAGAACATCTTTGTGAATTTAAAAGATTATTTTGTCACCAAAAAATTAAGGAAAAAAAACAAAACATCTTTTCACATTTCTAAGAAAATACTATTTTTATTTGTTGACATTTTGGGACCATATGACCATTAGGCACCCCTTTTTTTATCTCGATTAAGAAAGGACATTTTTCATTTACACCATCAATATCCGGTTGTTTTAACAGACGATTTTTAGATTTTAAAAATGATAAAACTAAACCTTAACCCTTAACAAACAACTGGATATTGACGGTGTAAATGAAAAACATGTCCTTTCTTAATTGAGATCAAAAAGGGGTGGCTAAATGTAATATGGTCCACATTTTGTTGAAATCTATGAAAAGTTTTAAGTCTCCAAAAAAATTCTGTTTTTAATCCAATTTCTACTAATTGCACTCACTCTCTATATTCACCCCCCTCTCTCTATAATTTTTATATCATTTTTCTCTCTCATTTAACATCCCTTCTCTCTGTGATTGTCTTTGAATCTCTCTTCATTCAACGTCCTTTCTCTCTACCTCTCTTTCTGCACCTACTTTTGTCACCAATCATGTTCTTCTCACTCACTCTCTATATTCACCCCCCCTCTCTATAATTTTTATATCATTTTTCTCTCTCATTTAACATCACTTCTCTCTGTGATTGTCTTTGCATCTCTCTTTATTCAATGTGCTTTCTGTCTACCTCTCTTTCCATTCTGCACCTGCTTTTGTCACTAATCATCTGTCTTTCTCACTCACCTTCTATCTATATTCTAAAACCACTGTCTTCTTTATACCATTTCTCTCTCATATATTCAACATCTATTTCTCATTGGTTGTATTTGCATCTCATTTTTTTTCAATATCCTGTTTACCTCTCTTTCTATTCTGCACTTACTTTTGTCACCAATCATGTTCTTCTCCCTCCCTCTATATTCACACACCTATATAATCACTCACTCACTATATTTCACACCCCTCTCTGTCATCTTTATACCAGTTTTCTCTTTTATTCAATGTCCCTTCTCTCTGTGGTTGTCTTTGCATCTCTCTTCATTCAACATCCTTTCTCTCTACCTCTCTTTCAGCACCTACTTTTGTCACCAATCATGTTCTTCTCACTCACTCTCTATATTCACCCCCACCTCTCTATAATTTCTATATCGTTTTTCTCTCTCATTTAACATCCCTTCTCTCTGTGGTTGTCTTTGTTTCTCTCTTCATACAACATCCAATCTCTACTTCTCTTTCCATTCTGTACCTCATTTTGTCACCAATCATCTGTCTTTCTCACTCACCCACCCTCTCTATATTCCACAACCCCTCTGTCATATTTATACCATTTCTCTTTTATATAACATCCCTTCCCTCAATGGTTTTGCATCAGTTTATTCAATGCCCTGTGTCTACCTCTCTTTCCATTCTGTACCTCATTTTATCACCAATCATCCGCCTTTCTCACTCACTATTCACCCCCTGTTATTTTTATACCATTTTTCATTTTCATTCAATACCCCTTCTCTCAGTTCTTATCTTAGCTTTTTTTCTTTATTTAACCCCCCCCTTTTAGCCATCATCTTTGATTCTAACACTCACTATATTTCACACCCTCCCTGTCATCTTTATACATTTTTCTCTTTCATTCAACATCCCTTCTCACAGTGGTCTTTGCTTCTCTCTCAATTTCAACCCCCCCACTATTTTAGCCATCATCTCCCATTCTCTCCATATTTCATACCCCTTCTGTCATCTTTATACCATTTTCTCTTTCATTAGACATACATTCTCTGTCGTTTTTGCTTCTCGTTTCATTTCACCCTCCTCTCTTCAGCCATCATCAGCATTGATGAGATTAAATGGGTTACCTCTAACAGTATGTACCAAATTAGCAGACAGCTATAAAAAAAAAAAAAAAAAAAAAAAAAAAAAAATGACTTAAATTGTGGAACATTAGTGCTATAATTAACTTGTGGGCACCGTAGATATACCATGGTTTGATAACTTGATAATTACAAAATTGATATGGTTATTTTCTAATATTTAGGTAATTCATTTCAAATCATCCAAGCCATGTCACACGCCCCTTCAATTTTTCTGAAATTTTGTCCTGGTGTGGACTATCTTAAAGTTAAAAATTCCCCAAAATTTGAGCTTCCAATTCCAATAATTGGTGAAGTTATGTTTTTTAGCTCTCCAATTTGAGGAAAGCGCTAGAACTCATTTTACAGACAAAAATATTTTTCAAAAAAGAGAGCTAAAAATTGACATAACTGCCAATTTTTGGAATTGGAAACTCAAATTTTGGAGATTGTCTAACTTTAACAGTCCATAGCTTTACAAAATTTCAAAAAGATTGAAGTGTGTGTGTGTGTGTGGGGGGTAACAATTTTTCTTTTTTTCTGGATGATTTGACATGGAATTACTCAATTTTGACATATTGAACTATTGCAATAGCTCTTAAGTCCACTTCCACTCTCACAATCCAAACAACCATAGAGCAACTGCAAGGTCAACTAAGGACCAAAACCCAGTAAATTCATTTTACAGTTATTTTTCAGGATTCAGAATTACCGTTATTTTCAATTTCAACTCCACTGTAATGTAACAGTTGTCTTTGCTTTTCTGACCATTTTACCCCTCCTCTCTTTCAGCCATCATATATATATTTACCAACCCCTCTGCATGAGCAGCATGTGACACATGGTCAATTTATTAAACGGAGTTCAACAGGTTTTGAATTCAGAGTTTTCCTTCTAGACCGGTTGCCTAACCAAGGTTAAAGAGCCCAGTTTGCCCTACTATTTATCCATAGCTGGAGGGAGAGCAGGATTCATACCTTTCTCAAGGGTATTAGTGCTAAGTGAAATGCAATTACCATGCCCAGAATTTGAACTCAGGGCGACGAATCCATTTCCCATGACTTTAACCTTTACACCACGCGCTTTCAGCCATCATATAAGCCATTGGGTCGCAATGATACAAACCCTCTAACATTGAATTTTTAACACAAAAATATCTTTCAAAAATTAATTTTACTCTGCTCTCAGGCCGTTTATTTATTTATTTATATATATATATATATATATATATATATAAAAATCATAGATGAAATATTATGGTGTTAATTTTTTATAACAATAGTTTCATCCATATTATGCAATCTTTAGATGGTTAAATATTGAAATATTAAAACAGTGGCTTGTTCAGTGTTTATATAACTTGAAGCATGCTCATGCAATGGAATGTTATAACATAAGACTTATATTGAAAAACATTAATATGCTTAGGTTTTTAAAAAAAATAAATACATAAATGAATAAAAATAAAGAAATAAAATAGATTAAAAAAATATTAAATGAATATTTAAAATATATATATATATATAAATATATATTAAAAATTAAATGAATTTAAAAAATATATATATACAAAATATATATTAAAAAAAAATTAAATTAATAGAGGTCGAAAAATATGGGATTAATTAGGGTCAACAAGCCACGGTTTTAATATTTCAATATTTAACCGTCTGAAGATTGTATAATATGCATGAAACTAATTTACAAAATTAACACCATAATGTTTCATCTATGATTTAATACCTGCTCTGCTATTTTAGCATTGAGCACCATTATATGCTAAAACTTTTCACATTCATTCTCATATATATATATATATATATGACACATACACACATCTGCCAAAAAACCCAAATCACCACACTTGAAATGTTCCCAAAATTAAAGTCACATGACACCAGAAGTGTCTATGACAAAAAAAATGGCACATGACAGAATGGCAGAGAAATGGAAAGAATTCTGTGTTCTTTATGCTTTTTACCTGTAACATTTATGGCAAGAACAAAAATATTTCTACACTCACACAAATACCACAAACAAATATAAATCTAATAATCTGCATAGAAAATATTACACAGACATATGTAAGTATAAACACACACACAAATGTTTATAGATACAAATAGGAAAATGTCTATCTGAACACATTTTGCATATACATGTATATATAAACATAAGTGCACACAAGCATAAATGAACTTGTGCATATATATATATATATAAGCTTAAATGCACAAATGTATATTCAAATTAGGCTTGTTAAACAAAGTCAATGGTGCTTGTTAACTGTCAGTTTCTTGATGTGATTTTCAACTCCATGATATTGAGCACTCACTATTTATGAATATAGTAAACTATATATATATATATATATAATATAATATATATATATATATATAAAAAAATTTTTTTTGTGATGAAACGAAGAAAATACATGCTCAATCACTGCGAGCAATTTAATTGTTAGTTTTTAAAGAGACAGCTACCCAGGCTCTTGTTAGGTTGCAATCATCTTATATATATATAATATAAATATATAAAATGCTATTTCTATTAGTAAACCCTAAAAAAAAAAAAAAAAAAAAAAAAAAAAAGGCCAGCAAATAATTTGTTAGTAAAAATATACCAAACTTCACCAGGAAAAAAATGAAAAGAAAAACCAAGAGGGTCGTACCAACCGAAAATAATCAATTAACATTGGTACACTTGGCCAAAAGATTCTTGCCCTGATGAGCTACTAAGCAAAACTATTAGTAGGTGTATCGACTCATTAGAATTAACTTATATATATATGCACACACACACAGATATGAATATATGTGTGTGTGTGTGTGTGACACATCCCATCCATTTAAAGGTAGTTCTTGTTAGTTTGCCACACCATCTCTAGTTGGACATTTGCCAGATGTCAAATCATGTCATATCCACATTTAGGTTGACTACTCTTCTGAAAACTCATTCCTATTATTATTATTATTATTAGACTGATGTTTTACTGATTGTTTTTTGGATGTTTATTCTCAAGAATATTCTATCTCTTTAGATTTCTAATATATCAAAAGATACAATCAGTCTCTCCAATCTAGTTGCATTCTTCCCATAAGCCAACAATCCCTAGGAATCAATTTTTCACATTTATTCTTATTTTTAAAACTAGAAGCAGCTACCCAGCATCACCTGGGTAGAGGGGGTTGGTTACAGATAAACACACAATCTTCATTATAATAAATTTAAATTTAATTTTTGCTTTTATATTATTGACTTCTAATTGTTTGGTTTTATCTTAATAAATATGAGCAAAAATCTCAGGGATAAATCTTTAAAAAAAATCTATTCACAAGAAGAAATAACTATTTTTATTCTTTACTTCCTATTTTAACTAAATAGTTAAATTAGGAAAATTTAGCAATGAAAGACGGGATTGATGGAAAATGATGGAAGAGTTCATTTCAAAGCTGTTATAATTTTTTGATTATACACCCCCTCCATTTCAAATCATTTTATCTGCATTCTTATTTAGTTTCATTAGCCTTTCTAATTTAATATATTTTATTACATTAAAACTTAAATACTTGCACCCTTGATTTAGATAGATAATATAAAAGCAATAATTAAATTTAAAACATAATATAAATTTAAAATATAATAAAAATAATATAGAATATGATATAAATTTATATGAATTTAAAAATATAACATAAAAGCAAAAATTAAATTTAAATAAGTAAAATCAAATTTAGATTTAAATAAAAATTTAGATTTAAAATTTTTACATTAAATGGTTACAAAAGTCACATTATGCCACAGAAACTACCCTAATTATTTTTGGAATGGTGAGTTTGTCTGCCCATATATCAATGAGCAGAATTCAAAAGATAGTTGAAGAGTTGGAAGTTGTAATCACAATAAAAAATGACTGAATTATGAAATGTTGCAGTGTTAATAAATCACTATTAGGTGTTAAGTTGTTGCTGTGACTAAGGGTCAAATTTATATAGGTATTTAGTGCGCATGGCTTCATTTGATCTAATGCCAAAAGTGTAGAATGCCCAGTAAGAACGGAATACATTCAATTAGTAATGGTCTGTTAGTTTGCAAAATGCTACTTAACTGTCCAGCCCCCGAGACATTTACTATTTTTTGCAGAGTTATTTTTTTTTAAAGCAAAAATGATGAGATCGGATAAAACTAGAAATAAAAATAATGTTCAAAATTAATAGTGTATTGAAGATGTATTTAGACAGTAATAAATATTTGATTCATTTGTAAATGTTTAGTTCTGATAATAACTATATTTTCAATCTTAACTTGTATTTTTTGTCTTTAATAATTTGCATATACTCATATGATATCAAGTATTATTATCTAATACCAATAATCTTCAATGATTGTAGAGGTTCAAGTATTGCTATATAATACGAGTAATTCATAAACAATCATATGGTTTAAAGTAAGTAAGTAAGTAAAGTCGTCGGGGCGGCCTAAAGTCGGTATCAGCCAATCTGCGAGGGAGTCTATCCCCTTTTCACTAGCACTAGACCAAGGAGATTGTTTTGGCATCTGAGGTGGAGCGCCACACCTACCATCAGCTCATTACTTTACCGCACAGATCCCTGTGCTACTCATACGAGGACTGGAATCGAACTAGGAACCATGTGGTTTCTAGCCGAATGCTCTACCGACTGAGCTAACCCGTTTGTTTGCATAGATTAATACAGTAATACTTACTTTAATAGTGAACATTCATTTTCAATAGAATTTCCCATCTAGCTTTTGTAGCCTCATTATGCAACTTTATTTTGTTTGACTATGTAAAAAGACTAGAAATCTCGCGGGGATTTTTTTACTCTATTTTCTCATATATTCTGTTTGCTTAACAATCATAAGTCCGCCCTATCGGATGGGGCTATAGAACACCGACTGCACCTCTGCAGATGGGTAAAATTCTCACCAATGGGGCTACCAGTTAATGACCAGCGATGCTTAAGGACGGAATCCTGGTGGCTGAGCCATCCATGATATGCATCACTTCACTTTGGCCTTTACTTAGGCTAGATGGGCAGTTGGAGAGGCCTCTTTTGATCAATCAACTGTTCACATCAAGCCTTAGCACCTATATGATTGTCCCAACCCCATTGCCCTTATAACATGCCCACAACCTTTTTATCATATATGCGTTAGAAGGAAGTGCATGGTGTAATGGTTAAAGTCATGGGAAATGGACTCGTGCCCGAGTTCAAATCCTGGATGTGGTAATTGCATTTCACTTAGTGCTAATACCCTTGAGAAAGGTAGGAATCCTAATCTCCCTCAAACTATGGATATATAGTAGGGCAGGCCGGGTTCTTTAACCTTGGTTAGGCAACTGGTCTAGGAGAAGGAAAACTTTGAATTCAAACCTGTTGAACTCCGCTTAAGAAATTGTGTCACATCCTGCTTGTGCGGAGGAGTTGGTATATATATATATGCGTTAGAAGGTGGTGGCTGAGGGTCTTAGTGTCCTGGGTATGATGTATAAACTACATCTAATGAAGTTCCAATTCAGGTGCTTTGGGAAGTGTAGAGTATCTCTTCATCACCATTATTCATAGGTCCACACTAACCTGGACTGGTACTTCCTTTTAGGGTTCCATATATGGGTTAAATTGATCAAAATGGAGTTAAAAAAAAAAAAAATTTGTTTGAAAAAAAAAAAAAAAAAAAAAAATGAATATCTAACAAGAATAAATAAAACAAAATGTGTTCAGCATAACCCAAGGGTTAACATGTGTAAAATCCAAAACTGTGTTTCCATATCATCATCATCATGTTGTGCTGTTGGCACGGATATCCATGACAATCCCTCTCCATCCATCCCTATGCTCATCATTCTGGGAGGTCCTCTGTGCAGCATCCTGTATCCACACAGAGCTGATCAATTTGCTGGCTTCCACAGTAGGACGTCGCTTATGAGTTCGTCCTTGCTTCTCCAGCATTGTCCCGCGTGTCTTGTCCGTCTTACTCGGATGGTTTGAGTGATATGTGGCAGGTGGCCGTACAGCTGCTTTCTCATGGAGTGTTGCTTCCACGTCTTGTTCAGGATCCCCTGCAGCATTCTTGTGCAGCTCCCATCTAGTTTTATTCTCTAGTCGCTTCGTTAGGGTTACTAATGGCTATGCATATTTGTCTGCATTCCACATTAATAAGAGAATCATTCTAAAATCAATGTCTCCATTTTTTAAAATTATGTTGACCACTAAGTTGGTGTGACATGCCATAAAAACCAACCAACCGTTATTGTGTGTAAAAATGAGGTAATTTATGAGGAAGACCGTCTCGGTCTCCTGCCTCAAAACTTGCTAACGGTGATTGCTGAAAAACCAACCCCTGCTACAATTGAAGTCCATAGCCGAAGCAATAGATAGTTTTTTTTATTTTATTAAAATATAAAAGAATATCTAAATACTTAGATTTTCTTTTATTCATGTTTGTTTAATGTCTTTTTTTAGTTTAAATAAACAAGAATGTCTAAATATTTTGATTTTTTTTATTACTTGTAATTGTTGGAAATAAATATATTAAAATAAAATGAAAATACCGAAAAAAAAAATGTTTTGGATTTTTCTTATATGTAAGTGAATGTCGAAAAAAAAAAAAAACAAAACAAAACGCCCCAAGCTGGTTGTTTACTTTCAAGTGACACTGCTTCGGCTACAGACTTCAATCGTAGCTGGGTTGGTTTTTCAGCAATCACCGGTAGCAAGTTTTGAGGCAGGAGACCGGGACGGTCTTCCTCATAAATTACCAAAAATGACATGATTTATGATAAAAAGCAATAAAAATAAGATAAAAAAATTAAAAAAACTAGTTAAAAATAATTAGTGCAAAGTCTGCTTATCTAAAGTGTCATCTTTAATTAGCGCAGTCTTAGATGACTTGGATGAAGCAAAAAGCAGAATTGGTAAGTGTAGTTCAAGGTTTGGTTGGGGCAGTTTATATTCGCTTTAAAAACTGAATTTATAAACCTCTTTTGCAGGCAGAGCTCTGACACACAGGGTCCAGTGTATCACCTCTGATGTATGCATTTATCCAACCCCTCCACATGAGTAGGATGTGACATAAGGTCAATTTTTAAGCAGAGTTTAACAAGTTTGTTTTGTGGGTGTGCTGCTTCCAGGATTTGTCAAAACAGCACCTAGCATCATTTTCCCAACTCTTTTATTAAAGTCCAAGTGGTCTAACCATACAGTAGTACTGATATAGTTACAGTTTGCATGAATTTCAGTTTTATTTAACAGAGATCAGAATGATACTACCTCAAATAACTTGAAATTATAATTTATTTAAGTCATCCTCAGCTATGAACAGCATGTTCGCCATCATTGCGAGAGGTGCCTGCACTACCTTGCAGGATGTGGCACATGGTCAATTTCTTATGCGGAGTTTAACAGATTTAAATTCAGAGTTTTTCCTTCTAGACTGGTTGCCTAACCAAGGTTAAAAGAGCCCAGTCAGCCCTACTATTTACCCTTAACTGGAGGTAGAATAGTTGGATGCATAACTTTCCTAAGGGTATTAGTGTTTGGGAAATGCAAACAGCCTCGTCCAGGATTTGAAATTGGTTGCTTGCTGGGACTTTATGGCATCTCAAGATTTTTATTAAAGTCATTTTATGCTGAAGACGTTTTGTTTTATTCATTCTTATTAGATATTCAATTTGAAAAAAACCCGTTTTTTTTAATACATAAAAAAACCTTCCTTTTTATATATTTAACCCATAGATGGGACCCTAAAAGGTACTACCACTCCAGGTCAGAGTGGACCTGGTAGTAATGGCGATGAAGGGGTACTCTGCACTTTCCAGAGCTCCAGAATTGGAACCTCACCATTAGAGGCAGTAAGGTCATACCCACGACACTAAGACCCTCAGCCACGCCTTGTAGAATATACAATAAAAAGAGTTGGAAGTTTGCTATAAGGACAATCATGTAGGTGCTTGAACTTGACGTGATCAGCCGATTCGGAGAGTCCTCTCCGTCCGCCCGTCTAGGCTAAGTAAGGGCCAAAGTGAGTGAAGAATATCATGGATCAGGCACCACATTTCCGTTCTTAAGCCTTGCATATCGCTATTTATAGCCAACAGATGGAGGGGGGTTATACTGCTCAGCAAAGGCACAGTCAGTGTATTCTAAAACTCCAGCCGACAGGGCTTTGATATCTTGTAGTTTTAATGTAACTTTGCAGTGAAACGATGGTAGTTTTGGGGGGGGGATAATTCAATAAGATTGGATACTGTGTGACCATCAAATTCAAGATAACATTTCCAACAGTTTTCTCTGTTAAAACATCATTGCTTCTCGGCCTATGGGCGCCCATCGTGGTGTAATGGTTAGCAAGCTTTATCCATTACTACTGAATAGCGAGTTCGATCTTCGTTAGATGCTCTATAATTTCGGCCTTCTTATCCGTTGCGAATGAGTTGGGTTAATGGGCGTCCCATCGTGGTTTAATGGTTAGCAAGCTAGTTTCGCAGATCCATTACTACTAATAGCAAGTTTGATTCTCACTGGCTGCTCCATACTTGCGATCTTGTGTCATATCCTAAACGTGCCAAACGGGTGGAATAAATATCAACTTACTGTTCTGTGCAAATCTTTTTTTAACTCTAATTTTTATAAACAAGTTTGATAATAACTCCTCGTTTTCGACGGCATTTGCTTATTCTCCTCAAATTATTATCTTTAGGCACCCTTTTTGATCTCGATTAAGAAAGGACATGTTTTTCATTTACACTGTCAATATCCCTATGGGTTAGTTTTATCAATCTAAAAATCGTTTGTTAAAACAACCTCGTGATCTGCCTAAAGGTCAACTCCCGACTGCTTTTTTTTTTGGTTTGATAAATAACTCGACGGCATTTGCTTATTCTCCCCAAATTAAAAGAAACGGACCATATTACCTTTAGGCACCCCTTTTTGATCTCGATTAAAAAGGACATGTTTTTCATTTACACCGTCAATATCCGGTTGTTTGTAGGGGGTAGGGTTATGGGTTAGTTTTATCATTTAAAAAAATCTAAAAATCGTTTGTTTAAAACAAGCGGTGTAAATGAAAAACATGTCCTTTCTTAATCGAGATCAAAAAGAGGTACCTAAAGGTCATATGGTCCAAAGAAACTCCCGCGTAAACTACGACTGCTTGATTTGAGAGGATATCTCAATTGATTGGAAGTGAATATAACAACAAGTAGAATTATTACTAAACACGCTTGAAATCTCGTAGACGGCCATTGCGTCTTTTCAGTTATTTTATTTGTAACAGCTCCAAGAAACTGATATGAACTTCATTTTGTGGCCTAATTAAATATGAATGTTAAAACAACTGAAAGTATTTTTTACAAATGACTTAATCAGCACTGACTGCTCTACAAGATAAACCCGACTCGTTTATTATTAACTTTGAAAGCTTGGTTAAATTTTGACTGTTTTATAAGTTATGGATGTTATGAATATTAATAGTCGCTTCCAAACAGATTACCATCAACCACTACAGAAATTAAACACTTCCGAAGAAAAATGTGGAGGTGTTTTGTATAATGGTTATCATCGTGGGAAATTGATTCGGCTATCCAGGTTCAAATCTAGCCCTGTCGGCTGAGGCTGTAGAATACATCGACTGCCGCTCTACAGAGGGTTAAGACACCCCCTCCCAATGGGGCAACCTGTTTGCTGTGAGTGGTGTCTCGTAATGCTTAAGGACGGAATTCTGGTAGCTGAGCCGTCCATGACATGCAGCACTTCCCTTTGGTCCTTACTTAAGCTGGTGTAGGGGGAAAATGCTGTGTCAATGCAGGCAGGGAAGGGACCTGTAACGAGTACAGCGGGTATCATCTGGTTAGATAGAAAAGAGTAGTTGCGAAATTTAGTGACCTTCACAGCTAACCACTAGTATCACGCCACCCACTCACCCTCCTATTGGGTCTCTTAATTCATAGAGAAAGCACGGCTTGGTGTCTTGCCGAGTTGAATATTCTCAAAAAGACCCCTCTGTTAGGAAACACAAGACCAAACAGTCCTGGGTCAAACCATACTTCCCTTCCCCTCGGGGGGTCCAGTGTGCTTCGGCCACTGGACCGGTAAAGTACAATTAATAGCGTCGATCCCAGGGGGCTTTCCACCCAGGCAACACCTGCCCCCTTGACTTAAAGGGACAGGGCTGGGTTTATTGCCCAGCGCCTGAGGCGCCCACTTGAGGGGTAATGCCGAGGGGATCGACGCAATTTTTGTTCTTTCCCACCCATGAGCTTCGACTAGTGGGTGGGCCCACGTTAAAACGTGGCCTCGTGCCCAGTCTATACAAGTGGGGTATGAGACAAATATACCCTGGGTCAAACCATGTTGACAGGGGTAGAAGCAAGAAAAAAGAAAGGGAAATAGGTACAGCCTACCCAGCGACTACTCCCACTACTTCCAATAGCATAAGGAAGAGGGAAGGTGAGAAATAAGCCCCTTTCAAATCGATCAGTTGATCACGTAATGTCCTAACACCTATACAATTGTCTCGACCCTATTACCTTATATATGATATGATAATAAAGGAGTTAGTATTATCTGCGTTATTCGGACTATTGTCCCCATCTTCATTGTTATTTGTACAACGTTTCGGCCGATATACCCTCCGGCCTTCTTCAGGTATTCTTATCGGACTCGGGAACCTTCTTTTCGAACTCGGGAACTTTCTTGTCGTAATCGGGAGCCATCAAGGAACTTTGTCCAAATGGACACATGGCCTTAGTGGATAAGGTAGTTAGGTTAAGACAGTTGTAAGTGACAGTTATCTCTGGAACCAGAGTTCAATTCTGAGTGAAGGCTGTTAGAAAAATAATTAACACAACTCCTACCCCAGCTATGGTTAGCGGAATGAGAACAGGATACCCCCGTGGACTAAATAAAGGGTTAGGTTCAAAGTTCCGTGATGGCTCCCGATTACGACAAGAAAGTTCCGAGTTCGAAAAGAAGGTTCCCGAGTCCGACAAGAAATACCCGAAGAAGGCCGGGGGCATATCGGCCGAAACGTTGTACAAATAACAATGAAGATGGGGACAATAGTCCGAATAACGCAGATAATACTAATCTTCAAGCCTCATCTCAAACATTCAGAGAAATAATAAAGGAGTTTTTATAAAAATTAAAAGAAAATTGAATACCCATCAGGAAAGAATAAAACAATGCGTCTTCAGTATAAAATAACCCAACAACATGCCGTAAAATCCAACCACCCAACAAGATATCCAAAATGGTTGGATGTTTTCCAGACAGAACATATGTGCCATGGGGAGGGTGTAATTTCCACCCCTACCCATCTAACGTCGTCGAATAAGTAAAGGAATATCTACCGGTAAGCTATGCGTCTGGGATATTTTTGAAATGAAATGAGGCGAAAGAACCTTTCCAGTTGTTTGGTACCGTGTCTCTGGTTTCCCCAATCAGGTGTGAAATTATGCAGATGTCTTTTATGTATTTAGAACGATCCGGACTTACTAAAAAGAAATGTCTCTAAAGATTTTGGCGGTTTCTTTCAATTGGGTAATTGTGGGTCAGTTCATTATAACAATTGAATGGTTTGAAGGTAGGTCTCGTTGATATCTTTATGGTGCCTTGTCGTGGAGCAATAGTTTGTAAGCTTGGAACTCGTGTCAGTTTATGAAGGCCTAGAAATGTACACAACATGGTATGACGTCAGATACCGTTGTGTATAAGGCATACCTAATTTGTCGAAAAATCCGTGTTTTTACAAAACAAATTTACCCCACCCCCGTTTGAAAAAATACAAAAAAAATCAGGGAATTATCCGGTTTTAATGAAATTTTCAGTGTTGATTTATCAATAAATGAATTTTATAATGCATTATTATTTCAAAATTTTGATTTTTTTAGGTCACTTAACTTTGACCCCTCTTATTTTTGGGGGTGCAAAATATCGTTGGGTTATATATATTCGAAATTAATTCCAGAATAAATAAAAAGACAAAAGACCGAAGGTGTGAATAGAAGAAAAACAATTAAGGGTGCTATCCTGGTAGAAAATAAGTACCGAAAATCGGAAAATAAAATGAAAATGAAAATAAAAACTAAATAATTTTTGGAGATTTTTTTTTTTTTCCTTTTCGATAATTATTTAATTGGCTATTATCTTATAAAAGAAAAATATACATCGATATATGTTCTGTTGAAAAGGGGGCGCCCTGCTATTTACCCATTGCTGGAGGGAGATTAGTTGGATGCATACCTTTCCCAAGGGCATTAGCGCTATGTAAAGTGCAAACAGCTTCGTCCAGGATTTGAACTCTGGTCGACGAGTCCATTTCCTACGACTCTAACCATTACACCACACGCCTCCATTATAAGCATAAGATACTTCCAAGAATTTCAGAATTTCTCCACCGGATACTTTTATTCGTTTCTTTGTTTAATGGCATATCAACATTCGTGGGTTATTTAATGCCAAAGCTATCCTTGTCAAAGAACAGTAGTGGTACTATTTAACCAATAGCTGGGGGAATGAGAAGGATGCAGTTTAGTACCATCTTCAAAGAAACCCTTTTTTGGTGGTGGTGGGTAGGAGTTTTACACCAGTGCAGAGAATGTAATTGATGACCAAAATAGTCTTAAGCTAAATAAACGAGAGAAATACTAAGCTTTCATAAAAAAAATGATGAGTCGGCGTAGCGGCCTATAGTCATTATTAGCCAGACAGCGAGGGAGTCTATCATCTTTTCGATAGAACAAGGGAGATAGATTGTTTCTAAGGTGGAGCACCACACCTACCATCAGTTCCCTACTTTACCGCACGATTCAAGCTGCGCTTTCCACGCACCGAGGGCCGGTATCAAACTCCGAACCTTATGCTCTACCGACTGAGCTAAACCGGCCTCACAGGATGATAAAATAATCGTTGTGCTGATTTGCCTTTTAACCAAAAAAGAGTTATAATTATATTAGAATAATAACCTTTTCCCTATATCTTAATGCTTGCTTCTCGAGAATTTTAAAAGGTTAAACATCGTAAAATCTAATTTTACCAAGACATTAAAATCCTGACCAATCATCGCAAATGTTTAACCTGTATAAAATCCATCTTCCTCTATATCGCCGAAAGAAGTTCACATTTAAACTTTCGTCAATAAAGAATATTGATGAATAGTGACAACTTTTTTTCTTCTTGTTGAGTCGAAAACAAATTGTCATTTAAAAATTAAAAAAAAAATATTTTTAGTTTCTTTTTTCTTCGTTTGAAACCAAACTCCTTTCTTTAAAAAATATGTCGTCTTTTAGCTACATACGTAAATAAGTGGTAACTGAATCTCTACTTCCGCCCTGTCGGCTGGGGCGTTAGAATGCACCGACTGCACCTCTGCAGAGGGGTAAGACTCCCCCAATGGGGCCACCTGTTGGCCGTGGGTGGCGACCCGTGATGCTTAAGGATAGACCCCAGGTGGATGAGCAGTTCATGACATGCAATACTCCACTTTGGCCCTATCTTGGGCTAGACGGGCGGTCGGAGAGGCCCCTCCGATCAATCGGCTGGTCACGTCAAGCCCTAGCACCTATATGATTTTCCCAACCATATTGCCCTTATGGCAAGCCCCAACCCCTTTTTATCATATGGGTGCTAGAAGGCGGTGGCTGCGGTCTACATGTCCTGGGAATAACGTTAAACTATCTGATGGTGAGGTTCCAGTTCTGGAGGTTTGGGGAATGTGGAGCACCCCATTCATAACCATTGCTCCCTGGGAGTGGTAGTACCTGTTAGGGTCCCATCTATGGGTTAAATAGAAAAATGTATTTATAAAAAAATTGTATTATCCATTAAGAATTGATTTATTTCAAAACTTTATCGGCATTAAATGACCCACTGAGGTTGATATGCCGTAAAACAAAACAAACCGAACATGAATCTCTACTTCTAGCTGCTCAGTTAATCCGACAGGTTTTGTGCAATGACTTAATGTAATATTTGATAAACTTCGTACGTCATGGAGGTAAATGGATTGATTTATTTTAACGGCATGTCAACCCATCTAAGGTTACTTTATGCACACAATGTTTTAAACAAAAATTCTCAAAGGACATGTATCACGTTCATGACCAAAACTACGTAGGATTATGGAATCCTGTGTTATTCTTACAAATCAAACCATTCCCCAGTGACAAGGATTTTTTAACATATCTCCAAATCTAGCTATTTAAGTTCTTAAAAAAGATTATAAAATTCCATTTAAATAATATAATCAAACAAACATTTCTGAACCAATTTCTGTTAAATTTCATTATTTGAATCAGGATCCAAAATTGACTCCCATTGCATCAAACATATTTTTATAAGAATTAATTACTAAAATCAATTACAAATATTTCTTTCTTGCAAGCATACAATGTAGGAAAATGCATTCATTATACTTTTATATTTACATTTTTTGCGTAGTTTTTCAAGATATCATTTGACACAGTTATATGGTATCAAATATTTAATACTAATAATTTTATGGCTTCAATTAATTATTTCCATTTAATAATAGTCTTGTATTGCACACAATTATATGGTTTCTGGTAATTAATAATCTTTAGTAAACAATTAGAGTTTCAAGCAAGCATTCTTAATACAAATAATTTAGATACACTTAAATGGAAATCACGTATCACTATTACTACTGATTCTTAAATATATCTATTTGGTCCATAAATGCGACCCTAACAGTTCCTATCACTCCGGGTCAGAGTGGACCTGGGAGTAATGACAATACAGAGGGGTTGCACATTCTATAGTATTGCGAATTATCCCAATAACTGCTAACAGGGTTTACCCGCGGTCGACCAACTACAGGAAGGTAGCAGCAGATTGCAACAAACGAAGACTGGTCATGTCTATCCTAATTTTTAACTTAAATATTCTAGTTCGTGACCCGATTCTTTCTACAAATTTCCATTCACACAACAGTCATCAAAACTTATCAGTCTCTCTATGAAAAATCTACATCTAACCCATATTTACATAGTCATGAGGGAGGGGGGAATGTTGATATATATATATATATATATATATATTATTAAAATCCCCAATGCAAAAATTAAGGAAAAAAATGATAGTATGCCCCCCCCCCCTTACTTAATATTATGCCAGAAAAACTAGTTCACCGGTTTGAAAAAATGTTTAGAGGAGTAAAACGAAAAAAAGAAAAAAATTAAGATAAAGTAAAAGTCCTAATTTTATTTTTTTAGTACCCATGATTTTTCGTCTTTATTTCCCCCGTCTAACCCCCATTAGATGACAGAAATCCGGGGAACTTGAATTTCTGTCATCTAATGGGGGTGGGGTGGAGAAAGTAAAGACGAAAAATCATGGGTACTAAAAAAAAAAAAAAATGGCCAAGAAGATTACATTTACTAGCTAAGTTCATCAAATAATTATATATATATATATATATATATATGCGTGTATTTGTTCTCTGATCGTAGCAAAGAAGTTCTGGTTACTTACCTCCATCTTTATTGTCCAGAACGACTTCCGTCTCTAAACGATTTCGACTTTTGGCACCAGAACGAGGCTTTCGTTACATAATAAGTGGTGGGAGGTGACGTCACAGTAGTAGTGAAATTGCGAGTACGAAACACTTTCCCCTCTTTTTGTTAGAAAATTACCTTTTGTATAATTATCCAACCCCGCCCCTTTTCAGAAGAGTATCATAGTCTTTTTGTACACCATCCAAGAACTTTCGGGGTTGAGGCTTTGGGGGGGGGGTTGAGGATTTTGGGGGGGGGGGGCTTGAGGCTTGGGGGGGGTGAGGCTTTGGGGGGGGTTGAGGCTTTGGGGGGGGTTTGAGGCTTTGGGGGGGGTTGAGGCTTTGGGGTGGGGGGGGGTGGGGGGTGGGCGAGGCTTTGGTAAGGCAATAAATCGAAAAATGAAGAGTGTTTGGGTCAAAGAGATAAGGTCACGTGACGATCTAAACTTTGCGTTCAGCATCATTTATTATATATATATATATATATATATATATATATATATATATATATATATATATATATATATATAAGATCAGCTAGATTTTTTAAAACTAATTGCATTTATTCTATTGATTTTTTAATTTTTATAAAGGACCAAAATTTAACCACAGCACTAAGAATTTTGTTTGCTGCTTTGGTATGCAATATACGTACCAACGTAATTTACAAAAGTCAAATTTTATTTTAGTAGGTGATCTAAATACAGTGGTTCCTTGATTTACGATTTTAATCCGTTCCGCTCGTAAATCAAATTCCTCGTAGATCAAATCAATTTTCTCATTGAAATAAGCTGAAATGACATCACCCCCCCCCCATTTTTGTTTTTTGTACATTTTTTAATGAGAAAATAGCATGTATTGTATAAAAACATATGTGATGGAGAACGAGAACTGCCGTATGCATTAAGGAAAAGAGCAAGACATTGTCTTGCCTGCCGGAGTCGAACCCGCGTTACCCCGAATGCAAGAAAGTGAGACTGAGTCGTTGCATGGATGGGAGGTTCGACTCGGGTGCCCGGATATTGGGGGCCAAGCTACGTCCGCTCGAATGCAACAAAGTGAGACTTGGCGTTGCACGGACGCGAGGTTCGGTTCAGGTGCCCGGATGTTGGGAGGTTACTTCCATAAGTAACTGGAATCTAAGGAGAACGACAGAATCAGAGCGGCGCGCGCACCGACAGAGACGAAACGACGTAAGACTTTAGTTGAAATTAGTGAGAAAAGACAAAAGAACAGTGACGAACCTAACCAGTTTACCGCGGACTTGATTGTGGACCCCCTCCCTCAACACAGATTTTTTTTTATTCAACAAAACATAATAAAATGGGACTAGCAAATATATGCACTCTCCGGGTGCAAGTATTTAAATTTTAATGTAATAAAATATATTAAATTAGAAAGGCTAAGGAAATTAAATAAGAATGCAGTTAAAGATTTGAAACAGAGGTGGGGGGGGGGTAAAATAGAACAATTGAAACTCACTCGTCCTTCACTCAGCATCTTTCATTGCTAAATTTTCCCAATTTAACAATTTAGTTAAAATAGGAAGTAAATAATAACATTACAGTTATTTCTTCATGTTAATGGATTTCTTAAGATTTCTCCGAGATTTTTGCTCATATTCATTAAGATAAAACCAAACAATTAGAAATCAATAATACTAAGCACATTTAATAAATCAAATTTTTAATATCAATATGCAAATTAGTATTCCCGTTCACACTGTAAACCGCTATTTTGTTGTATATATAAATACAACTGTATGTTATTAGAACGTAGATATGGTCAAAAGTATTAATAATGTAAAACAATTTTATTATTAATTTAGGTTTTAATAAAATTAAATCCGGGAGAATGTGACGTACATAACTAAAAGAATTGTGACTCGAGTAGTAATATAGTTTCGGTTACAGACAAACACACAATCTCCATTATAATAAAAAATGTAAAGAATTATGTACTGTAATATGTTTTAATGTTTATTTTTTAATATTTTTCTTTGGTGAAATAAATTTGGATACTTAAATGTTTAATATGAACTTCTTATCTTAAGCGTATCTGAAGTTCGTTCGTACCTCAAATCTTAGCTGGAAACACAAAGCAAAAATCGACTAAATAACAGTTTGTAACTTGGAAAACTCGTAACTTAGGGCACTCGTAAATCAAGGCAACACTGAATATCATTTGTTTATCATGGCTTGAATAAAACATTATATTCTTATAAATCTATTTAAAAACATAAAATTATACAAATTTGAAAATGATTTATTAAATTTATTGGTAAATTAAATATACATCAGCCCAAATAAGAAAAAAAATGTTAATATTATTTGGATTATTCGGACTATTGTCCTCATCTTTATTGTTATCTGTACAACATTTCATCCGGTGTGCCCTCCGACCTTCTTCAGGTATTTCTTGTTGGACTCGGGAGCCTTCTCGAACGGGAACTTCTTGTCGTAATCGGAAACCATCCCTTGGACACATAGCGTAGTGGATAAAGCGTTGGGTTAAGATAGTTCTTAGTGACAGTTATCAGTTATTTCCTATAAGTATAACATAAAAAGGGGATCCACTCTTGATTGATAAATTATCTACTTATTTTCCATTAAACTAACCCTAAACTCTAACTCTAAACCCTAACCCGTCTTTTTTCCCTTGTAGATCAATAGATAAATAAATAATTTATCAGTCAAGAGTGGTTCTCCTTTGTTTATGTTAGACTTATAGGAAATAACTCAGTTCAATCCTGGCCAAGGGCGACAGTAACATAGAAAAATGATTAATACAGCTTAACACCTGTACCCCAGCTATAGTTAGCGGATTGAGAACAAGATATCCCTGTGGATCGAATAAAGGGTTGGGTTCAAAGATTCGTGATGGCTCCCGATTAAAACAAGAAAGTTCCCGAGTAATTATCAAGCCTCATCTAAAAGATTCAGAGAAATAGATGAAATGTTACATCTTTTCTTATTAAAAGAAATCAAAATGAAACATTATGTAAATCGTATACCAAACCAATTTCATCGCTCGTAGATTGCATACGAAAGTAGCACCGAATTTTATTGTCAAGTCAAAATTAAAGTTCTTGCAAGGTGACTAAAGTTAAGCATTGGTGAGTCTGTTCAGTACTTGAATGGGTAACCACTTAGTAACAGCAGGTAATGTAAGCCTCTATGCTAGACTCAGCAAAGTTGAGTAAATAACACGTATTTCTTTTTGTTCGGTAACCTTTAAATCTAACTGGTGAATTGACAACACATGTTCACAGTGCTAAATATTTCAGTATTGAATCCCTGTTAAAGCTAACCTTTTCCATGTCTTCTACATCGATTTCTGTTTTATTCATACGGTCGCATTTAGAATATTACTAATGTCTTCTTATAGTATCTGCTATGACTAAATGGTCACTCATCTAAGTACTGACTGCCTTATTAGTAGGGCTTAGAATATGCTAACAGCTTTTCTTCTAGAGGGGTAAGATCATCCCTAAAAAGGAGTGTCCTGAATATGACACTAAACTGGATTAGATTAATTCTGGAGCCTTGGTGGGAATATGGGGAACCCCTTATTTGCCAAGTTAAGCATTAATGATCATGTTTAGCACTAAAGTGACTTGCTACTTAGTAAAATTTAGTAAGCAATTTGATTTGGTTGGTTGTTTGGTTTAATGGCATATCAATCCTTGTAGGTTATTTATAGCCAAATCTTGTTTATCTGACAGTTACACAGCACTGTAAACATTATATCTTTGCTACCTTATATATATATATATATATATATATATATATATATATATATATATATATATAAAATGGGACTAGCAAATATATGCACGTTCAATCTCTAGTGGCGAGATTGTGGTATGCACTGCTGATGAGACCAAAGGAGGTCGAAACAGCTGTCCAGTGCTCCAGATGTCGCAAATGGTGTTTGACTAGTTGTCTGGTAATGGTAATATGATTTAATTATCAATTATATATAATTCCTCTATGATATATATATATATATATATATATATATATATATATATAGTAAACATATATGGTATATAACGCATGCGCAGTCACATATATCTGTATATATAACCTACTACACTATATGTACATTTAAATACATCATCATCACCATGTTGCACAATTAGCACGGATATTCATGACAATCACTTGCCAAATTTCTGTATCATTCATTGCCCCCGGGAGGTCCTCTGCGCAGCATCCAGTATCTGCACAGAGCTGGTCAATGCAGGACCTTGCTGTGCGGCCCACATTAGCCTGTCCATATGCTTTTTCCACAGGAGAATGTCGCTTATTATTTCGTCCTTGCTTCTCGAGCATTGTCCAGTATGTCTTGTTCGGCTCATTCGGATAGTTTGTGAGATAGGGGGCAAGTAGCCGTACAGCCGCTTCCATGAGGGGTGTGGTTTCCACGACTTGTTCAAGATCGCATGCAGCATTCTTGTGCAGCTCCCCTCTAGCTTATTCTCCAGGCGCTTCGTTATGGTCCAAGTGGTGCAGCCATACAGCAGCACTGATACAACCCCAGCTTGGAAGAACTGTCGTTTTAATTTGTCAGTGAGATTGGATTTCCATATGACTGATAATCTGTTTATAGCCGACCATGCCCTCCCTATTCGTGCACTGACATCGCTTTCTGTGGATGAGATATTGCTACCTAAGTATGTGAATTGTTCTACTAACTTTAGAGGCTTACCGTCGAGTGTGGACATGTCTCCTTTCTTTTTAAAACACATGTACATACTTGCCTGTATATACCATGTTGGAACCTTACGCACGTTTTCTTTGAAGCTGTTTTTTGTTAAAAAAATTGGTATGCGCTTAAGACGACACAAGACACAATCTGAGGTATCCACTTAACCTACAGTTTTCTAGGATTGCCGTTAGATGACCCTAGAGTGAAGAATGTCATGCGCATTGCGGAAACTATATATATATATATATATATATATATATTGCACAAAGAACAAAACAAACAAAAACTTAAAATACTCGAAGCCTTATATATCAAACAAAACAAACCCACCTTAAACAAGATAAATTTTGAAGCCAGTCAACATGTCCTCAAATGCCTATAATTTCCCGCCAATCTTCCTTCCACCATTCCTCTTACATTCTTAAAAACTTGTGAGCCCCCCCCCCCTAATTTCTACTGCCACTGTTCGTTTAAACGGAACTCGTGAGCCCCTCCTGCTAATAATTCCTACTGTGCTGCTCGTTTTAAAAGCGAGACAACGGAAACATTCCACCATTTCACACCTGATGATGGCACAAAGACGTACAGAAAGTGCTCGTGAAAGAACCTTTGGTGGATTGCTACTCAAATTCCACCCATATATTAAAAAGATGGCCAGACAGTTAGAAAGGGATCGAACAAAAACTCGTCCGACAAGAATTGTCAGTAGAGTTTAACAAAACATATATATATATATATATATATATATATATATAATATGGGAGAAATGTGAGGAGGTTAATCCGAAAATATGTGGAGAAAAGTAGACAAACACGGGATGTTATGGAAACTGGATGTTTATTGTCGACGATGCAACGTTTCGGCCATTCAGACCATCATCAGGACCAAAGCCTAGTTCTTGCTTCAATGAAGGAAATTTTGAGAATGGTGAAAAACAGTGGGTTGTCAGTAAGGTCAGGGGTGGCTGGGGGGATGGGTAGTGGATTTTCTTCCCTCTAAATCAACTGACAACCTACTGTTTTTCACCATTCTGAAAATGTCATTCATTGAAGCAAGAACTGGGCTTTGGTCCTGATGATGGTCTAAATGACCGAAACGTTGCATCGTCGACAATAAACATCCAGTTTCCATAACATCCCGTGTTTGTCTACTTTTCTCCATATATATATAAGCACACGTATATTTACTAACATAAACGGATACCCTCCCGCAAATCACGCCAACCCAAACACGCACCAAACATATCACCCCTACACATACACACGCAAACCACACACGCACATACATACATTAGTAACACAAAAACACTCACACATACACACACTCAGATCAGACCCACACAAACCCACATATATATATATATATATATATAGCAAAGACTTGATACACAATAAACCGAAAACAATATATATATAAGTCTTTCGGTTTATTGCGTATCAAGTCTTTGCTCACACGTTTCATATATTGAATACATACATATATATAGACACTGAATTGTTATTACACACAAAACAAACTCCCATACAACTCAAGTATATTCGGAAAAAACGCTGTGTGATGTTGCGTGTAGAGCTGCATACGCGCTGCACCGAAGCCGAAGTTTGAAAATCTATGTCAAAATAAGAAACCCATTTGATTTCCCCTGAGGCCCCCAGTAAAACTATCTTCGCGGTCTCTCTTCGATTTCTACGGAAACAACAAACAAGCCAGAACATTCTTGGCTGAGATCTCAGTATTCGATTTGGCAGACACACAAGCAACAACGCAACAAAAACTGATTAATTCAAGACTGGATGATATGGAATTATCAATACTTGCCCTATTGATTCACACAACGAGCATTAAAACTATTATGTAACGTTGAGTTGAATTGAAAACGTATAATACAATCACCGAAAAAGATGAAGCTGTCAGGTATTAAAGGTGAGAGGCGGATTAATATGGTGATATAAACCCTGAACCTGGGTGAACACATGTGTAATAGGGTAGGTCGATTTTTCACTTTCAAAAAATATCAAATTGTCCATATATGCGAAATTTGTGTGTTAGTATACTGAATACTGATACCAGAAATTAGATCTTTTACTTGCACCATTGTTGGAGGAAATAGCATCCAAAATAGTCTACTAAAATGCTCTAAAATTCCTCATTTTCGCAAAATTTAGCCAAAATTTGGTTAGAACCTTTACCGTTTTCAATATTTAAATTAGAAATGTTATTTTATTTTATTAAAGTGAAATATTATAAACAGAATTCAAATTGAAAATGTGTCCTCCATAACCAATGACATGCTGCTTTTTACCCAGTTAATTAAGCTGTAACAGACGATCTTTGATGCTATTTCCTCAAACAATTGGCACATGTAAAAGATTTAATTTCTGGTATCGGTATTCAGTATACTAACACACAAATTTCGCCTAGATGGACAAATTGATATTTTTAAAAAGTGAAAAATCGACCTACCCTAATGTGCAATGAAGCATATGCGTGTATGATTATATGAGTATGTATACATATACCCCCCAATTCCTTACGAGTAGGATGTGACACAAGGTCGCTAGTATGGGGCATCCTGCGAGGATCGATATCGCTATTCAGTAGTAATGGATCCGTGACATTAGCTTGCTAACCATTTCCCTATGAAGGGACACCATGTGTATGTATGCATGTAGGCGTAGCATATACATATATGTATGTATATGCCATACATATATAGCATATATTTATAGCATATAAACATATATATGCTATACATATATGTGTATATATACATACATACATACATATATATATATATTTCTTTCTCCTCGACCGGTTCTCATGCTAAGGTTAAAGAGCCCAGTCTGCCCTAATATTTACCATAGTTGGAGCGAGAATAGTTTGATGCATACCTTTTACAGGCCGGCTTATCTCAGCCGGTAGAAATCCTCCTAGGAATCGCAAGATTCCAGGTTCGATACCTGTCCCACCGACTCAGCGCATGAGCTGCACAGATTGTGTAATCTTATATGTGTGGTAAAGTGGGGGCTGACGGTAGTTGTTGCGCCCTACTTCAGCAAAAACAATTTCCCTTGTCTAGCGCTAGTGGAAAGAGGATTAACTCCCTCGCTGTTCGGCTGATACCGAAAATAGGCCTCTCTGCCAACTTTACTTACCAGATATCGTCCAGAATTAGAACCCGGTTTGCAGACAACCATTACACAACAAATGGCTCCGTGATTCCAACACTGAGGAATCAGCACCCAAGTCCATTACGCGCTCTCTTTGGCATTAAAACCTCGTAGGAAAAATAAACAAGCAGCGAATATATTCTTGGAATTGTGTGTGTGTGTGTCTTTTGGGGTAACTATTATAAAGCAAACTATTCTCACTGATCGTTCGATACAGAGAGAGAGAGAGAGAGAGAGAGAGAGAGAGAGAGAGAGAGAGAGAGAGAGAGAGAGAGAGAGATTAGGCTACACTATTAAAATGTAACAAAGAACAAAAAAATTAATTTAACAGACTCACGAGACGTTCGTACAGTCTATTACAAGTGCGCTAGACTAAAATTATGCAAATAATTTTTCGGTTTATTGAAAATCAAGTTTATTAATGAGTATTTGATTTATAGTGAAAATCATTAATACATAGAATAAATCTTATTTATTAACGATATCTCTATGAAATAGTTAGATTTATGAGTTAGATTTGCCCATGTTATTAGAATATTTACATCGCATCCCACGTATGCGGGTGTGACACAAGATCTTTTAATGTGGGACCACCCACGAACCGAAGCTCATGGGATGGCAGGTGCAAAAATGCGTCGATCCCGTCGGCATTCGCTCTCAGGGGGGGGCGCCTCAGGCATTGGGCAATAAATCTAACCCTGTCCCTTTAAATCAAGGGGGCAGGTATTGCCTGTGGGGATAGCACCCTGGGATCACGCCGTTAATTTAACACTAATAGGCCAGTGACTAAAGCCACCGGACCCCGGACCCGAAGGCCGGGTTATTAGTGCGGTATTTACCACGGGTTAGGCACAAGGCCCAATTAATGTGGGAAGCTGTGATTTATGAGTAGCGGGTGCAAAAATGCGTTGATCCCGTCGGCATTCCCCCGAAAGGGGGTGCCTCAGGCACTGGGCAATAAACCCAGCCCTGCCTTTAAATCAAGGAGCGGATATTGCCTGGGGGATAGCCCCCTGGGATCAACGCTGTTAATTATACTCCAGTGGCCAAAACCACCGGACCCCGCCCCGGAGGACGGGTTTTTAGCGCGTTTAAAACCCCACAGTGTGTCTTATATATTTCTAAGAAACAAGGGTTTACATATTATATGCTTAATTTGCATACTGTTTTTAACAAAACAAGGTTTAATAAATAACTATTTGGTATTTGTGATCTCTACTATTATTGTTTTATTCTCCAATGTATTAAAATCAATCCTATCAATTTTTATAAAGAAACTAATTAGAATAAGGGTAGACCTTTTATATGCGTTCTTATTTAATTCTGCTACTCTTTCTAATCTATTTCCTTACATCAAAACTTAAATACTTACGCCCAGAGGTGCATATTCTTGCTAGTAAGAATAATAAATTTCATCCATACAAAATATACATTTTTCTTCCAATTATTTTTTCAGCAACACACACACACACACACATATATATATATATATACATACGAGATACGAAACCATACCATCTTTTCCTACCTGATGATGGCAAACTGTATTGCCGAAAGCGCTCGTTTTAAAACCTTTGGTGGACTGTTACGCCAGTTACACCCTGATACCAAAAAGATGGCCCGAAAATTAGAAAGGATCAACCAAAAACTTGTCCGACAAGAATTGTCTGTACAGTTCAACAAAACTTGTATAAAAGAAAAAATGCTGCCAAAATACACTTATTTTAATATATATATATATATATATATATATATATGGTGTGTCAAAAAATATCAAGATTTTTTGTACTTTTGACGCCTTGTATACTGAAAAAAATAACGTTCCATTCATTAATTTTTTCAGAATACAAGGTGTGTTAAAAAGTACCAAGTTTAAAGCTGTATTTACCAAGTTAGTAATGAAGAATGAATGGACGTTATTTTTTTCCACAGAATACAAGGTGTGTCAAAAATACAAAAATCTCAATACTTTTTTGACACCTTGTAAATGTATATTGGTATATATATTTTTATATATAATTGAATGAATGATTCCGATTCATATTTTTATTTCGACTCCTCCATTTTGATCAGCCGGCTGGCTTTCTGGCTATTTTCAAGTTATATGTCATATTCAACAATCTGTATTTTTTTCTCTCACCGACTTTCCTCTGCACATTGAACTAAATGATACAATTTTGTCTGTTGCAAGTAAAAGCCTAGTATTTCGAATTGTTGAAGGTAAATTTATCAAATATCTAGGTTATTCTTCTTTCCTCAGATATTCTTAGTATTTTTGGGGATTGCCGATTTTATCAGTATACAAGTCAACTGAAAACATTTCGTATTATATCTGTTCTTTCTCTTCATACACTCAAGGCCAGGTTTATAGGGATTTAAAAATAAATATGTGTTAAGCATCTACTTTATCAACGATGGTGATTTTAAAGATATCTAATTCTATGTCTATCAATCTCAGTCTGTTTCTATCTATCTATCCATCCACCTATCTGTTTCTATCTATCTATCTATCTGTTTCTATCTATATCTATCTGTTTCTATCTATCTATCTATCTATCTATCCATCCACCCATTTATTTCTATCTATCTATCCATCCATCTATCCATCCACCTATTTGTTTCTATCTATCTGTTTCTATCTATCTATATCTGTCTATCTATCTATCTATCTCTATCTATCTATCTCTATCTGTTTCTATCTATCTATCTATCTATCTATCTGTTTCTATCTATCTCTATCTATCTCTATCTGTTCTATCTATCTCTATCTATCTCTATCTGTTTCTATCTGTATCTCTATCTGTTTCTATCTATCTATCTCTATCTATCCATCCATCCATTTATTTCTATCTATCTATCCATCCACCTATTTGTTTCTATCTATCTATCTATCTGTTTCTATCTATCTATCTATCCATCCATTTATTTCTATCTATCTATCCATCCACCTATTTTTTCTATCTATCTATCTATCTATCTATCTCTATCTATCCATCCATCATTTATTTCTATCCTATCCATCCACCTATTTGTTTCTATCTATCTATTTGTTTCTATCTATCCATCCACCTATTTGTTTCTATCTGTCTATCCATCCACCTATTTGTTTCTATCTATCTGTATCTATCAGTCAGTTTTTATCTATCTATCTATCCATCCATCTCAGTATGTTTTTATCTTTCTTTCTATCTTATTCTCTGTATGTATATATTTACCAACTCCGCCGCACGAGCAGGATGCGACACAAGGTCAATTTCTTAAGCGGAGTTTAACAGGTTTGAATTCAGAGTTTTCCTTCTCCTAGACTAGTAGCCATACCAATATTAAAGAGCTGAGTCAGCCCTAACTATTTACCCATAGCTGGAGGTCGAGTAGTTGGATGCATACCTTTTCTCAAGGGTATTAGCAGCATGTGAAATGCAAACAGCCTCGTCCAGGATTTGAACTAGTGTCGTCGTATGCATTTATTAAGTATATTTTGATAAAACAGAGCTGTGAAAAATCGAAACCGCCCAAGTCTTGGAAAGATAGAATGTTTCCGAATTATGGAAGTCAAACCTCACTGACTAATTGAAGCGGCAATTCTTCCAGGCTGTAGTGGTATCAGTGCTACTCTATGGCTGCACCACTTGGGCCTTGCCGAGGCGCCTAGAAAATAGACTGGATGGGAGCTGCACAAGGATACTGCGTGCAATCTTGAACAAATCGTGGAAGCAGCATCCCACAAGAAAGCAACTATACGGCCACTTGCCCCCTGTCACACAAACCATCCGAGTAAGACGAACATGCCGGACACTACCGGAGAAGTAAGGATGAACTCATAAGCGACGTCCTTCTGTGGAAACCAGCACATGGACATGCTAGTGCGGGTTATCCAGCAAAAACCTACATAGACCAGCTTTGTGCGGATACTGCTTGCTGTGCGGAAGACCTCCCGTGGTCAATGAATGATAGGGATGGTTGGCGAGAGATTGTCATGGATATCCATGCTACTGGCGTGACATGATGATGATGATGATGATGATGATGAATTTGTATTTGATAAGCAATAAAATGAATTTTTGTCAGTATTTTTTTTATTATCGATCTTTTTTTTTTTGACTGCGACATCAAATAAACAAGTTCGAACTCCAGTCGTGCTACTACGTTCACTTTAGGACTAATACCCTCAGGAAAGGTATGAACCCTTGCATCATCCCAGCTACTGTTCTTATGCACGGGCGGCTTTGGTATTAAATATCCCGAAAGTGTTGATATGCCATTAACAAAGAAACGGAAACCAGTCTTGGAGAAGGGAAAACTCTGAATTCAAACCAGCTGTAGTCCGCTTAAGATTGATCTAGTGACGCATCCTGTTCGTGGCAGAGGGTTTGGGTAGATACGTACATTAAACAAAAGAAAGAAACTCCGTTCAGTTATGTATTCTATGGATTATTCGGATTATTATCCTCATCTTTATTGTTATCTACACAACGTTTCGACCGAGGTGCCCTCCGGCCTTCTTCAAGTATTTATTGTCGGACTCGGGAACCTTCTTGTCGAACTCGCGAGCCTTCATGTCATAATCGGGAGCCTTCACGGACCTTCGAACCGAACCCTTTATTCCTGTGAGACTGTTCTCATTCCATTAACTATGACCGGGTACAATTGTTAAGCTGTGTTAATTTATGTTACTATCGCCCTTGGCCATGATTGAACCTACAGCCCAGAGATGACTATCACTTAGAACTCTATTAAATTGAATTATCAATCCTCATCTAAAAAATTCAGAGAAATATTATCAGTTCAAGTATCTATTCAAAGAAACTAAAGTAAAGTCGTCGTTGGGGGGGGGGGGCATGAAGTCGATATCAGCCAGACAGCGCGGGAGTCTATACCCTTTTCACTAGCGCTAGACCAAGGAGATTGTTTTTAGCATCTGAGGTGGAGCGCGACACCTACCATCAGCTCCTTACTTTACCACACAGATCCTTGTGATACTCATATGCTGGGTATCGTTGGCGAGGACCGGTATACGAACCAGGAACCTTGTGGTTCCTAGCCGAACACTCTACCGACTGAGCTAAGCCGTAAACGAAACTATTAACCCTTTTTTTTTACCCTTCCATTGGAAATATTCACTCCGTAATCCGCCTCCAATCGCCAAACACAGAACATGCTTTATCAGACACACGACGACACACTATCTTGGCTTAATCTGTGATTAGTTAAGAGGGGGGAAACTCCTAAAAAACAAAAAAACAAATAAACAAAACAAACCCCGGCATCTAAGCCGTACGATCCTATAGCAGCTTCAGGTAAACCCTCCACGTAGCGAGCGATAATATCGGAATCGACCGGTGAGGCGGCTGGTTGTGGGTTTAGTTGCAGAGAAGGTAGCTGGAAGTTATTCAGGCTGTCATATATTTGCTTGACTGGGTAGGGACGCCTGTCAAGCACCCCACCCAAATGACGTAAACATTCCAACCCAGAACAGAGCCTTACTACGCCTCTACACCGACTTGTCAAGTAGGTGGGGGGGCGGGGGGAGCAATGTGCACATATTTTTAGGTGCACATAAGTATACAAGAAAAAGTAGTCATAAGTATTGGTGTATCATTATGAATTTCCACCCCATCTCTCTCTCTCTCTATTATATATATATATATATATATATATATATATATATATATATATTTATGCATATTTTTTTTTTTAAACTCGGACAATTCTTGTCTGACGAGTTTTTTTTATCCTTTCTAAGGGCTTGGCCATCTTTTTCATATCAGGGTGGAATTTGTGTACTACTTAGTGCCATCATCAGGTGTGAACTGGTGAGATGTTTCCATTGTTTCTTTTTAAACAAACAGTACCAGTTGGAATAAGTAGGAGGAGGGGCTCACGAGTTTATAAGAATATTATGGGAGAATGTTAGGAGGAGAATATCCATTTTTTAAATATACACAGGTCGTTTAAAAAATGTGGTTTCATTTGAGATGTACAGGGTGTTTCAGAAAAAATGATATCGTTTCGTAATCTAATAACTTGACCAATTCTTGCTGAAATAATTTAAGATTTTAACAGCTTGTATAGGAACAACTCAAAATTATTCATTCAGTCTTTCTTCCTCTCTCTTTTCTCTATCTCATTCGCTCCCATCAGTCAACACTCCTGGGAAGTCCCTCTCACAACGCCCAGTAAGTTTTTGCTGGTCATCTCGTTCTGGTGTGTCCATGTGTAGGTGTACACAGGAGAACGTCACTTATGAGTTGGTCCTTACTTATCCAGGACTGTCCAGTGTACCTTGTTTGTTTACTTGTATGGTTTATTTGATGGGAGGTAAGTGGCCGTACAACTGCGTGTTTGTGGGATGCGGATTCCCGTATTTGTCAAGCACGCAGCATCCATGTGTAGACCGTTTTTCCATTCGTTTCGTTAAAGACCAAAGATGCACGTGTGAATCTATAGAAAAAAAACGTATTTGGTTAAACTGCATCTAATGATGAAGTTCCAGTTTTGCAACTCTGGGGAGTGTGTAGTACCCCTTCATCGACATTGCTTACAGGTCCACTTTGACCTGGAGTGGCAGTACCTGTTAGAGTTCCTAGTTTGGTTTAAATAGAAACAATGAGTTTGAAAAAATTGTTTAAAAAATTTTTAAATACCTATCAAGAATGACTAAAACAAAACGTCTTCGGCATAAAATAACCCAACAATGTTTAACGTCTTAAAATCCAATCAAACCAACCAACCATGTTTGTCAACTTTTTCTATCATTTTTAAAACAACCAGATTTTGACAGCTGAGTATATGACATTATGAAAAGCTGCCAGACGAAAACGAGTCAAAATCCAGCAGAGAAAAGCAGTGGGTATCTCAGATGATAGATATTCTATCTCATCTCCCATTTAACCATCATTTGGATTTGTGTTAAATTCAGCGCAGCTAATCTGTTGCGACATTAAAAAATAGTTATTTACTAATCTTAGCTTCGTTGTGGCACAAAACCAGAAATAAGAGACATTCAATGAAAATCAACATACAAAATATGTGCACGTTCAGATTTGAATTTCCTTACGGATTAAAAAAAAAAAAAAAAGAAGCAGGGTTTTAGATTTTTGGTCATTTAAACCCATCCCCACTTAGGGACCAACAGTTTGTTTTTTTGGTTGCCCGTGGTAAAATGGTTATCGTCGTTAGAATAGACCTAACGACACGCGTTCAATTCCGGGACAAAGCTGGTTGCATTTTCCATAGCGCTAATACATTGGGAAAGGTATACCTCCAGCTATGAGTAAATAGCAAGTCAATCCGGGCTCTTTAACCAGTAGCAACCGGTCTATGAGAAGGACATTTCTGAATTCAAACCTGTTAAATTCCGCAAAAATAATGACCTTGTATGACATCCAGTTCGTGCAAAGGGGTTGGTAATCAAACCAGATCACACCATTAGACGAGCGATTATTTAGTAAAAGAAGGTACTGTAAGAAATCCAAGGTTTGTGTGCCAGTTAAATTAATCTTTGTGTACCAGTAATGTCTTAACTTTTTATCTAGTAAACTTCGCTTAGTCTACTATACAGATCTAAGCTTGCTTACTAAACATCCTGTTACTATGTGGTCACCCATTTAAGTACTGAACAGGCTCATCAATGCCTTAATGTTTTTATTTAGTAAGCTTTGCTACGTTTGAAACATCGTTTACGGTACCTGCTGTTACTATGTGGTCCCATCTAAGTACTGAACCGTCTAATGACAGCCTTAACTTGTTTTTAGCAAGATTTGCTTCATTTGACACAGATTGCTTACAATACCTGCTGTTATTATGTGGTCACCCATTTAAATACAGAACAGGCTCCTCACTGCCTTAACTTGTTATTTAGGGCACAGATTACTCACAGCACCTGATGTTACGATGTGGTCACCCATCTAAATATTAAAAACGTTCCTCGCTGTCTTAACTTGTTGTTTAGTAGACTTCGTTTCGTCTGGTACACAAATCGCAGGTTGCTTACAGAACATCATCTTACTAAATGGTCACCCATGTAAGTAGTGAACAGACTCATCACTG
Organism: Doryteuthis pealeii; assembly: GCA_023376005.1. Taxonomy (NCBI): domain Eukaryota; kingdom Metazoa; phylum Mollusca; class Cephalopoda; order Myopsida; family Loliginidae; genus Doryteuthis; species Doryteuthis pealeii. The sequence continues at coordinate 76,613,246 of CM042141.1, read as the reverse complement.
TCTTAACTTGTTATTTAGGAAGCTTTCCTCCGTTTGATATAGATTTCTTATAGTACTTGCTGTTACTAAGTGACACACAAAGTTAAAAAATTAGGAAATAAAAATGTAGGGATACAATAATAGCTATCTCCATAATATAATTTACATGTCCGTTTAAGACTCTTAGAGCGTATCATGACAATCTCAGAAACTTATTCTCGACCTTTATCTGCCTCTATTCTTTGAACAGTAGAGACATTGTGTATGACACTGCCTGAACGGTAAAGCCATATGACTATATTATACATTCATCAAGAAAAACCTTTTACATTTTGTACCCCTTTCACATACAGCTTGTTCATGGAACAATATGTGTTTAATTCTAGCTATGAGGAGACATTTATGTATTCTTTGTTTCAATGACACTAGCATGTATATTCTATGTATTAAATATTAAATCTTGTATGTGTAATTGTGTCTATTTTGTCTTTCCTTCAACTTTTTTTAGTATACTACTGATATACTTGTGTTAATATTGATCCTTGGAGAGTGAGGACTCGACTAAATATCTTCCCTACAACTAACTTGATGACGAGATTATATAATTCACTTGTCTTAAACTCAGCGTATGTCTCAAGGTTTTGTAGACGTTACACATCATTAGCTTCCTACGTAGAGGTATCATATACATTTAGCCTGTATACTTTATAAATAAAAAAATTAAGCTACTAAAAAGATTATTTTAAAACATACCGTATAAACACGAGTAATGAACGACTTCTTGTAATGAACGAGTCCGCATTTTAGCCACAAAAAGATGTTTTCATTATATATTGCATATAATGAACGATTTCTAACTTTTCGTTATGCTAGCCTACAAGAAATATTTCTTCAACTACCAATGAGATGAAGAGAACATATTCAAATACTTAATACATTCAAAACTACTTGTAAGAAAATCAATATCTATTATCTATAAAATAAACAAACATATTACAACACATAATTCATTACATTCTATTTTATTGTTTTTATACAACACAGTGCTATTTTTCTTATTTAAAAAGATGTAATAAAAAAGGTATAAAAATTGGGGTGTTTTCTGTGGGAGGGGACTGGAAGGGATTAATTACATTTCAGTGGGGAAGCTGTTACATAGCCTAGCTTAATGCCTTTAATTAGGGATGAACTTGAAATGAATTTTACATTTTTAGAAAGAGAACTTAATGATGGAACATATGTAAAAAAAAAAAAAAAAAAAAAAAAAAAAAAAAAAAAAAACAGACAAAAAACGATGATTCTAAAAACTCGGTAGGACGTCTTACATTTTGAAATTTGAGTCTCGTAAATAAGAAAAAATATTTATCCTTGTTTTGGCTTTTTTTTATCGTTAGCTTATTGTTTTAAGAAATGTGATATTGAAAATTTAACTTATCTACCTTTTTATTTTAGAGATGTTTTAAAATGTAAAATAATCTTTCACGTTTCTCTGTTTGACAAAGGCGTATTTATTTAATTAAAGAAAACATTGTATTAAAATATATATAGCTAAAAATAATGAGATTCCATTAGTCTTGTATCTATGAAAAAATATTGAAAACAATTTTTGAAGTAAAAAGGGCCATACAATACAGTAACAGCCTTGATCAATAGACGATAACAACGTGGTAATTCTATTTCAAGCAGCACATGGCAATACGGCTACAATATTAATGATTCTAAAATAATTCCTGATTGAATTTTATTGTAAATAATGTTAAATAATTTAAACACAATTTAATCTAAATATAAATTACACTTGTGACCGCAGTAGAAAATAAGCGTGGCTTATGTTAAAAAAAACCCATGACAGTTTCTAAATTGTACACAAAAGAACAGAAATCGGTTTTTCTTTTTTTTAATACATAAACTTGGAATTGTTATTCATATTAAAACGTAAAAGAAAAACAGTAAAAAGATGATTTTCCATTTTCTATTAATGTCTTAAATATTTTTTGAGAATATTTCTCTTAATTTTTTAGATGAGGCTTGATGATTAGCATTATTAGGACTATTGTCCTCATCTTTATTGTTTTGGTCGACGTGCCTTAGTCCTTCTTCGGTATTTTTGTCGGACTCGGGAGACTTCTCGAACTCGGGAACCTTCTTTTCGAACTCGGAAACCTTCTGTCGTAATAGGGAGCTATCACGGAACTTTGAACCCAACCCTTCATTCAATCCACGGAGGTATCCTGCACACCGCCGAAACGTTGTACAAATAACAATAAAGATGTAGACAATAGTCCGAATAATCCAAATAAGACTATTTTAAAATGTTGCGCCATTCTTTCCCGCTTTTTGTTCATGCCTACCTTAAAGGCTTTTAATTAAGATAATGAAGTTTTTACGTAACTTTGTTTACTAGGGATACCCAAAAATTCGTCTGCTTTTCATTTTAAAAACGAATTAAAATTAGTTAAATCGATTATTCAAGGTCAAAGTTTTGTCTAATTAAAAAGTGTAATATCATTGAGAAAAAAAAAAATAGAAAAAAAAACAAAATAATATTACACATGTAATTTATTTTTAATACATTTAAACTATTTTTCGATCAATTTTGATCAAAATGGTCACCCGTGAACTGCCGTAAAATCCGTGTTTACAGAATAAATTTAACACTCGCGATTGAAAACAAATTTACCAAAAATCAGGATTTTACTGACCGACAGGGGAGAAAAAGAAGAAACAAGTTTATTTACTGACTGAACCCTTTGTAATTTGTGAGTAGAAATCACTATACCCAATTTTTTATAGCTTGTAAAATTCCTTATTTTTTCGGCCTTGTGTGCCTTTTTTGCACTTTGTAACAACTTTTTATAGTTTGTAATATTTTTCTTTTCTTTTTTGGTTTAGAGCCTAAAAATTGTTAAATGTAGCATAAAGGAAGCATAAAGGACAAATTATGCAAGTCACTAGTTGTCTTTATTTTTTTGTTCTTATAATAAACTTTTGAATTACAATATTGTCTCCTTTTATATTTCTTTTTATTGTCTATTAATTTTTAGTTTTGCTACAATTGACATTTATTTTTCTATGGAACGTAAAAGGACGGACATATATCCTTTTAAATTCGTTCAAAGGCCTAGAAACAAGGTAAGCTTCCATATTTCAAAAACATATCTCATGTAATGAATGACCCCTTGTTTTTTAGGTGAAAAATTGTTCTTAAATAGTTGTTCATTACACAAGTATATACAGTATTTCTGTTACATCTTTTAGTTAAGATAATGAATTTTTTACATAACTTTGTTTACATTTTATAAATCAAAACGGGCTCAAGTGACAAGTGGAATTCCACAGGGAAGTGTTCTCGGACCTTATCTTAGTTATTTTTATAAACGATCTCCCGGATATGATCAAATGTTACGCACAAATATTTGCAGATGATACAAAAATATATACTACGATTAATGATCAAAATGATACTGATAAAATCCAAACTGACATTAACAATCTTGTAGATTGGTGTGATAAATGGCAAATGAGATTCAATACATCTAAATGTAAGATACTTCATGTAGGAAGAAATAATTCAAAACATGAATACTCTATGAGAAAAAGATTTCTCTAATGAAAGAGAAATACTAAAAGATACAGAGTTAGAAAAAGACCTTGGTGTGAATGTGAACCCTGAATTAAAATTTTCCAAACACTTATAAATACAAGTAAATAAAGCAAACAAGATGTTAGGATTAATACGGAGGTCATATGAATACATGGATAAAGAAATGCTGAAAGATTTATTCATTGCATTGGTAAGACTTCATTTGGAATTTACTAATGTGGTTTGGAGTCCAAGACTAATCAAGGACATAAAACTCATTGAGGGAGTTCAAAGGAGAGCTACTAAGGTAATGAATGATTTAAAAACCCTTTCGTATGAAGAAAGACTTAGGAACATTGACTTACCAAGTTTGGATTATCGACGTACAGGAGGGGATATGATAGAAGTCTTACAAATATACACATGGATTTTGATTTACTAAACATTGCTCAAAATATCAATACCAGGGGTCATAAATTAAAACTCTTAAAAAAACTTTGTAAAGTAAATGCAAGACAAAATGATTTTAGTAACAGAGTGGTGAATACATGTAATAAACTACCATCATCAATAGTGAATGCCCCATCTCTAAACCCCTTTAATGTAATGTTAGATAATCTGTAGAAAGATTATACATATTCTGTGGAATTAAGATGAATGTTTATAAGGAAGAGCTGACAGGTCTCAGACCTAATATACTAGCTGAAAAGATATTATTATTATTATTGTACAAATTGTATGCACAGGTGTTAAAATAGCATACAATGTTAATTAAAAACTGTATTATCTTAACTAATAGCCTTTGTTTAGGTATAGGCTATGCAGGGAAACTTTGGATCGAAGTTACAGCAAAGTTAGGTCTAGAAACAAAGTAAGCATCGACGTTTCAAAAATGTATCATTTTGTTTTTAAGGAGAAAAATAGCCTTAAAAGACGTTCATTACACGAGTATATACGGTATGCATCAGTTAAAACTATAGAACAGAGGTACCTTGATTTATGAGAGCTCCAAGTTACGAGTTGTCCAAGTTACGAGCTATTATTCAGTAGACTTTCTGCTTTGTGTTAAGAACTAAATTTGAGGTATGAGTGAGCTTCATATACAAGGTATGTCAAAAAAGTATCGAGATTTGTTGTACTTTTTGACACGCCATGTAATCTGAAAAAAAGGTCCATTCATTCTTCATTTCAATATTGGTAAATACAGCTTTTAACTTGGTACTTTTTTGGTACACCTTGTATTCTGAAAGAAATTAACGTTCCATTCATTCTGCATTTCTATCTTGGTAAAAACAGCTTCAATTTCGATACTTTTTTGACACACCTTGCACCCTTATGTTCACAAAAATATTTAAGCTTCCAAATTTATTAGGCTAAAGAAAAATATTATTTATAAAAAAATAAAGAATCTAACATATTACAACACATATTTCATTACATTCTATTTTATTATGTTTTTTTATACAATACACTATTTTTTTTATTTGAAAAGATGAGGGTGTTTTTTTGTGAGAAGAGGACTGGAAGGGATTAATGAAATTTCAGTTTATTTCAGTGGGGAAGCTATTAAATGTTTGGCATCTTATGTGTTATTAGTTTATTTACTGCTAAATAAAAAAATCAAGGTGAGCATTCTCTAAGTGTGCTAGTTCCATAATTTTTGTATTAGCATAGTATTGTTAATTGTTGAGGGCAAAAAGTTGATGATTGCATCCTCTCAAATTGTTAACCATTACACACAAAAGAGATGCCCATTGTAGGAAAAAGTAAAAAAGTGTGACATGGAGATTTTCGTGTGTGGAGTGGAACGAATTAATGGCATTTCAGTTTATTTCAATATGGAAAATTGGTTTGATATTCGAGGAATTTGAGTAAGGAGCAGAATGAATTAAACTGATAAGTCAAGGCACTACTGTATATTATAATAACCTATTTGCCAGATGCTACATACACTTTAGAAAAAAAGGTTGTGTCCAATGAATATATATATATATATATTAGGTGTGTAAAAAATATCGAGATTTTTTTGTACTTTTGGACACCCTGTATTCTGAAAAAAAAAAGTTCCATTCATTAATTCTTTTCACAATACAAGGTGTGTCAAAAAAGTACCAAGTTTAAAGCTTTATTTACCAAGATAGAAATGAAGAATGAATGGAACGTTATTTTTTTCAGAATACAAAGTGTGTCAAAAAGTACAAAAATATCGATACTTTTTTTACACAACTTATATTATATATATATATATATATATATATATATATATATATATGTGTGTGTGTGTGTGTGTGTGTGTGTATGTGTGTAAAAATTCAGTTAATTTTGTTAATCTGAAACTTTTTATTTCTTCTATTCCCTTTGCTTCGACAAAAAAGGAAAGACAACGGTTGGTGGTGTAAGGGTTACCATAGTAGGAAGTGGACACGGCGAAACGAGTTCAAATCAAAGTGCATCAGATTCAAGAGTGGGACTTACTTTGGAGGAGAAAACATTTAGTTTGTTACAACAGTCTCATTACTTTTCAGACATCTCGTATTGTATAAATAGTTCAAAACTATATGATTGTGTACAGTATATTAATATAAAAATTAGAACATTTGAAATCACCTGTGTATTAGATAGTAATAATTGAAAAAAAAATGTAAAAAAAGTATAATCGGCGGAGGGGCCTCTTATCGACATCAGTCGGACAGCGACTCATTGATCAACGTACGCAATTCCTAAGGGTATTGTGACGCAGGCAGTGACGTTTTTTGGTTACAGACATATACTAAATCTTCATTATCAAAAGATATGACAGGAGTTTGTGTTTTTCATCTCGCTTGTCTGAGAAAGCAAATAAGTTAAAATGGCGGATGCAAAATGGAAATTTCAACCAGATTTCTTGAACAATTCGAAGAGCAACTCCAGTGAAAAAGACTAAGAAAAGGGAAAGAAACAAAGAGATCTTCAATGAATGGCAGAATAGAATTTCTTTTCTTTGTTAAGCATTTACTCGGCTGATGAGGTGGGAGTAGATTTGGCGTATTTATGCAAGAGTCATACAGCCATGTTATTTGCTAACAATAAGTTTCCTCACTGACCCCGCTCATTTGTAAATGCCAAATATTTACCTTCATAACAAGAGAGCTTCAATTGCATTGTTAAAAAATAGAATGTTAAGTAACATTTAGCTTTTTCTTTTTTCTGGTAGGAGGGCAACTTTTGACTCGGTTAAAGAAAAAAAAAGGTTTATTCAGAGATGAATAGAATGGTTGGTTGGCTGGTTGGTTGGTCGGATTTTAAGGCAAGCCAACACCTGTTGGGTTATTTAATGCCGAATACGTAATATTTATTCATTCTTGCTGGGTATTCAAATTGTCTTTTTTTTGTTTAAACTCAACCCCCCTATATATATTCACACACACCTATATATATATATATATAAGTAAAGAAATAACAAAAGACTTAGAGATTGAGCATTATAGTCTATTTCAGGGAGCTTTGAGCTCTCAAATTGCGACAGTTTTTTAAATAAAACTATTCGTAAGGAAGATTTCTTCTCTGGACTTTTGGATTATATATATATATATATACCCCCAAACATATTCACACAAAGTCGTCGAGGTGGTCTAAAGTCGGTATCAGCCAGATAGCAAGGGAGTCTATGCCCTTTTCACTAGCGCTACCCAAAAGAGATTGTTTTGGCGTCTGAGGTGGAGCGCCACACCTACCTTCAGCTCCGCACTTTACCGCACAACACCCTTTGGGTTATTTGATGCCGAATACGTAATTTTTATTTATTCTTGCTGGGTATTCAAATTGTTCTTTTTTTTTGTTTAAACTCAATCTATATTAAAACAATTTTTAAAACTAATTTTTTTTCTTCTATTCAACCCATATATTGGGTCTTAACAGGTATTAATACTCCGGGTCAGAGTGTAACTGGGAGTAATGGTGATGAAGGGGTACTCCACACAGCACATAGCTCCAGAATTGAAGCTTTACCATTAGATGCAGTTTAATGTCATACCCAAGACACTAAATAGAATGGGGGATAAAAGAGATAGACAGTGATAAAAGAAAGCAAAAAAGAAACGCTTAGTAATTAGAAAAAAAAACTTGGTGACTTCATCGTTACTTCACATACTACCTTAAGAATTAGACTTTGAACTGCGAGTTCGTTAAAAAGAGTTGTCGTTTTTCTCATATACATATATAAAGAAATAGGAGCATGTGAAAATATATATTCACATATATCCACACACACCTGTATAAATACCCCCTACATGTATTCACACACAAGCACACACACATGTATAAATACCCCCTACATGTATTCACACACACCTGTATATATACCCCCTACATGTATTCACACACAAGCACACACACACCTGTATAAATATCCCCTACATGTATTCACACACAAGCACACACACACCTGTATAAATATCCCCTACATGTATTCACACACAAGCACACACACACCTGTATAAATACCCCCTACATGTATTCACACACAAGCACACACACACCTGTATAAATACCCCCTACATGTATTCACACACAAGCACACACACACACCTGTATAAATATCCCCTACATGTATTCACACACAAGCACACACACACCTGTATAGATAACCCCTACATGTATTCACACACAAGCACACACACACCTGTATAGATAACCCCTACATGTATTCACACACACCTGTATATATACCCCCTACATGTATTCACACACAAGCACACACACACCTGTATAAATACCCCCTACATGTATTCACACACAAGCACACACACACACCTGTATAAATATCCCCTACATGTATTCACACACAAGCACACACAACCTGTATAGATAACCCCTAATTCACACACAAGCACACACACACCACACACACTGTATATATACCCCTACATGTATTCACACACAAGCACACACACACCTGTATAAATATCCCCTACATGTATTCACACACAAGCACACACACACACCTGTATAAATACCCCCTACATATATTCACACACAAGCACACACACACCTGTATAAATACCCCCTACATATATTCACACACAAGCACACACACCTGTATCTATCTATCTATCTATTTATATATTCACACACACATATGTATATGCGTATATATATCCGCAACATATTTTCTCCCCCCCTCTCCCTCTCTCTCACACACACACACACACATATATATATATACCCAAAAATATTCACACAAAGTCGTCGTCGTGGTCTAAAGTCGGTATCAGCCAGACAGCGAGGGAGTCTATGCCCTTTTCACTAGCGCTAGACTAAAGAGATTGTTTTGGCGTCTGAGGTGGAGCGCCACACCTACTATCAGCTCCTCACTTTACCGCACAGATCCCTATGCTACTCATACGCTGAGTTGGCGAGGGACGGTATCGAACAGGAACCTTGTGGTTCCTAGTCGGACGCTCTATCGACTAAACTAAAACGGCCTCATACCTAGATATATAGAATTAAGGTAGTTTTTGAGACCCTTCCCAGGGAAACTGTAACATCAGCTTACTCGGAGCAGGATTGAGGCCGTGATCGACGCTAATGGGGGTTATTTTGAGTGAAACTTGTTGACAGTAATGTAATATCCGTGCCTGTTGAATTTCTTTACAATCCATTAAATTTTGTAGTTACCAAGCACTTTTTCTTTTTCCTTATGAAACTGTCACATTTCTCCTGAACACCCTATATATATATATATATATATATATATATATATAATTATCTGACCATTCGTCCTTATTAGTTACTTGAGAACACATAACTGTGTGCAATGAAATGATTATTATTAAATAGAAATAATTATTTGAAAGCATAACTGTGTTACATAATGAATGGTATAGCTTATCCCCTTTGTAATGTAGTGTAAAATAGTTGAATTTAACTGTTAACATTTAATCCTGGACTCATAAGAATATAATAAGAGTTATACATATGTTATAAATAAGTTTGACCGCTGATTGACCTCTGACCTAATATTTTCATTTTCTGAGACTGTCACGTGACTGAAACCTGAAAAGTTAATTGTTATATATTGTACAAACGGAAATATGAATTTCTGGTTTTATTAAACAAAGAAGTTTTTACAACTGCCCGTTATCAGATCAAGAGATAAAAAATACGTGGGTGTAGCTATGAAGATAAAAGAACCGAGGGCTTCAGACAGGTCAGTCGTCAGAGTCCCGGAGGCAGTCACGCGGAGAGAGAGTGAGGTGATTGGGGTCAGTAGTCGGCCGAGCGGGACCTCGTGTAGTTGGCGTCGGAAAAGCTAGCGTTAATATTTACCAACTGAAAAAGCTTGTCGCCCAGAAATTTAATCGAAGGACCGAAAGTCTAAAGACTGAATATATTAATTAAACTGACCCTCTCTCTCGAAGTTAAGAAGCTTGAATTTATTTCAATAAACTTCTGGAGGATAACTTTGGTGTTATTGTCATCCCTTACAACGAAGATAAAACTATTGCAATTTAATACAGTGACGACGCGCTATGCAACATAATGAGTTGAGTTAAAGAGCTTCTCTGAGCCAGACGCAAAAATGGCGTCCTCTGAATTTTTCTTCGCGTTGAAAAATTGGATCTCGATTAATAAATACATCAAAAACAGAAATATGTCATGGTGTTCATAATTAAGAACAAAAGATTGAGGCAGAGATATACGACCCAAGACGACACCTGACCCAGACGAAGAAGACCGGTCGGTATGTTAGAAAGAAGACTTAAAAGATATACCTGTGCAGATTTAAAAAAATCTCCCAGGAGGCCTCAGACACGAAGAACCATCTGGACATGCGCACAGAGAAAAGGGTTTCCTTGCGTAAAAAAAAAAAACCTCAATCCTTTTTTCGGACAGAGAGCGTTGTTGGGTATAGGCGTTATACGCTTGCTCGGGAAGAGAGTTCTCCCCCAGGAAATAACTGTGTACCAAGAAATAAAGTCTAAACCTTAAAAGGTATATCTTGCAGTGATGCTGATAGCCTTTTGATTTAGCGCGTCCTGGAACGCACATATTTGTTTTGAAGGAGTCCCCGGGAAAATTTATGGGGACCAACTAAAGCCGTCTAACTCCTACCTTGTAACCTATCCTGTGTAATTTGTTTCTAAGAAACTATTGAACTGTATTTAGAGTTAGCTTGAAATGGTGAGGGAAGAAAAAAGAAAAACACTGGGATGCATCGATACGATTTTACTCTGTTCTTTTAGATTTCTGTGCATCAGGGACGCAGGTGGCGTATCTATCAGCATCTCTGATTTTGTCCCTTCTTTAATTCCTTTTCAGCTCGACGACCAAAAGAAGTAAAAACCACGTTATTGGGTTTAAGAAAATAAACTAGCAACCCTCACCAATAACCAAAGCCTAATCCCGAGTAACCAAGAAGTAATAAGAGAGTAGACAATAACTGTATGTATTATTTGTACTAGCAAATATATGCACCCTCCGGGTGCAAGTATTTAAGTTTTAATATTACAAAATATCATATTAAATTAGAAAGGCTAATGAAACTGTTCCAAATCTTTTTATGTATATTCTTATACAGAGGGGGTATGATTGAATAATAGAACAACTTTGAAACTAACTCTTCCATCATTTTCCATTACTCCCGTCTTTCATTGGTAAATTTTCCTAATTTAACTATTTCGTTAAAATAAGAAAAGAATAATATTATAGTTATTTCTTCTTGTTAATGGATTTCTTTTAATATTTATCCCCGAGATTTTTACTCATATTCAATAAGATAAAACCAAACAATTAGAAATCAATAATACTAAGCATATATTTATTAAAATCAAAATTTTAATATCAATATGCAAGTTAGCCTTCCCATTAACACTGTAATCTGCTATTTTGTTGTATATATAAATACAATTACATGTTATTAGTATGTACATACGGTCAACAGTCTTAATGATTTAAAACAATTTTATTAATAATTGAGGTTTAAATAAAAATAAAATCATGGAGAATGTGATTTAATTAACAAAGGGAATTGTGACTTGTATAGTAATATAGTTTCGGTTACAGACTGACAAACCCACAATAGGAATATTTGATATATTACTGTGTGCAAAAAAAAACTTAAGGAACTACACACAAAAATGTAAATATGAACTTACAATGAACGCGATTTTATAAACTGGGGGCATAAAATAACCCTCGACCGGTTGACATGATGGTAAAACCAATCAATCAATCTAGTATAATTGTATTGAGGTAACGGTTAGCAGCACAGAGAACAGAATCATATTAAAGATGAGGTGTTTATTTAAGAATTTAGTATAAAAAGAACCCCCCCCAAAAAAAAAAAACAAATAAATAAAACAAAAGACAACCCCCCTCCCCTAAAAAACAACGCTTTCTCATCTGCTATTAGCAACGCCACACCCTGTCTTGTGTATTCACGAGTAGTAATGAAACAGCTTAACACTAGAATGTCATGATGACTGGTAGAGAAAAAAGTGTGTCAGTGAACATTTAAGCAAACCACTTTCATAATTATTTTACATGCCCAGGTAGCCATATCAAAAAGCTATTACACTCATTGACAACCATGACAAGTCATTATCATCAATAAACTATATCCTTATTATACATTAATCTATTCTGACATATCCCAAACTCGGTCATAGTCACTTTGGTTCATTTTACAATCTGGGCTTTTTTAAAAAAATCAGGAATCTGCTGTATCTTAAAGTAAAGCCTTTTAATCATTCCACCAGGAACAGTTTTTATTCTCTTACTGATGTTAGTGGAATATCTTGTCTCAGGTCATGAATTCCCAGTGAACTATTGAATGTGAGAGATTATCAACAAAATAACTGATGCATTATAAAATTCATTCATTGATAAATCAATACAGAAAATTTCATTAACATTGGATAATTCCCTTATTTTTATTTTTTTTTCAATCGCGAGTGTTACATTCATTTTGTAAACACGGACTTTACGGCAAATCACGGGCGCCATCTTGATTAAAATTGAGCGAAAAATAGTTTTAAATGTATTAAAAATAAATTGCATGTGTAATATTATTTTGCTTTTTTTTTTACACTGATGCTCATTGTGTTACTACTTTTCGACTTAGACAAAAATTTTACCTTAAATAATCGATTTGATTAATTTAATTCGTTTTTAAAATGAAAAGCAGACGGATTTTTGGGTATCCCTAGTAAATAGCAACACCCTCCCCCCAAAAAAGGCCAAAAAAAATCAGGAAAAGAGCGGACGAGCTCAAAAAGATCCAGGACCACTCACGCTGACAGTAGTAAGATTGGGCTACTTACTACACATAAACCCCCAAGTTGGCCCTGGTCGTCAATGCATCTAGGACCAGAAAGGGACTGTTATAAAACCATCACTTCTGTGTGGCTAAACAATCCCGATGAAGGGCAAGAGAGTAAACCCCGATAACAAATCTGGAGCCGGAGTCCCTAAGCTGGAGTAAAGCTGAATTTTAGTGCTACACAGCAACTCCCTCAACACTGCTATTGCCAAACTGCACAGGTTTCTTACCTTTCCTTTGGACCACAGCGGCAGTATAAAGTGGAGAGGATCTGCTGCTTGGGTAACAGCACATCCTCCAAAACAACCCGCCTAGGCTACGTAGTCCTCCCCCCCCCAAAAAAAATAGACACTACTCCATCGTCTTCCGCAGACGGAAGGGTGCCAACAATGTTAAAAAAGTATCGAGATTAAAGTTGTTCCTTGCCAAGATAGAAATGAACCAGCCCTTTCGGCTGGGGCTTTAGAATACACCGACTGCACCTCTACAGAGAGGTAAGACCCCCTCCCCAATGGGGCCAACTGTTGGCCGTGGGTGGTGACCCCTGATGCTTAAGGATGGAATCTTGATGGATGAGCAGTCCATGACATTCAACTCTCTACTTAGACCCTTACTTAGGCTAGACGGGCGGTCAGAGAGGCCCCCTCCGATCAATCGATTCGTCACATCAAGCCCTAGCACCTATATGATTTCCATAATCCTATTGCTCTAATGGCATACCATTACCCTTTTTATGCTAGAAGGCGGTGACTGAGGGCCTTCATGTCCTAGGAATGACGTTAAACTATCTGATGGTTAGGTTCCAATTTTGAGGTTTGGGTAATGTGGAGCAACCCTTCATCACAATTGCCCCTGGTCCACTGGTAGTACCTGTTAGGGTCACATTTATGGGTTAAATAGAAAAACATGAGCATTCAAAATACTTAATCTAGTGTGTTTTCCATTGGGTGAAGTACGTCTTGAAGGAAAAGAAAGTTTCATATCATACCAAACATTTGATAGGATATGAAACTTTCTTTGGCTTCTATTGGTGGACCTTACTCCCCTACAGAGGTGCAGTTGGCAAATTCTACTGTAGAGGTGTCTGTTGTAATGGTTACTGTCGTAAGAAATGGACACGGCGATACGGTTCAAATCCTGGACGTGGTGGTTTGCATTTCATATATCGCTAATATCATTAGAAAGGTATGCATTCAACTAGTCTCCTTCCTGCTATGGGTAAATAATAGAGTGGACTCTTAAACCTTGGTTAGGCAACCAGTCTAGAAAGAAAACTGAATTAAAACCTGTTAAACTTCACTTAAGAAATTGACCTTGTATCGCATCCTACTCGTGCGGAGGGGTTGGTAAATATATTTTCTACTGCCCCAGCCGAAATGGTGCCTCAGTCTAGGTTGTAGTAACATTTTTTCATTCATTTTACATTCTGACCTTTTTGTCAGGAATCTGCTATATTTCAACTGAAAACTGTTTAGTCAATCCACCACAGTACAATTTCTTTTACTCTCTTGTCGAATTTACCAAACAAATGAACTGTTGTAGAGTAGCTAACACCCCTTCATCACTCTACCAGATGGACTGGCTCATAGCCCTAAAATAGCTTACGCTTAAAGTAGATTAACTAGCTGAATAATATTCAGACTGACTTGCTGCATTGGCTATACCGAACTGACCCTTCTATTTTAGTGTGAGTTTGTCGTGTTAATTGTTTGTACTTATTTGTTCTGTGTTTGTATGTATCCGTTTATCACCGTATATTGGTGCTTTATAAATGTGCTAAGTACAACATTCATATGTGTATCTTTCATCAATGAATCGAACGGTAATCATCTTCAAAATAGTTCCTTTATCATTCAAAATACTTAATCCAGCGAGTTGCACATGAGTCGAAGCACATCTGAAACGCTTTTAATTTGTTAAAAATGTGCTGTTGAATTATTAAAATATCCTTTATGTCTTAAAATATCATCCTTGAGATTAATTTTCAGCTTAGGAAATATGAAATAGTTGCATGGAGCATGGTCTCGTGAGTATGGAAAAACGAGTTGCACTTGCACAATCCCGTGTTTTGCCAAAAATATTTTGTTAAAAAATTGGCTTTATTTAAACTTTTCTAGATGTATTTATACATTATCACTTTATTTTCTCAACTGTGCATATGCCTTCACTTCATGTGACTCATCTTAACTAGACATCTAGATAGCAATCTAGACTGCAATACCTCATCACAAGTCTTCATTGACACTAACTCATCTAGACTAGACATTGAGGCAGCATTCTAGACGACTATGCATCATCACTTTATGATATAAGTTTCAAAATTGTGCATGCATATTCACTTACATTTTTAACCTAATACTGACTAATCTAGACGTCTATACATCACTTTATATATATATATATATATATATATATATATATATATGTATATAACACCCTCCGCAAGGTCAATTTTTAAGCTGAGTTCAACAGGTTTGAATTCAGAGTTTTCTTTCTCCAAGACCAGTTGCCTAACCAAGATTAAAGAGCCCAGTCTGCCATACTATTTATCCATAGCTGGAGGGAGAGTATGATTCATACCTTTCCCAAGGGTATTAGCGCTAAGTGAAATGCAATTACCTCGTCCAGGATTTGAACTCTGGGCGACGAGTCCATTTCCCATGACTTTAACCATTACACCACGCGCTTCCATCACTTTATTATATATGCTTCTCAAGTGTGCACATGCCTTCATTTAATTTTTAACTTGATACTGACTCATATAAACGAGACGTTTAGACTGCAGATCTAGACGGTTATACATCACCAATTTATTATATAAGTTTCTCAACTGCGCACGTCTTTATTTACATTTTTTACCTGACACCGACTCATTTTGACTAGACATCATATAAGTTTCTCAACCGCGCCCATCTAGTTTTAAATTTTCAAACTAGAAAATTAAAACAAACGAATGATTTAGTCTATACGTTTTGATAAAGCCTCGTGAATGTTAATGAATATTAATTCCTGTCTATAGAAATGTACGTCACTCTTTGATATTAGCGTTAAAATTTTTCTTACACACACACCTTTGTATCTATACACTAAAGTCTGTTTTTTTCCACGTTTTCTTAACCTTGTCCACGACGGAAACAAAAGGAGAGTCTATATATATATATATATATATATATATATATAAAGAAATTTGAAAAAACAAGTGTTCCGAAAATAGGATGAATTTATTTATCGATGTTTAAACATTTCGGTTTCTTTAAACCTTCATCAGGATGTATCTTGGGGTGAAGAAATTGATGGATGTTTTATAGATGACAGGAGATGAAAATCTTTATAAAATCTTTTTTGTTGTGTAACTGTATATATATATATATATATATATATATATATATATATATATATATATATATAAGGTGTGTCATAAAAGTACCGATTTTGAAGCTGTATTGTATTTACCAATATAGAAATGAACAATGGATGGAATTTTTATTTTTTCAGAATATGTTAAGTTTTTAAGGGTCATAATTGGCCAGTTGATTCTAGGTAGAGAGTCCTCCGATTTGGTTCCTTTGGTAATCCTCTCAGATAGAGATTCCTAGGTTCCTTCGGTTTGATGATCGCGAGTAGACTGAGAAAGAATTAGTGCTTAAGTAATATATCAGCCACGCAGTATGGCTAGCGATTCGCTAAGGAACAGACCACATGATCTCGCCCAATCTATAAATATAGGCCGGGGACCAACACACACCTTATATACCAAAATAAATCCAACAGAATACAAGGTATATCAAAGAGTACACAAAATCTTGACACTTTTTTGACACCTTGTTATATATATATATATATATATATATATATATATTATATATATATTGTGTGCGTGTGTATATATATATATGTGTGTGTGTGTGTGCGTGTGTGGAAAACCATATATATGTATGTGAACTTTATTTAAATGTACATTGAAGTTCTCAATTTTGATTGAATCCTATCATGAAAATATTTATTATTTATGAAATCCAATTTTGATAAGATCATTATGCAAATTATTTCCACCATATACAATGTAAAGCTTTATTTCTTAAAGATATATAATTATAATTCAGGAATTTAAATGCATTAATAATATGGGCAGTTTTGCATCAAATCTAATTCAGCTAGACTTTGATAGAGACATTGTTAATAAATAAGATGCTGATTAAGATTAAATAATGATTATTTCATAATTGTCGAGAATATAACTTAAATAACTAAGGAAATTGTGGCATCAGTGGTGGCATACTTTCAGTTACAGACAGAAATTTAAATAATCTCCATTAATATATATATATATATATATATATATATATATATATATATATATATAAAATATTGTTTTGGTTCCAACGGGAGAAAATTTAATATTTTATAAAAAGAAGAAGGTTCGCAAAATGTATTCTGTTCTCAGAAAATTTTTAAAATTCTTTTTATCTTACATACGTGACACGTGTTTCTGATCTGTTGTCTTCAGGCATTGAGTTATTATTTTGGCAGAATATGTCCGATATTTGATAGGTTGTGTGTGCTTCTGCAACTTTTCTATTATAATTATAATGTTCTATTATATATATATATATATATATATATATATATATTATATATATCTCACTCTAAATATAAATAAGAGTGAATCTATATATAAATATAAACTAGCGAAAGTATGCGCCCCTTGGGTGCAAGTCTTTAATTACAAAGACTAACTAAACTATATTAGAACAAATATAAAACCACATTTACAATAAAGAATAAGACTTCTGAAACGTGTGAATAGACACCTCTAATTTACCTTTTTAAAGGCCTAGAGTTCCTATGACACGTTCGAGCGCCATGTGGCTCTCAAACCGCATTTAAAACAAAGAATAAAAACTAGTGAAAATGTGTGAGTAGACATTTTCCTTGAACAGTGAAAGGGTTAAGTTTCCCCTGACACGTTTGAGCGCCATATGTGGCTCTCAACCCGCATTTATTATTTTAATGTTATTTTAATTGATTTCAAGGAGAAGGAATCTCTGAATTCAGACTTGTTAAATTTCACTTTAGAAATTGGTCATGTGCCACACCCTGCTCATGCAGGTGGGGTTGATAAATGCAGACTATTTACACATAGCTGGAGGGAGAACAGTTCATGCTTTTCCATTAGCGTATTAGCCACATGTGAAATGCTAGCATCCTCGTTCAGGATTTGAACTCGGGGAGCCGAAGTCCACGTTCCGCGACGATAACCGTTATGCAACGAGTGACTCCACTATTATAAACATGTTACATGCTGTAAATCGGGTTAAGTAAATCATAAAGCAAGAATCAAGACGAAAAACAAACAAAAAAGGGTTGTGCTGGTTTACTTCTAAACAGAAACAAAACTGGTGGCATGAAAAAAGAAACACTTAATGGCCGACTATCTTCAATGGCGTAGGCAAAAAAAGAACAAAAATGAAAACGAGGCAGCAATTTCTAATATTAGTAGATTATTGCCAGCTGAAGAGAGCGATGATAATTCTTTTGACAAGTCAGTAGTAGCGTTTATCAATCCGTTGATACGGTATGCTGTGTTGGACTGTTAACCATTTGCAAACCGACCTATCAATGCGTGATATACGCATTCGACACAGATTGATTATAAGATAAAAATATACTTCAGAATTAGAACCAGGAATCGCAGTAGGTTTAGTGGTATACTTGCTCCTCAGTTGTTATTTTCGAAGTTTGGAACGAGGCCAGAACCATACAACCCCAAATGGGAATCGAACTCACTCACAACTCTTCTTGGCTACCTCGCAGTCAACATTCAGTTCACTCTTTTTTTTTAATGAACTCATTGCATATTCGGTTTTCCGGTTAACGCCGGGGGTCCGGCGAGCTTCGGCCGCTGGACTTGTCGAGAGTTTAATAATAGCGTCGATCCCAGGGGGCTATCCCCCCAGGCAACGACGCAATTTTTGTTCTTTCACACCCATGAGCTTCGGCTTGTGGGCCGGCCCACGTTAAAACGAGGCCTTGTGCTCAGTCCATACAAGTGGGGTATGCGACAAATATATTCAGTTCACTCTCTTTGGTAACCCTCTGATGGTGGGTTGGTGATCCGTTATGTTTAAGGATGGAATTCCGGTAGCTGAGCGGTCCATGATATGGAACACCCCACTCTGGCCCTTACTTGATCAGAAAGGCCCCTTCCAATAAAACCGGATGGTTCCATCAAGCCCTGGTACTTATATGATTGTCCCGAGCTTATTTCTCTATGGCAAAAGCCCAGTCCTTTTTTATTATGTATGTGCTAGAAAGTATTTTCTAACGCTCTTAGTGTCCTGGGTATGACGTTAAACTGCATCTAGTGTTGAGGTTCTAATTCTGGAACTCTGGGAGTATGGAGTACTCCTTGATTGCTATTACTCCCAGGTCCACTCTGACCTAGAGTAGTAGTACTTGTTAAAGCCCCATCCATGGGTTAAATAGATAAAAATGAATTTAAAACGAATGTATTTATGAAAGAAAAATGAATTTAAAAAGAAAAAAATTGAATGCCTAACATGAATGAATAAAACAAAACTGTCTTCGGCATAAAATAACCCAAGTGTTGACATGCCGTAAAATACAACTAACCAAAAACTCTCTTTAAGAGGGGCGTGGTATAAAGGTTATCGTCTAAAGAAATGGATTCGCCGACCCAAGTTCAAATTCTGGACAAGACAGTTTACATTTCACATAGCACCAACACTCTTAGGAAAGATATACATTCAAGTAGTCTCCTTCCAGCTAAAGGTAAATAGTATGGCGGACTGGGCTCTTTAATCTATGTTAGAAAACCAGTCTAGGAGAAGGAAAACTCTGAATTCACACCTATTAAATTTCGCTTAAGAAATTGACCATGTGTCGCATCCTCTTTGGCAGAAATGGCGATGACTATCTGGTATCCGTACCGGATGTCCTAAAAATTACTCGGCACAGTTCCTTCTCCACATGCAGCACCTACCCCATCGGTTAAAACTCAGAGGAGCTGGGTTTGTTGTCCAGGAATGCAGACGAAATTAATTCTTTTTCACTTGCATCCCGGGGTGCTTGCTTTTTGCGTGGCACCTTGTGTCTCATTCAGTCCTTGTGGTGAGCTGGATAATATTCCGCTTACCTAACTCGCTAGCATTACACTATGTAGAGCGGCTTAAAAAAGAACCAGAGTGTATCTTATATTTAGTACAATGCCGAATGTATAGGACACATTGAGAATGTCGATCACGCTAACAATAATGAGTTGCTAAACTAACTTGGTTGGTTGGTTGTGTATTACGGCATATCAACCATTGTTGGGTTATCTTATGCCGAAGAGGTTTTGTTTTATTAATTCTTGATGGGTATTCAAAATCTTTAAAACTCAATTATTAAACTCATTTTTCCTATTCAACCCATACATGTGACCCTAACAGGTACTACCGCTCCGGGCTAGAGTGGACATGGGAGTAATGGCGATGATGGGTTACTCAATACTCCCCAGAGCTCCAAAATTGGAACTTCCCCATTAGATGCAGTTTAACGTCATACCCAGGATACTAAGATCCTCAGCAACTGCTTTCTAGCACATATATGACAAAAAGAGTGGAAGTGCGTGGTGTAATGGTTAGAGTTGTTGGAAATGGTCTCGTCGACCCGAGTTCAAATCCTAGACGATGCTGTTTGCATTTCACATTGTGATAATACCTTTGGGAAAGCTATGCATCCAATTACTCTCCCTCCAGCTATGGGTAAATAGTAGGGCAAAATGGGCTTTTTAACATTGGCTAGGTATCCAGTCTATGAGAAGGAAAACTCAGAATTAAAACCTGTTAAACTCCGTGTTAGAAATTGACCTTAATTCACACGCTGTCCGTGCGGCGGGGTTGGTAAATATATATATATATAATAAAAATGGTTGGGTGTTTGCCATAAGGGCTACGGGGTAGGGACAATCATTAAACTTACTCGTTGACCATTACCTCCCAACTAGGTGTCCCTGAGATGTTTGTTGAAAAGGTCGCAATGTTGTTTTTTAAAACTCTTTGCCTACCAAATTTCCTCTCCGGCCGTACCATTTTGTATGATGGTTGCTTATTGCAAAAGGATCAAGTACCAGTCCCAGGGTTGGTCCACAGACAAAACAAAAGATATAATGGGTGTTCACTTAGTGATTCTTCCGTGTAAACAAGCGACACATGCAAGAGCCACTGTCAGCAGTTTACAGTAGGATCACAGTAGTGGGAGAGCCGTTGCGAGCGGTTTAAAAGTAGACAAAGAGTTAACTAAGGAGAAATCAAAGAGTGGAGAAAATTTAGAGATGTAAGAAAAAAAGAAAAGAAAGAAAACATTTAAGACTTAAAGGCGAATTTTTATCGCCTCAAGACAGTTTACAAACATTCAAGGGGGAGCCCCCGTGACAGTGGATCACGTGCTGGATTGCGACATCTTAGTAAACGAGTTCCAGTTGTGTTATTACGTTCCCTTTCAAACTAATACCCTCATCCTCACAGCAATGGGTTAGATATTACCAGTACTGTTCTTCTACAAGGATGACTTTAGCATTAAATAACCCATGAAGGTTGATATGCCATTAAACAAAGAATCCAAACCAAAAAAATATATATAAATGTACAAGGAACTGAATTTAGCTGCGTTACTGAGTGCGTAGTTTAGCACAAGATCAGATGTGTGGAGCACCCAGTGAGGATTGAACTCACTAGCCTTGACGTACCTAGTCTATTGCAATAACCATTGAACCATGCAAGACACCCAAATGAAAAAAAAAATGAACGAAGAAAAGATTCAAAAAGAGAAAGAAAAAGGAAAAAGTTTAGGATAAAGGAAGGTTTAGTTTCTTTGTTTAATGGCATATCAACCTTCGTGGTTTATTTAATTCCAAATCCATCCTTGTAGAAGAACAGTTGCGATACTATGGGGATGAGGGAGTAAATACTTTTCTCAAGACTATTAGTCTGAAAGTGAACATATTAGTGTGACTAGAGTTCGGAATCATTTACTATGATGTTATAGGCCAGCGTGTTAACCACTACGCCACGGGGACTCACCCGATAAAGAATGAAAGTAAGAAAAAATTCTATGAAAAAGCACTGACGAATTTTTACAAGTGCGCAAACAAAAGAGGAAAATGCTGAAAATGTAAACCAAAAATTGTTAGGAAGAAAGAGCAAATAATGATTGCTGGATGAATGTAAAACGAAGACTACAAAAGAATAAAAATAAAAATAAAAACGAAAGAAAAAGGAAAACTAAACGAAAAACAAAACAATAAAAAGAAGGAGGAAAAATGCAAAAATAATAATGAAAATAAAATAAAATAGGAGGAAGATGCTAAGAATACAGAATAGCGACAACAGATAGATTGAATAGACGGTTGGTTTTACGGCGTGTCAATCAACTCCACTGCTCTTCCCTGAGTGTCAGTCAGAGCTATGCCGTCCGAAACTCAAGTTCCTGGTTGAGCCTCCGAAGTCGGATTGGTCTGTCACCCAATGGTCTGAGTGCCACAACCCGGCTAATGGGGCTCTGGTGAAAATCCAAACGGCGTCTCCATTATCATCAGGAATCTGTGGAAGATTTGCTACAAACAAGGGCATCTCTTTCCCCATGACTGGGATATGCATGCGGTGTTTGGGGACCGCTTGTGAATTTCCTATTCCCTTGTTACTCTTTTTCATGAATTCACTATTGCGTTTATTCAGGATACGGTGAATTCATTGGATGGGGCCGGCTCACCCGACCTAGGGTGAATGCCGTAACAATAATGACAATAAAAACAACAACCTTTGGGTTATTTTATTCCAAACCCAGTTTAAAACTATACAGTCTTCAATTACATGATAAAAAGTGCATCTTGGGATCATTTTTAAAGAGACCCTAATAGGCACTACCACTCCGGGTCAGAGTCCACGTGTGAGAACTGGCCATGAAGAAGTAGTCCATACTCCCCAGAACTGAATATCACTATCAGATGCAGTTACTGACATATCAGAGAAACCCCCTTTTTTAGGCGATGTTACCCCTCAGCAGAGAATAAAGTTATTGTATTCTAAACACGGAGAAAAAGAGTTAATACAAAAGAAAGTCAAATCATAGCAAAAAAATAAAAGCTTTTAGAATAAATGATAAGGGAACAAAAACATTTACAATTGAGGAAAATTTGGTTGTTTTGTTTAGTGGTATAAAAACACCTGTATGTTATTAATGGCATATATATATTAGGTATAGGCAAAAAAATCGGATACTACGAGTTTTAAAAGCGAATTAAGAATAATTAAATCTATTATTTAAGGTTAAACGTTGTCTAAATCGATAAGTAGTAGCATAATAACCATCATTAAAAAAAGAAAAATATAATTACATATGCAGTTTATTTTTAATAGATTTAAAACTATTTGTTTTGGTCAATTTCGACGCGACCCGCCATTTTGGCTGTTTTTCAATGGTTTTAGGCGCTTGTTTACCATTTTAACGTAACATTTGGGATGGAAAAACATTTACCAAAAATCAGGTAATTATCTGATTTTAATAAAATTTTCAGTATTGATTTAACAATTAATGAATTTTATAATGCATCAGTTATTATATTTCAAAACTTTAATTTAGTATTTTTGCTATGAAAAATTAATATATAAAATTCATTTAAAATATGAAAATCCTGATGTTAAGTTTAAAATGTTATATTTTTAGATTCTAAAAATAAATATCTACTTAATGCAAACCTTATTTTAGGCGCCAAAAGTAATAAGTTTTGAAGAAAAACTCGATTTAAAATGTACCCCCTCCCCTTTTTAAGCAGAAAAAATATTGATGTATAATTTTTTCTTTTAGCCAATTAAATAATTATCTAATTCTAATAGCCAATTAAATAATTATCGAAATGAGTAAAAAAGAAATCTCAAAACAATTATTATTTTTTTATATTTTATTTTTCGATTTTCGGTACTTATTTTCTCATAGAAGCGCAACCGTAAAAATTTTTTTTGTTTCTATTCATAACTTCGGTCTTTTATCTCATTATTTATACTGTAATTAGTATCGAAAATGATCAACTTGCAAAACATTTTACACCCCCAACATAAGGGGGGTCAAAATTAAGTGATCTGAAAAAAATGAGAAAGTTTTGAAATAAAATAAATAATGCATTATAAAGATCATTCAATGATACATAAACACTGAAAATTTCATTAAAATCCGATAATTTCCTGATTTTTGGTAAATTATTTTCTGTAGGGGGGCTAAAGTCATTTTGTCAAAAACGCATTTTAGGCTCCGTTTGCCAGTCCCTACTATATATGCATGGATGTCAAAAACGTCATCAAGTGGTGTAGGGAGTTTTCAACGATAAGAAGGTTCAACGCTTCCTCAACGACATGGTGGCATTGTAGTGCATCACAAGGGCATTCAAAAAATGCCACAGTACTACAAATATGCGTCGGTCAAATTGATTATGTATAAAAATATGAGAGTAAGTAAATAAACAATGTGTTTATTTGATATGGCTTTTAGCCGACAATTTTTGGAGGATATGTGCTTAATTGAAGTCATACCTAATAAAAATATATAAATTCTAAAATGATGTAAGTATCATTGGCAATAAATAATAAACGTTTCTGTGATTTCTAAATATTTTGGAGACCTTACCTCGTAGTATATTTCAAAATATATGCCCTGATGATATAACTCGATAAAAATAGCAGATTCCATAGATGAGGCTTTGTTTTCCTTTTATTCTCTGTGGGTGTAATCATTAAAATGTTAGGGGGGAGGTCTTGGGGGTGACAGGCTTATAATAACCACGGTCTTTGAAGCGAGTCACTATAGAAGTAAAAAAAAAAGGCAGATTTGTTTCTTTTTCTTTTTTGTTTCTTCTTTTCTTGTATATGAAGTGTCTGATGACAGAACAAGTAAGAGTTACATTATACGCTATCAGGCGTAAAGAAGATCAAGGATATTTTATGTTAATCGCAACTTATTTTTATTTGGGTTGAAGGTGGATGCAAAGAGAAAGGCACTATCCATAATTTTGCACAGCTTTTGTAATACAGTACATAATGAGCCGAACAGTAACATGTGTACAAATCTGGTCATGAGGTCATCTATCTTATTCTATAGATCAAATTGCAGAAATTCGCTGTGATGTATTTTTTACGAGGAAGAACAATACTAATATAACAGATCACTCAATAAGTCCCGGGACGTCCTAATAAAACAAAACCTTTTAGGCAAAATTCAGCGTTATTCATCAATATAGTCCCCTTCTAGGGTAATACGCTGATACCAACGCTTCTCTAATAATTCGATACGTTTTTTGTAGAGCGATTTTTCTTTGGCCTCAAAATACGCCTCAGTTCCTGATATCACTTCTTCATTGGAGCCAAATATCTTTACCTGGAGAATTCTTTTGAGATCTGCAAATAGCCAGTAGTCACTGGGGGCCAGTTCTGGAGATTAGGGTGGATGCGCAAGCAATTCGAAGTGCAATTCATGTAGTTTTGCCATCGTTGCGATCGATATGTGACACGGTGCATTGTCAAATCAAAACAAAACTTATCCGTCATAAACAACACACACACATTATATATATATATATATATATATAATTGGCAGAGAAAAAGACTTAAAAATGGGTTATCTTGTGGTTATAGGAATTCGTAGATGGGTTACCAGGTAAGTTGATATTAGGATGATTCTAAGTTGAACCTATATATATATATATATATATATATATATATATGGAACACAGAGTCCTGATGAGATCGTAAAATATCGAGTATACTTCGGCCATAGTTTTACGCCATTATTATAACTCTTGAATAAATTATCAAAGCCACAACAACGGAAACTTTAAAGCGGTACTCGGACATGGATATATATATATATATATATATATATATATATATATATATATCTCCAACTCCTCCGCACGAGTAACGTGTGACACGTGGTCAATTTTTAAGCAGAGTTTAACAGGTTTGAATTCAGAGGTTTTCTTCTCCTTGACCGGTTGCCATGCCAATATTAGAACCCTGGTTGCCCTGTTATTTACCCATAACTGGAGGGAGATTAGTTGGATTCATAACCTCTCCAAGGGTATTAGCGTTATGTGGAAATGTAACCAGCCACGTCTCGGATTTAAAACCAGGGTGCTTTGTCCACGTCCTACGGTGGTAACCATTTCAAGTCGAGTGCCATCCCGTATATATATATATATATATATATATATTACACACATACATATGTGTGTGTGTGTGTGTAGGGGGTGTCGATTACTAGTACACTTGAGAAGCGACAACGTGAAAGTCATGAGTTTTTTTTAACTGTTTTTATCATTCTATTTTGTACTTGAAAAATATTGTGATATTGCTCTAAATTTACGTGAATAAAGCACTGTAAAATCTAATGATTGAAAATGCTTTTGTCGTTAAATGCTAATCATTATATATATATAGTATGGACTCTCTCGTCGATTTTCGACGCATGAGGGTTCACACACACAATGAACACCCACACAGTGATTTGTTTATAGTGGTGAAGGCTTGTGTTGGACCATCCACACTTTTTGACACAGTCGATAGGAAAGAATTGGTGCATCAAAGGTTGGCACAAACCCAATCAACGACCGACCTCAGAAATTTTGAATTCAGAGTTATCCCTCTCCTAGACTGGTTACCTACCCAAGGCTGAAGGGCCCAGTCTGCCCTACTATTTAACCCATAGTAGAATAGAGGGAGACTATATGGATTCATACCTTTCCCAAGGGTAATAGCGCTATGTCAAATGCCAACAGCTTCGTCTAGGAATTGAACTCGAATCGACGAGTCCATTTCCCACGAATCTAACCACTAAACATTATATATGTTATATTTAGTTATCTGACAGTTCTTGAATTAAATGTTAATCTTCCTACGCATAGCTTTCTATTTGAGCTGACAATTGAGACCCTACATTAGAATGAGTTACTTCATTGTTGATGTGTTATAAATAAACGTTTCAATTCAGCATGGCATTTTATTGGATTTTATAATGAAACCAAAACCTTCCAAAGTGGTCGGCCTCGTGGTTAAAAAGGTCTACGTATTTCCATTGGTGAGATGTTCTACTTCTCACTGACACCAATGGAAATACCAAATCCTTTTTAAATAAGAAAATAGCCCTGTATTGTATAAAAACATAAAATAGAATGCAAAGAATTATGAGCAGTAATATATTTTAATTTTTATGTTTTTATAAATAATAATGTTCTTTGGTGTGATAAATTGGGAAGCGTAGATGTTTTTTGTGCATATGAAGCTCGCTCGTACTTCAACATTTATCTGTCAACACAAAGCAAAAAAAAAAAAAAAAAATCGACAGCTTGCAACTCGTAAAACTCATAAGTTTGGACACTCGTAAGTCAAGGTACCACCGTGTTTACTCTATCAATTATATTGAGCACTCTATACTTATAAGTACTAGCAAATATATGCACCCTCCGGGTGCAAGTATTTAAGTTTTAATATAATAAAATATGTTAAATTAGAAAGGCTAATGAAACTGAATAAGAATGCAGATAAAAAGATTTGGAACAGAGGGGGTATAATCGAAAAATAGAACAACTTTGAAACTAACTCTTCCATCATTTTTCCTTACTCCCGTCTTTCATTGGTAAATTTTCCTACTTTAACTATTTAGTTAAAATAGGAAGTAAAGAATAATATTACAGTTATTTCTTCTTGTTAATGGATTTCTTTTAAGATTTATATCCGAGACTTTTGCTCATATTTAATAAGATAAAACCAAACAATTAGAAATCAATAATACTAAGCACATATTTATTAAAATCAAATTTTTAAGATCAATATGCAAATTACCCTTCCCATTCACACTGTAAACCGTTATTTTGTTGTATATATAAATACAATTGCATGTTTTTAGTATGTAGATATGGTTAACAGAATTAATAATGTAAAACAATTTTATTAATAATTGAAGTTTAAATAAAAATAAAATCATGGAGAATGTGATGTAAATAACAAAGGGAATTGTGACTCAAATAGTGATATAGTTTCGGTTACAGACAGACAAACCCACAATCTCCATTATAATAAGATAACAAAATATATTATAAACACACACACACACACATATATATATATATATATATATATATATGAGAAGTAACAAATTGGGTAAAAATCCAATAAAATGTAATCAAAAATTAAGGAAAAACGGATAAAGCACAAACAACTTCATTCAATTGATATTTCACCTCCGTATGTTCCCGAAGCTACCGTTTTCCTTAATTTTTGATCACACACACACACACACACACTCATATATATATATATATATGTAGATAGATAAAAGTAAGGTAATCCAAATGACTGTTACGTAAAGGATTATTCTATTTGGTATCATCAGATCTCACTGTACAACCATACTGTATGCTCTTGTAGACGCAAACATATACACTCATACAAGATTTTTTTTATTAACCCTTAAAAAGAGCTCAATGTATAATAATCAATAAATTAAATTATATACAGAGCAATATTTAACTTTCAAAGAAAAAATTTAAACCGTCATCCTGTTATATTTTTTTTATTTCGACCAGAAACTAAAAAAAGGAGTAATATATATATATATATCCTGCAGTTTAGAATAACTTGACTCTCTGGCGGAAACGACACTTGCCAGCTCACCATCAGTTTTACGGTATCGTTTTACTGTAATTATAACCAGCTGTGATCCAAACATTAACTTATATATACGCACACACACACTTTATATATATATATATATATATATATATATATATATATATATAGGTGCATGTATAAATAAATATATAACAAAGATAACCGTTTAATTATGCAACAATTAACTGTGTAGCACAGAGTGAAGAAGTGAACCCACTGAGGAACTTGATATGAAGAAGATAACCAGAAATGTCAGGTGGAAATAAAACAATCGATTTACCTGCAATTAGCTTTTATGACTTCGCTACAACACACAATGTTTATTTAATGGCAGAATTATGAGAGAGAGAGAGAGAGAGAGAGAGAGAGAGAGAGAGAGAGAGAGAGAGAGGGTGGTGGTGGTGGTAATAGAACTTATAAACATGTTCTACAGTTTCAAAATTAATCGAACCCGGTTCTCATTTAGAGTTTTATGTCCCTGAGAAAAATGCGGAATATGAAAGTACTATCCATACAGAAAATTGTAACTGAAACCAAATATGGTTGATCTAACACCGCGGACCTTGCCGAAGTCAACACGTCTAGGTGGTCATGGGGGGTGACCTCATATATATATATATATATATATATATATATATATATATATAGTTGTTAGTTCTGTAATGGTTATCGTTCAAATCCTAGTCGATGGTGTTTGCATTTCATATAGAACGGAGAATGTTTCATTTTAAGGAATCGTTCTCCTCTTAGCAACACATTCACCAGAAGAGAAAAAAAAGAGGCTGAATCCCGAAATCCGTGATATATTTTTTTTTGCTTGAAGGCAATTACAATGCGCATATCGCATAATATTCGATAATTATAGAAGATAATAATGACAAGTAAATTTGCTTCTAAAATAAACAAACATCCAAAAATGTTATTTCCTTCGCCGAAGAGCTTAAAAGCCCGGGTTTGTTATTGTTCACTCAGCGCCCCCTTGCCTCATATGGTAGACACGTCTCAGTATCATTGACAAGTTAATTTCGCAGGAATTTCTCCGTGCTGTATCGTGGCCGAAACAGTATAGTTTCTGACTATCCTGCTGAAGCCCCGGTTTCGATTTCTTTCGGAGGGAAATCATTAGTATATATCGCTGATGAGACTTAATAAAGTTGAAACAGTCTGTACGATATTCTACACACCGAGTAATTCTTTGCGAGATTCACTTGTCATTATTATCTTCTATAATTATCGAATTTTATGCGATATGCGCATTGTAATTGCCTTCAAGCAAAAATATAAATATTAATATATACTTTATCCAACAATGATTCTAAAATAAACAAACATCCAAAAATCTTATTATATATATATATATATATATATATATATGTGTGTGTGTGTGTGTGTGTATGACAATGCTCCCAACTCCTCATTGGTTGAGGTCTGGGGTAAACATTTTATTGTCGGTCGTACATTAAGCTTAAAATGACAGGATGTGAGCTCTCTAACAGCGGTAACATACATACCTATGTATGTATTTAACAGTTAAAATCTACCCCTTCTCTGCAGGTAGCTGATGGCAAAATGGTTAAGACACCCGACCGACGGAAAATCAGTGGGTTTCTGTCGCGGCCGGAGGTAGGTTGCAATGTCAAGCTGTACTGAAGAGACGTGATTCGTCGAAACACGGTGTCTGTAGATGACAAAACTATATATATATATATATATATATATAATGAAGCTTGCTTCGCACATGGTACCTGTTTATTGCTTCCTGCTTCCACGGCCTCACTGACAAAATTGAGAGAAAATAAAACAACGGGGGTGCTAACGCTAAAAATAATTGTGTTTTGGTATTTCCCCCTCATCAGCCGACGATTAGCTACATAGCAATCGCTGGTAACTATGCTACAAACATATCGAAATGTAAAATGGTTTGGTTTGTTTGTTTATTGGCATATTAACCTTCGTGGGTTATTTAAACATATATCCATCCTTGTAAAAGGACAGTAGATGTAGAATTTACCCCATAGCTGGGGGATGAGATCGTTCATACCTTTCCTAATGTTATTAGTCCGAAAGTGAATACAATAGCGTAACTGGCGTTAGAACTTGCTTACTACGATGTCTCACTTCAGCACGTTAGCCGCTACGCAACGGAGACGCTTTCGAAATATAAAATTTAGTATCAAACTCGATGTTGATGAAAAAGAATGGTAGTCCACGGCGAACTGTAGATTACCAACACCTAAATCCTGTTCGCAGCGCCATATTGAAGTCAGTAAGTCTACTGTTGGTTTGAATCACAGCAGCTAAGTACCATTTAAGCAGTGCCCAAGACAGCTGGTATATATAGAAATCAAGAATGACCCATTCATGAATTTGGGTGATTCCATTCTTTGAGTTCTGATTGGCTGCTTGACTGCTTGATTTGAATGACATTGTGGAGTCTTATAAATATCCTGTCATTCTGCAGTAGACTTGTGACTATTTGGGTTTGTATGTAAGTTACAGCCGTTTGTTGCCTTGTCTTCCCAGTTCGACAGTAATTGGAACTTTAATTATTCTTCAGAAACAAGACCCTGTGTCTTTGAGAAAATAGCAGTCAACCATAAAATTTAATAAATACAGTAGGGACTGCTATCTTCATTTAAATCAATTATTTATTTTTTATTCATAATTAAATTGAAGCAACTAATTCAAAATGACCGAATTCGTACGATAGGATAATAATAATAATAATAATAATAATAATAATAATAATATGTAATATAGAAAAATACATGAACCTGTTGAACATGATGGTAAAGGTATTACCAATTATAGTTGGTACCCTTGGAATGATCCTTAAGAGTTTGGAAACAAGATTGGGGGAATTGGAATTTAGAGGAAGAATCAAGACCATCCAGACAACAGAATTCTTGAGATTGGCTAGAATACTCAGTCTTGGAAACCTGAGGAGGCTTGATGTTACTCAGACTCCGGTGATTGACCACCTGCTTTCACTGGTGTAACAATAAGTCAAATAATAATAATAATAAAAGCGGAAATTGATAAGACCCAACAAATAGTAAATGTAGACTTTGTGATAATAGAGATGAGACTGTAAACCATATACTCTGCCAATGTAACAAACTAGCTCAACGAGAATACAAGACTAGACACGACTGGGTTGGGAAGGTGATCCACTGGGAATTATGCAAAAAATTTAATTTTGACCGTACAACAAAATGGTATATGCATAAACCAGAATCTGTTCTTGAGAACGAAGCAATTCTCTGGGACTTTCAAATAAAAACGGATCACCTTATCCAAGCAAGAAGACCAGACCTAGTGTTGATTAACAAAAAAGAAAGAACTTGTCAACTGGTGGATTTTGCAGTTCCAGCAGATCACAAGGTGAAGCTAAAGGAAAATGAAAAAGATTGGACCTTGCCAGAGAACTGAAAAAGTTATGGAATACGAAAGTGAAAGTTATACCAATTATAGTTGGTGCACTTGGAACGGTCCCAAAAGGATTGGAAAAGGGTTTGGAAAGTTTAGAAATCAGAGGAAGAATTGAAACCATTCAGAACACTGCACTGCTGCAATCTGCCAGAATCCTCAGAAGAGTCCTGAAGACCTGAGGAGACTTGCTGTCACCCAGACTCCAGTGAAAGACCATCAGCTAACACTGATGTGAAAACTCAAAAGGAGTAAACAATGATAATAATAATAAGGGGAAGGAAAATTAATGGACGGAATACAACTACCAAATCAGGACACTATAAAATCACTTGAAGAAATAGAAAGTTGCAAATATTTAGGAATTCCAGATGCAGACAATATCAAGCAAGCAGTGATGAAAGGAAAAATTAAAAAGAATACCTCAGAAGAACAAGAAAGCTGTTAGAAACCAAGCTCAACAGCAGAAATCCTATCAAAGAAATAAATACCTAGTCCGTCCCCATTATAAGATACTCTGGGCCATTCTTAAAATGGACAAAAGAAGAACTCAGACAGATCGACCAAAGGACTAGGAAATTAATGACAATGCGCAAGTCTCTACACCCTAGAGATGATAGAGATAGGCTATATGAATCAATAAATGAAGGTGGAAGAGGTATTGCCCAGAGGACTGTTAAGAGGCCACAATCCAAGCACTTGAAGAATACATAAAAAGAGCAAATAAAGATTACTTATGGCAGCCAACAACAGCAGATGTAATATATGGAAAAACAGAAAAACAACGAAAACTAGAAAACAAAGATGGGAGGAAAAACAATTATATGGACACTTCAAACGACAAATCGGAAAGGTTGCTCATAAAAAGACTTGGACATGGTTAAAAAGAGGAAACCTCAAGAGAGAAACTGAATCACTAATAATTGCTGCACAAAATAATGCCATAAGAACAAATTATATCAAAGCAAAAATTGATAAAACACAACAAAACAGTAAATGTAGATTAGACTGTAAACCATGTATTAAGTTAATGTAGCAAACTAGCACAACGGGAATACAAAGCTAGGCACGACTGGGATGGGAAGGTGATCCACTGGGAATTCTGTAAAAAAATTAAATTTTGACCAGACAACAAAATTGTATATGCATAAACCAGAATATGTTCTTGAGAATGAAACGCATAAAATTATCTGGGACTTCGAGATAAAGACGGATCACCCTATCCCAGCCAGGAGACCAGACCTAATGTTGATTAACAAAAAAAAAAAAAGAAAAAAAAAAAGAAAAAGAGAATGTGTCAACTAGTGGACTTTGCGGTTCCAGCAGATCAAGGGTGAAGCTGAAAGAAAATGAGAAGATAAATAAATACCTGGAGCTTGCCAGAGAATTCAAAAAGCTGTGGAATATGAGAGTGAAATGGATACCAATTGTAGTTAGTGCACTTGGAAGATTCCCAATAAACTTGGAAAAAGACTGGAGGATATTGAAATCAGAGGCAGAATTGAGACCATCCAGACTACCGCACTGCTGCAATCGGCTAGAATACTCAGAAGTGTCCTGGAGACCCGAGGAGACTTGTTGTCACTCAGACTCCAGTGAAATGCCATCAGCTAAAGTTGATGTGAAAAACTCAGTAAGAGACTTGTTGCCACTCAGCCTCCAGTGAAATGCCATCAGCTAAAGTTGATGTGAAAAACTCAGTAAGAGACTTGTTGCCACTCAGCCTCCAGTGAATCACTGGCTAAGGCGGGTGTGAAAATCTCTAATGGAACGAAATAATAATAATAATATTTTTCCAAGGGTATTAGCGTTAATACAAACAACCTCGTTCAAGATTTAAACTCGGAGTCGCCGTGTCCACTTCCTACGACAATCAACGTTCCTACTATTAAATACTTCAAATATTGAAATTTCTTTTTAGAAAAGGACATGCGAATGATATCCAATAATCAGCTAATTAGCGAGTATAACTATTATAGAAATCAATTTTTCTGATCAGAATGCAGAGAAAATATATTCGTATAAAATCAATCAGAAAGTAATTTCAAGCAAATTAGCAAAGCATAAAAAATGATTAAGAAAAAAATGATGGTTTCCATCAATTGTAATGTTATGTTTGTTCAATAATGCTGAAGACATGATCGTATGGATGTTTACACATCATTATCAACACTGATCCTCGAAGAAACAATTAATACAGAATATTGGCATACAAAGTAAATCACGTATTTCAGAACTCACATTTAATCTATCTATACATATACAGGGTGGACCAAAATGATCTGACACATTTGGAGGCTTAATAAACGCACAAAATAAGAAATAAGGAAAAGAAAGATTCTACTTTCTGAATGTACATATAATACAATTTTATTTTATTGACAACGATGGGATGCATTTAGCTGATTTAATTTTTTTAAAACTTACCGAAATAAAATGGCATTGTATGTACATTCAGAAAATAGAATTTTTTATTAAGCCTCCAAATGTGTCAGATCATTTTGGTCCACCCTGTATTAAGGGCAGTTGGTGTGTATGGATGTATGTCCGGATGAAACTACGAAAATAAAACAATTAACGACAAAGTGATATATATATATATATATATATATATATATACATATTGAATATCACATTGCGTTCTGTGCAAAAATTATGAAGATTTGATTTATATTCAAAGATATTCAAAAATCAAAATATACGTAGAAATAGCATTGAAATTCTACTTAAAAATATCCAGCATTTGTAAATATCACAAGTAAATAAATCAATACACCAGGTTTTTTTTCCTCTTCTACCCAGGCGATGCTGGGTAGCTACTTCTAGTTGTCTATAAATGGAAGACAAACTAATGCAATGTTACGCAGAATACACCAAATTAAGGAGACGCGCTCATTGTAACAGTCGTCGTCGGCCATGTGTAGCATATCAAACACCTTGCACTGTTAAACACTTCCTCGTTGAATGTGGAATGTGGAATTTACGCTCATATCAGAAAACAATTTTTCAACGGAAATAACATGAAGTATTTGTTTGAAGATGTTAACATAATGCCATTTTGTCCTTCTTGAGAGAAATAAATATATATCGAAAATTATGATTCAGATATGAAATAAGTCCATGAAACAATCTACTATAAATACACCTGTAAAGCAGAATTCATTATCACGTGTTGTCTTGCACTTTGTTTAAAGACAAAATATTTGCTTTCAAATCATATATATATATATATATATGTATGTAAAAATGAAATTGGAATTGAATCCGACGATATGTAGAAAGAATGAATAAAGAAAGAAAAGAAAGTACAGAATGGATAATAAAGGATGAATTTAATCAATATCACTTACACATGTGTTTCGGTCAGTTCATCTATGTGTTCATTATTCAAACTATTATTATTATTAAATAAACATATGAAATTAAAGAATAATAGAAAAAATGTAAGAATATTCCGTACACAAAGAAAATTCGACCTTCATCAGAGTGAAACTTTATTTGAACTAAAAAGTTTAACTTAAACAACGGCGACAAGTATTCTAACAATTATGTGCTCATATGGCATCAAGTATTCCTATTCAATACGAATAATATTTAAACAGATCTACTGTAGTAGATTTAATTCTACTCGTGAGGCTGTTCTGATTGCAAAAAGTTCGTGATAATTGAAAAAAAAAAGAAAGAAACAGCTGAAATCGAGGTGAAAACAAGCGAACGACACGCGAGATATCACGAGTACTTCCATTGACAAACTGACCGAACAATGCGTTAAGATCTGAGTTGAAAAGGCCGGGAGGGGGTGATGCGCGCAAACAAATATGAGCGCTAAATTGTGTTCGGGTTTTGAAAATGTGTTCAGTTTTTAGAGCAATTTTTTTCGAAAAAATTGTTCGAATAATGGGGCGTTCGGATTCTGAGGGCACTCTATGAATAATACATGGAATCTAAAACAGGTGTTGGAGTGTTTTGTAATATAAGGTGTACTGATATTCACCACTTAAACTTATAGACTTTGCATGGCCGCGTGGATTAAAGCCAGCCAATTAACACGCTTGAATACGTGGTTAGATAACTACTTAATCGCCGATCTTGAAAGCCGTTCATTTGCACGTATTTGACATGGACGAACCGATCAGCCCCTGCTTAACACAAGGATTCTTCACTAAGGAACAACCAAAAGATTCTACCTAACACTAATGAACAACCAAAAGATTCTACCTAACACTAATGAACAACCAAAGGATTCTACCTAACACCAAGTTACAACCAAAGGATTCTTCAATAAGGAACAAAAGGGATCTCTACTGTAAAATGCTCTCACTTGAAGCCTAAAAATGGCCACAAAAATCGCAACAACAGGTACTACCAAAAAGTGTCAGAATTGAATTCTGGGTAATGGCAATGAAGGGGTACTTCATGCGACTACCACGACATTCTAAGAATTGCTGAATTGTAAAAAAAGTATTTGCATATATGAAAAGAAATGTATTTAATAAAAGAGACATGACGACCCGATGAAAATTCGGGATTTGTATTCACTTCTTGTAGTGTTGGAGCACCGGTAGAAAGATAGGACTTAGCAGAAATCCAGGTTAAGCCTAATTCAAGGTGAGGCAAGAGAAAGAATGTGTTGTAGGAGAAGGAGGAGGAAGAGGAGGAGTGGGGAGGAAAGGCAGAAATAGATCGCAGGATTTATTTTTTTGTACTTTTTTTGTTTTGTTTTTTATGCGCATTAGAAGTAAGGCGCTGCTCAAATAGTAAAAATGTTGAGAGAAAAAGAAAAAGAAAAAAAATGAGAAGAAGCCGTGCTGATGCAATCAGGCAGTATATCAAATATTGCATTCTTTCGCTGATTTTTATTTCCTTCGTGTTAAGTCATTTTCTCTGCTTAATCTAGCTTGCTGTTAGCTTGAAGCTATTCATTTCTTTAACCTGCCCGTCTGTCTGTGAAATCTTATTATAATGGAGATTGTGTGTTTGTATGTCTATAACCGAAACGATTTTACTACTCAAGTCACAATTCCCTTACTTATTTACGTCACATTCCCCATGATTTTATATTTATTTAAACCGCAATTATTAATAAAATTGTTTTACATTATTAATACTGTTAACTAAATCTACATATTAATAACATGCAATTGTATTTATATATACAACAAAATAGCGGTTAACAGTGCGAACGGGAAGGCTATTTTGCCTATTGATATCAAAAATTTGATAAATATGTGCTTAGTATTATTGATTTCTAATTGTTTGGTTTTATTTTAATGAAAATCACGGAAATAAATCTTAAAAGAAATACATTAATAAGAAGAAATAATTGTAATTTTATTCTTACTTCCTAATTTAACTAGATAATTAAATTAGGAAAATTTAGCAATGAAAAACGGGAGTGATGCAAGTTTCAGTTCTATTTTTCGATTATACCCCTCTGTTTCAAATCTTTATTTGCATTCTTATTTAGTTTCATTAGGCTTTCTAATTTAATATAATATTTTATTACTTTAAAATTTAGATACTTGCAGTATTTAGATACTTGCATACGTATATTTGCTTGTGAAGATAAAGATGGGCACAGTGACAATCTGAAAGTTTTATATTTTGGCGAATTGCCAGTTCACTTGAATGAGGAATCAAATAAAGACCTCCTGGTCAAGTTTAAACGGTGAAAAAGCTTGCAACAAACCTTGTTGCGACCTTGCAAGTGGGTAAAAAGGAGTCGTAACCTTAGGTCTAGTAGAATTAGTCCAGAAAAAAACGTAGTACCTTCGTGAGTGGTGACAAGGTATTTATTTACCAAGTCGACCAATCAAAAGGAAAGTAGACACCAACCACATTTATAAATTACTAGGCAATCTTTATTCCTGCTTTCCTCCCTCAGAAGAGTGTAGGTGAGTAGTTTTCATTTTTTTCGACAATATCTTCGATATCTACAACTCATTTCTTAGGTCACTGCAGGATCACAGTGTAATGGTTAACGAAATAGGTTGGCAAACAATTATTAGCGAGTGATTGATTGGTTGCTTTGTTTTACGGCATATCAACACTTTTGGGTCATTTAATGCCGAATCAAGTCGTTTTGATATCAGGTTGCTTACAGTTCCTGCTGTTACTTAAATGGTCACCTATCTAAGTATTGAACAGACGCATCGTTGCTTAACTGAATTTTTGAGATGAGGCTTGATAATTTGTCTTGTCGGCAACAAGTGCAGTACCTGCTATTACTAAGTGGTCACCCATCTAAGCAGTGGACAGGCTCATCGCTGCTTAACGTTGGGGATATAGTTGTAACTCGTACTTTTGGTGTGACTTGAATGGAAGCCCAGTCGAAAATATTACTTAAACTCATGTCCACTTGTCCTGTTAGCTGAGGCAGTAGAATACGCTTCGCAATTCTGGTAAAATCCCTCCAATGGGGCCACCTGTTGGCCGTGGGTGGCGACCCGTGATGCTTAAGGATGGTATCCGGATAAATGAGTAGTCCATGATATGCAACGCTCTCTTAAGCTAGACGGGCGGTCGGAGAGGCCCCTCTGATCAATCGGCTAGTCACGCCAATCCCTGGCACGTATATGATTGCCCCGACCCCATTGCGGCAGACCCGCAACCCTTTTTATCATAGTTGTGCTAGAAGGCTATAATTGAGGGTATTAGTGTCCTAGGCATGACGTTAAACTGCATCTAGTGGTGAGGTTCCGATTCTGGAGCTCTTGAGAAAGTGGCGTACCCCTTCATTGCCATTACTCCTAGATCCACTCTGACCCGGAGTGGTAGTACCTATTAGGGTCCCATATATGGGTTAAATAAATCAAAAATGAGTTTTAAAAAATGAGTTTAAATATTGAATTCCCAACAATAATGAATCAAACAAAAAAGTCTTGGGCTTAAAATAACCCCACAAGTGTTGACATACCGTAAAATTCAACCAGCCATTCGCCATGTCCACACGCGTGCGTACAACTAAAATTACCCCACCTTGAAGGACTTTCTTATAGCTTGAAAATATTACTTGTTACAGTAATTAATATTACTTTATGAAGAACTACAAAGAAACTTCATACGCGTTGTGGGAAAGATTGTGAGCACAAAGTTGTGAATGGATATTCATACTCCTTGGCCAAATCTCAAAATGTGTCTATGTTTTTTAGCGGCTTTGAGTTCTATCACAAGAAAGAAAGAAAGAAAAAGTCTTAACTTTAAATCAGAACACATGCACGAATGCACATGATAGCTAATACTTCTGAAATTTGATTTTATAAGCATCTGAATGTAGTGACTGTCTGGAATGCGTATTTGTATCTTGGGCGTGTGCATCTACGAATTCAAAAAGAGCACGTGACTCGCACCAAATAAATTAGAATCTGGATTCGAGGTCGAGACCAACGCGACGATTCTGTTTGATGAAGATGAAATGGATCTGACAATTTGTATCTCATTTCTGCGAAATATGCTGAGGAATTATTAATCACTTAGGTCGTTTTTAGATTCTACGACCGTTATGTTACGCAATCAGATATATACAAGCTAAGACAAAAAAAACCTCCACTACCTCAAGCCTGGGCGTCTCAGAACTAAAATAACTTAAAAAAATGAAATCCTTCTCGACTGAACTATGATCTAATTAACGCCGAAGGTAGAGGACATCTCATCAGAGTGCAATAGTTAGCAAGCTGAATCATCATATCACTGTTGGTGAGTTCGATTCTCATCGGATGCCTCATACTTGAGGCCTTGTACCACAACTTCTTATGTGTCTGTTAAGCAAAAAATGCGTTTTTTTTAAATGATCGTAACGCTTCTGGGATTGATGGGTGTGCAAAAACAATGACGCGATTATTTGAATGAGATCTTCGTAAGGTCTACAAATGCCTAGTTTGCTCAACCAGACAAACTATTCAAAAATGATTTCCCAAGTTGAATCATTGCTATGTTCGGACGGACAAGATACAATGAAAGAAGGCCGGGAGGTACAACAGCCGAAACGTTTTATATATCACGATAACGATAACAGTCCGAAAAATAAGAATAATACATATCAAGCTTCAACTAAAAAATTCAGACAGATACATTACTTGTTATTTACTAAGGTTAAACTCCCTCGCTGACTGGCTGATACCGACTTTAGGCCTCCCGTCGACTTTACTTTACTTAGTCTTACTCATAGGTCATATAGTTCTTACAGTACTTGTTATGTGGGGTGGGAAGAGTCCCGGTGACGTAGCGGCTAACGACTGCGAGGACTATACTCTTGGGAAAGGTACGAATCCCCTCATTCCCACTAATATGGTTTAAACCGTACCACTACTGTTCTGCTTCAAAGATAGCTTTGCCATTAATTGGTTGGTTGGTTTCTACGGCATGACAACCCTTGTTGGGTTATTTAATGCATAAGTCGTTTTGTTTTATTCATTCTTGATGGGTATTCAAGTTTCTCTTAAAACTCAAGTTCTTTAAACACATTTAAAAAAAAATCGTCTTTTCTATTTAATCCACAGATGAGACCGTAACAGTACTACCACTCCTGGTCAGAATGGACCTGGGGGTAATGGCGATGAAGGGGTAGTCCACACTCCCTAGAGCTTCAAAATTGGAACTTCACTATTAAATGCAGTTTAACGTCATACTTCAGGACACTTTTGGTATTGAATAACCCACAACGGTTGATATGCCATGAAACAAAGAAAACAAATAAAAGTACTTGTTATTTACTTATTATTGTGTAGTTCTGTGTGTCAGAGACCCGCGCACACCCAGTACGAATCTATCTTATTTTTTATTTATGTATTACCCTGTATCAAGCGTCACATTTTAGATATGTTGTTGGCATCCTTTCGTCTGCGAGAGACGATGGAGTAGAGTCCAATATTTTTTTGAACTACGTAGTCTGGGCGGGTTCATATGGAAGATGAGCTGTTGCCCAAGTAGCAACCCCTCATCTCCACACAGCCACTGTGATACAAAGGAAAGGCAAGAAGCCAATGCAGTTTGGCAGTGGTAGTGTCGCAGGAGTTGCTGGGTAGCACTGAATTTCAGCATCACACCACGTTAGGGACTCTGGCTCCTGATTTGTATTCGGGGTTTTGGTATTAAATAACCACGAAGCTTGATATGCCATGAAACAAACAAACCAAAAAAGTTTTGTTACTTATTATTGCCTAGTCCTATGTGCCAAGGCGATCCAGTAAGGATCTATGTAGGACTGTCTCTGAAGCCACCTTGGCGCAACACCATAAAATCTAGAGGTCCAGAAGAAAGCGGCGGCAACAAAGCACCAGAACATCAATATCTTCAAGGACAGCCTTCACATGTGACATCTGTGATCGAGAATGTTTTTCGAACATAGGACTACACAGAGGCGCTGTATCTTTAGGGGCACAAGAACTATATAGTGTTCCGAGACTACAATACGAATAAATGTTCCAGAGACACGCGCACATCCAGTAAGGATCTATGTTATTTTTTAATTTATGTATTACCCTGTATCAAGCGTCACATTTTAGATACGAAATTCCCTAATAATGTTAACATCTGTGTCAGCCACTTAAACATTTTTCAATAACCAAATTACCATCAGAAATTCAATTACTTACAGACTAAATCTACGTATCAAAAATGAATATGAGGTTTACATACAGGAAATATAGGATTCCCGAGTATTCAGGATTTAGTGCTATCAATCTTGAATAAGAAACCTTGCCTTAAGACCTCTTCGGTGGAGATTAAGCTCGATGTGGACTCGATTTTCAAATTCCCTATCGGTGAGGCTTATATAATACGCTGGCTGTGTTCCGTTCAAAGGGATCAGACCACACCCTCCAAAGGGTTGTCCTTCACAACGTGTACTTTCTAGACAATTTAGACAATTTCATCTG
This sequence comes from Doryteuthis pealeii, assembly GCA_023376005.1. Classification (NCBI taxonomy): domain Eukaryota; kingdom Metazoa; phylum Mollusca; class Cephalopoda; order Myopsida; family Loliginidae; genus Doryteuthis; species Doryteuthis pealeii. The sequence goes on along the minus strand of CM042141.1, from coordinate 76,571,363 downwards.
ACTCGGTGTCCAATCATCTAAGAAGCTGTATCTATAAGCCAACCCGATGCTGGTCTAAATTACAAAGCTACGATTGCTCATGGCCAGAAATCATACCGAGGATTCATGATTAAATATGACTTATATGTTATGATGACACTTTTGATATAGAAAAGAATTATAAAATGTTTTATCATAAAAATGCACTGTAAATAATAGTACGATAAGAATATGTTATAATCTATATTTATAATTCGTACTTCTGTTTGTATAGTTATTTTATAGGCTCCCTAGCATTTAGAACTTATGAACTGAAACTTGACATGTATCGTCCTAAGGGAACTGTGGAGGCTGTTGACTATCCGGCTGGCGGGTAACTTAAATTTCAAATTTTGGAGCATCCAGAAAATACTTGAAAATTGAGTTTTTTTTTATTTTCCTTTCATTTTGTTAAAAAGAGAAAATAAAGAACAGTAAATACAGGGTGCCCCCCCCCAAAAAAAAAACCAAATATTGTAATTAAACTGTTAATTCTAATTTTATGTTTTTTTCTTTCAGAATATACAGTCAACTTGGAGCTTAAAAGATTGTAAAAATGATTTTTCCAATATATCATGGTTAACCAAGAAAAAAACATTTTGCCTGGAGGCCTATTTCATCAAAAAATCATACACTGTAGTGCAAGCCAATTTTTTGAGAAAGTTTCGATGTCGCCGTGCTCCATCAAAAAGCAGGATTTTTGACTGGGTCCAGAAATTCAGAGAGTTTGGAACTGTGCAAAATCCTAATTCTAAAGGTCTAAGAGACACTGGTCAGAAGGTGAGTGCTAAGACAGAAAGAAACATTGCAAGTTTGCCTCCAACGCCGTGGTGCCCATTTGCAGGATATTTTAGACAGAGAATGCCTTTAAAGTAAAGCAAGCAAGATAACTGAAACTTTGAGGAATGGTTGTACAAAAACCGAAGTTTAAGTCCAACAGGTTTCTTGAAATTTTATAGACGTTGATAAAATTTATTTGGGTTCTGTTTTTTTTTAGGGGGGGCGGAGTTACCCTGTAACTTCAAAAATCCCGAAAAAAAGATCAAACTTGAAAGTGAATGAATAAAAGCTATCAGGTTGTACCATATGAAATACCCATTTTAAAATTAATATATAAAATCAATCAGGTGATATAGCCACATTAAAATGAATGAATAAAAACTATCAGATGTACCATATGAAATGACCATTTAAAATTGACATGTTGAAAATATCAGGCTGTACCATATGAAAAGATCACTTAAAAACAACAATAAAACAATAACCAAGTTTTATTTTCATCTTATGTGAAAAAAAAAGAAAGAACAAATAAAATAAATCAACACAGTCTTGTTGGATTACTAAAAAACAAAACAACTTAATTTGAGGGTTTACACATGATTTCATCAGCTCGAATGTTTGAAAAAATTTACTTCGTATTTTCTGTCAATTTAACCGTAATCTTTAATGTTTCACTTAACAAGCTTGTTTTAATATTTTTCATTGAAAAGAAAATCGTGAATATCTAATAACTAAATTACAAAAACAATAAATTTTAATGAATGCCATTTAGGCTTCCGTATTTAATCTTATTAAATATAATTCAGTGATCACTGTAAAAATAGTTTCATTATCTTAAAAATCGAAGGAATATAATTTCATTAATAAATTCAGTATACGTGGATGCTTCACCATCACAACGCACTTGTCCACACTGTCCTGAATATCCGAGAGTTCCTGGCCCAGAAGAGCATCACTGTGCTGGAGCAACCTCCCTACTCGCCTGGCCTGGCTCCATGTGATTTTTCCTCTCCCCAAGCTCAAGGGGGTCATCAAGAGAACCAGTTTTGAGGATGTGCACTACATAAAAAAGTGCCGTGACGACAGAACTACGGAGAATCCTGGAAGGATCATTCCAGGAGTGAATGCAAGCGTGCACAGAGAAGGATGGGGAAATGCATTAGACCCAAGGAGGATTACTTTGGAGGGGATTACTTGTAGTTTGTGGAACTTTTTTTTATCATACCTCGTATGTATCTATAAAAATATGTTGAAATTTTAAACACAAAATATAATTTTAATCGAAATTCTCATTTGATTAAAAGCATAGTCACAATCATAAAAAAAATCTAAATAAAAAAATAAAAAATAGAAATAAAAACAGAGGGGGGGGGAGTAGAAATCTGGAAACATTTATTCAGTGATTTTTTTTAAATCAGTATTTTTTTTTAATCACCCATTTTTTACATAATATTCAAAATTCTTAGGAAAATTGAATAAATACTTTATTTTTGTGAGAAATCAAAAATATGAAATTTTCTTCATCGCAAATTTACTGATATATTTTCTATAAATTAAATGGTATTAATTATTTTTGCCATGCGTCTTGCGTAATATGTAAGTAAAAGTAAAGTCGTCGGGGCGGCTTAATGTCGGTATTAGCCATGCAGCGAGGGAGTCTATCCCCTTTTCACTAGCGCTAGACCAAGGAGATTATTTTAGCGTCTGAGGTGGAGCGCCACACCTACCATCAGCTCCTTTACCGCACATACCCCTGTGCTACTCATACGATGAGTTGGCGAGGGCGAGTATCGAACTAGGAACATTGTGGTTTCTAGCCGAACGCTCTACCGACTGAGCTAACCCGGGTAATATGTAATTAAGTAAATTAGGCAAAGTGGTCTATTGTCGGTATCAGACAGACAGTGAGGGAGTCTATCCCTTTTCACTAGAGCTAGACCCGGGAGATTGTTTTTATGTCTGAAGTGGGGCGCCACACAGATCCAAGCTGCACTACTTATGCGCTATGTTGTTGACAGCCGGTATCAAACCTGGAACCTTTCAATTCCTAGGCAGGTGCTCCACAGACCAAGCTAAAACGGCCCCTATAGTTGTATTCACTTTACACCATAATGGCACACCCTACCATACGAGTAGTATGTATGCTATTTTGAAAACGTATTCAAAAAAAAAAAAAAAATAGTAAACAAAAAGATGCTTTTTTGAAGCATTTCATATGTTCTGCTCAAGGTTAATTTTCAAAGAATTCTTCATATATAAAATAATATAAAATCAATTTGTTTACCGGGTATATTTCACGGTGGAATCGAAATAGATGTATTTCATGGGACACTTACCTGTAAAAAGAAAGAAAGAAAAGAAAAATATTAGCACGGACAAATATTGAACATTATTTCAACGTACATACATATGTTTATGAAAACAAAGTAGGATTGTATCATTTGGATTATTCAGACTATTGACCTCATCTTTATTGTTATTTGTACAACGTTTCGGACGATGTACCCTCCGGCCTTCTTCAGGCATTTCTTGTCGGACTCGGGAACCTTCTTGTCGTAATTGGGAGCCAGAAAAGACTTGGGTTCAAAGTTCCGTGATAGCTCCCGATTACGACAAGAAGGTTCCCGAGTTCGAAAAGAACGTTCACAGTCCGACAAAAAATGCCTGAAGAAGGCTGGAGGGAACATCGGTCGAAATGTGTAGATGATAATAAAGATGAGGACAATAGTCCGAATAATCCAAATTATCAAGCCTCATCTAAAAAATTCAGAGAAAAAGTAGTATTGAACTTATTCAGTAGTAATGCTAGCTTGCTAAACATTACACCGCAATGGGACACCCTTACCTCTTTCAACAGCATGTTATTCACTGAAAAATTTGAGTTGGCCAAAAACATTTAAATATTCTGAAATTGTTTGTGTAACCGAAAGCAAAAACAGCAATCAATTTCCCCAATCACAGAAGTCCTCTGACAGTTTTTTGCCCGCAACAATAACACAGTAGTGCTTGCTGAATCCGTCACAAGTTCACTCATTCAACGCACGTCTCTCTTCACGTTAAGAAAATCAAACCCAACTCACCATGGTGTGAGAAGGTAGTCCTTAAATAATAAGTAACTGCCTCCCCAATGTCCCCCACGTGCTAATAAACTTTCTCCCCACCCCATTGATTTCTGCCTTGAGAAACGAATAGATAAATACAGAAGCTTGTAGCTGCAAGATCTTACATCTTCAACAGAGGTGACAGTAGTCTGACTAGGAGCCACTGCTCACGGCGAGGAGGTTGCGAGTTCAATATCTATAGTCATCCACTACACTCCCTCGCGCAGGTCGGACATATACGGATGCGCTTGGTTCTTGGAGGTAGGGAATCTTCTAATCCACATATTCTTATTTATAAAAGTAACTAGAGGAAGTACATGTTTGGTAGGAGACCAAGACTTTAATCATAGCTGAGGGATTGTAGATCGTTTCGATCTACAAGATAAATATTCAATACGTAATTATTAATTTGTTTTGTTTTGTTAAACCATTAAAAAAAAACTAGCAAAAACCCACCCTCCGGCGGTGTAAAAGTTGATTTTGAAAATATATCACCTGAAGGGTGGAGTTAGAAATTCAATGTCAAAGAGTTTGTACCATAATTAATTAAAATCATCAAAATTATTAAAGGAGTAAAAAAATAAAATAATTTGAAATGGAAACTTAGTTCTGATAACTTTAAATATATATCAAAATAAAAAAACTATATATAAATATATAATACTGGGTATGTATTTATTAAAACTTGTTTTAAAAAAACAATGAGGATCGTCTAAGTTTGCATGCTCAAATTTTGAGTGTATTTATTTTGTGTTATGGCGATTTCTTAATGTGACGTAAGCAGTGACGTAGTTTTTGTTACGGAAAAATAGAGACCAAATCCCTATTATTAATAGGTGGTTTATTTCAATATAGCGGCTTGTATAAGTTTATTTCCCATTATCATGACAGGTTAGGTCAAAATGATGGTTGATTGATTTTAACGGCAGTCAATCTGTCTAGGGCTATTTTATGTCTAAAGGTTAGGAAATCACGTTCATTGTACGTTCATATTTACATTATTGGTTTAATTGTTTCTTAAGGTGTAGTGTAGCTGGAAGTGTTATGTGAGGGGACGTTTTGTTGAGGTGACGTTAGCAGGTAGATTTGAATATTTACATAAATACGCGTAAGTGCAACTATATAGGTAAAAATAAACGGCGAACAGTTACCGTTGAGAAGGCTCTTTGTCGCGGACATGTCGTATCGAGTACATTTGATACCCTCTTCTCAACCAAACACGATTGCTGTTGGTTACTCTACCAATTCCATCTGACTTTGCAAATAATTTTTTAACACAGTCCGATCAAATTCCAATAATTTTAAAACAGATCTCTCTGGTCCATAGATCCTTTCCATTAGAAAGTTTAGAAGTTCGTCATAGACAATGACATCACTCCATGTCGTTCATCAGTTGTGGACACTCTGGTGGCTAGTTAGTCCAATTCTGGACTTGCAGATGCGGTCACATACATTGCCAGGGAAATTCCCATCTGCATTTGGTGGTCCATGACGACGAATACATCATCGCTCTGCAGCCCTGTTAATCTCGATATAGAGCTGCTCAGCTCCTGTGCGCATGCATCTCGGATTGGAGGCAAGATCTTCCAGGCTTAAAGGTGTAATGGTGCATTTCTTCAGCGTTGTCTTAATATGACTTTGAACCGCTTGGGGGCGTCCTGTCATTCATGTGCCATCTGCGAGTTCCCCATAAAGTGTTTTGCAAGAGAGTCTGTCCGCAGGCATATGGATGGCGTGATCCAGCTATCGCAGTTGGCTCTGCGATAGCATGGTCTCAATGCGAGCGAGCTCTTCGAATTTCTGAATGGGGAATTTTGTGCCACCACTTTACGCCCAGTATGCGTTGTAGGCTCATAGATACGACTGAAAGGTATTACAACAGTCATAAACAAGGTCTAAGAACACTATCTACCCTATTATAGATGCATGCCTTTCCAAGGGCATTAAGAAAGTGAAACTGTGCGTGAGGTATTTCAAGTGGAAAGAGGCTGCACAGACCCAGTCCACTATCTTAGCAGTCCCGCAGTTGGTCCAGTGGCAGGGGAAGTCCGAGACGACTGGGCTGCCGAGCTTCTGCATGGGTGCTGTCTCAGATAGTATTGAGTCACTTCACGAGAGGCAAGCCTCCCCGGAAGCCCCAGCGTTTGCACCCAAGCGCCATGTTGTGTATCCCAAGTATCCCAACCCTACTACTATCGATCGACGTGGATAGCCGTTGGCTCCCCTGGACCACATCCGTCTTTTGACAGCTCTTGTTTTTAGTGATGCTGGGTGACCACACACCCACCTAACCAGACAAACCGAGGCATGCATGATGGACGTGACAGTTTAGTCACCAGCAGACCGACCATGAAAAAGGTAGTACTAGATTACATGGTAATATTAGCACGTAAGAAAGAAGACCTGACCTCACACATCCCAAGCATTCAGTTCAAAATGATATGCAAAAGCTTTGACTAGGATTAGAACTCGGGTCGCCGATTCTATTTCCTACTACAATAAAATGTGAAAGTATTTTTTTAAAGTACGTAATGAAATACACATTAGGCTCATAATTTGTGCTTATGTAAGAATACTCGTTTTAAATACGTAGACGACTACGAACACGGATGTTTCAAGCATCTGACACTTCTATTGTAAGTTTTCTATTACATCTGGTAGAGAACATAAAAAGAATTTAGAAAGCGCTCAGTTAACCGCGAAAAAAACTATTAGAATGAGAATACTAGATAATTAATTTAGAGCGCAAATAATAAGTTTTTTGTTATATCAAAATTTGAAAATTAGTTCCTTTATCATATTTACCTCCTATCAATACTCTACTCTCTTTACATAATATTATTTACGCAGATTGTTTAATGAGGTCAAATCGATAAAATACTTATTAAACTAGCATAAAAGTTGCTTCCATATTTATGCTAATTCTTATACATATTGTAATGACAAACGATAACACCGAGAGACTTTGGAAAACTTTATTCAACTTAGAATAATTGGTACACTTACTGAGAGCCTATATACTCTAGAAATCACTAGGGAGTTCTCCAAAGGCGAGGTAATCATAAAATAGGGGAGGTAACTCTCAATTACTTATTACACATATCTATCAAGATTTGTTTGTTATAATGTCATGACTGTATATATTCATCCAACCCTCCGCCACAAAAGCAAGTTGTGACATAAGATATTTTTTTAAGAGGAGTACAGTTGATTTGAATTCAGAGTTTTACTTTTAATGGTTAATAAAATGGCAGTTGCCGATTATATTAAAAAGGGGGAGTAAGAACCCAAAATGCAGTAACGGAAAACAACAAATGCTGAATTCGAAATCAAGCACCAAAAAGGAAAAGCGGGAATTTTTCAGTAGTTCAGAGAATGACAAGACGAGTGGTCACGCAACAAATCAGCTCCAGTATCAGCAAAGAAAAACAAGATAAAATAGGAACTGTTAATACCACAATATAAAAACAAAGGACTATGCCCGGTATGCTATTATACATGTCTGTAATTCTATTTTAATACATATTGTTATTTTAATACGACTCCGTTGATTTCTTTCATTGTGTTGAGTTTTGTTTAAAAGTTAGTAAGTTGTGTAAACCTATATAAAATATATACAACACCCAGCTTGCTACATACTCCTCCTACACTGGTTGCCTAACCAAAGCTAAAGAACCCAGTTTACAATTTACCCCTAACTGGGAAAGAACAGATGAATTCATGCATTTTCCAAGGCGCAAAATGAAACGTAAACAACCTCGTCCAAGATTTGAACCGAGTAGGCGATTTCATTTCCGTTACGTAAACCACGCCTGTTACGAACATATGTTAACACGTTGACTGCATATTATACATATACACCACTATGTATGTTACTGGTGTACGTAGTGGTACATATATGTACCATTGCAAATATTTCACTTCCTTTTTTTTAAAACAATATTTAGAATATATACTTTCATAAAAATATATAAATTGAATTAGATATAAATAAGTAAATAAACAAATAAATATAATAATATATTGATAATATATTAATATTAATAATAATAATAATAATAATAATAATAAATGATTAAATTGATTTATATTACATCCAACACGAAATATTATACATCACCATAGCCACCAAACACAAATACGCTCTTTCATACGCACATACACACGTGCAATCCCGCGTTAGGATACAGTCTTAACGTCACATCCAACACGCATTTTCATGGACACGCGCATGACAACATACGCACAAACAAACAAAAAAAAACCGCATTCACGTAAACATGCAACACGAGAATACAGTTATATAAAAAAATACCATCATTTCAAAAAAAAAAAAAAAAAAATTCATTTAAATTGAAATGCCATAACTAGACTACTTCAGTTCCAGTGATCTTTTGAAAAAGAGATTTTATCTAAAATTCAAGAATTAAATATAGGTTAACACACAACACCATTGTTACCGTATTATTTTTTTTTCTTTACACGTACATTGTGATAGCATTCTAAATCAACCTCCTAACCAATATATACACAATGCTTCAAGCAAATTATAAAACTCTTATACTTTCATAACATAGCAGTATCTACATATGCTACTTAAAGACTACTTAAAAACAAAAAGAAATCCCAGATCCTCTCTTATATCTGCAAAGGTGGTTAGAAAACAAACACAAAATAAAGAAAAAAAAAGAAAAAACAACGAAACGTTTCCACGTTTTGGGGATTATATATATATATATAGTCATCCACAGACGCGTATTTCGACTTATCAAGTCTCTTCAGTGTGGCTAGACATTTGCGAGCTACCTACAGCCAGGTTAGAAATCCGATTGTTTTAGCAGCAGTCTGACAGCTTACCCTCACGGCTATCATCACCCACAGAATACGAAAGGGATTTAACTCTTTTAATACACACATCTGTATGTATGTAAAGGCCGTCATAGAGTGCTCCATCCCATTTTATAGGAGAGCGTTGCGTTTACGCTTTAGTTGGTGGCCGTCAGCGATATCCCCTTTCAAAGTGCTCAACCCCACAGGAAAAGGAGCGTAATTATCAGTAGTAATAGTAATAGCGGAAAAGAATTAAGGGTTTACCATTGTTTCGATCTAATTGATCTCATCAGGACCCTGCCTGGCTTTTCTGATAGTAACGGTTGAATGCTATGTTTGTTCATCTTTGTCCAATTGTTGATTATTCTATTTGTTTATTGATTTCATAGTTCCCACTTCAAAAATACGAAATAGCATAATATAAACATATCTTCTCTTTATTTAATCTAAATTACCCAGATTGTCTAACAGTGAACACTACAAGGAAACCCTATCAGTTTATAAAGAATGAGAAAGTAACACCTTGATATCATATCATATCCGGTTGGTTAATAGCTGAAGAATGCCTTCTATGAAAGAAAGTTTTTCGTGGGTATTAGGAAAGTGGCGAGAGCTTTTTGTAGATAAAACATTGTGGATGCTTGTAACACAAGAAAGGATGTCGGCACAAAAGGAGATGATTACAAGAGAAAGGTCTGCTTTGTTGAATTTAAGCTTAGTTTGATATCAGACGCCTCCTTAGAAAATGAAAAAAAAAACTAGTGATGATAAGTATGTACTATTTTCATTGTACCTATGTACGTAAACAAACAATTCACTCAACTTTATGCAACTTCAACAGTACGTTTTTTGCATTGTGTATATTACAAAGTTATATCAGCCTTTTCAGGGGAAGCGCGGTGGTGTACTGGTTAGAGTCGTAGCAAAGACGAAGCCACAGTTCACATAGCGCTAATACCATTGGGAAAGGTATAAATCCAACTATTCTCCCTCCAGCTATGGGTAAATAGTAGGGCAGGTTAGGCTCTTTAACCTTGGTTAGGCAACTAGTCTAGAAGAAGGAAAACTCTGAATTCAAGCCTCTTAAATCTCCGCTTGGTGTGGTCACTACTAGAATAGGCTCAGGCCTACTTAGTGATCTATTTCAATTTTTAAAAATTGTTGCATTCAAGCTTATTCTGATATCAGGCGCCTCCTTAGAAAAGGAAAAAAAAAGACCCTGGTACTGATAAGTGCGTATTATTTTCATTGTACCTATGTACCTTTGGGAAAGGTGAACCACCTCAACCCTTCAGCTATTGGTTAAATGGTAGGGACAATCATATAAATACTAAGACATGACGTGACCAGCCAATTGATCGAAGGGGTCCTCTCCGCCCGTCCATTTAGCTTAAGTAAAAGCCAAAGTTGAGTTTTGTATGTCATGGACTGCTCCGCTACCATGGTTCCATCCTAAACCATCATGGGTCGCCTTCCATGGCCAACAGGTGGCCCCATTGGGGGTTTATCCCCCTCCAATGTATTCGGGGTATTCTAAACCGCAGCCAATAGGGATAGTTTATATTGAATGCCAAAACCAGCCTTGTACAAGAACAGTAGTACTATTTAACCCATAAAGTGAGGGGTTATTTACATTTACTCAAAAATAAACCAATCTTAAGTGAAAGATAAAAAATATTACGTTTTAAAAATAAAATAATCGTTTTAAATGTAAATAAGCCTTTTTTTCATCTTTATCAAAAAGATTTTCAGCCGGACGGTACGGCTGAGAAATATGAGCATCTTCGCATATTGTAAGCTAACATTGTTCTCCGTACCAAATCGGGTAAGCGTACATCCGTATCAAGAAAATATAACCCGTTAAATTGTGACATTTCCTTCACGTTCAGATATCAATATTTGATCCACCGAATCGAGTAATTTCAATTTGTCTTTACAGTGTGCACCAGGTAGGTGATTAAGAACAGCGGCTGATTTTTCCCTGTTCGGAAATTACAGAAAATTACAGTCCACCCAAGTTATTCCATTTACGGAAACGATAGTTAATGTAATGTAATAGACAGTTTACAATATACATTAATTATATATTATTGTAATGTGTTATTTAATGCCTTGTATTGTGCATGTAATGTACAATTAGGAAATTGATATGTCACCGATATCTTCTAATCACAAAAGTCGCACTTAATGTAAGATCTGATATGATGGACAATTACACAAGTTTACAGGCAGATAAGGTGTTTCAGATGGTTGCCAATGTATATTGTTATGTAGTTATTTGTTTTTATGCCTCCTCGGGCATCTATCCCTTTTACTACTTCTTAAATTAACTTTAAAAAATGTAGATTAGAGCTAATCTTAGCATAGAACATACACTTGATACAAAATCTATATACAGTATTATCACAATATCTATATACAATATTAATACAATATTTATATATATATATAGATCAGATTTAAAATATTTCATGTCAATCCATCCTGATGTGAAGTCTAGAAAATAAAATAAACAGACAAAATAATTTTAAAAAATTTATCTGATAGCACCGCGAAACGATAACAGATATTATCACTTTAAATCAGAGTTGACCTGGGAGTAATGTCAATGAAGTTGAGGTTCCAGTTATGGAGAGTGTGGAACTCTCATCTTTTTGGGGAGAGGGAGTCTGATCGCCCTACAGGGGATATAGTGTAACCCCTTCGACAGGCTGGGCTCTTCCTGTGGCCAAAGTGTCACAAGTTCGATTTAATATTGCATACTACGAGGAAAACGGACGTCTCGCGAGGTGGTTTTAGAAATAACTAAGATGTGACACAAGGTCGCAAGTATAGGGAATCGAGAATGATCCAACTCGCTATTCAGTAGTAATGAATCTGCAAAATTAGACTGCTAACCATTACATCACGATGGGACACACTTACCCATCTCATTTGCCACGGATAGGACGTGACACCGGGTCCAAGTAAGGAAAATCCAGTGAAGATCGAACTCGCTATTCAACAGTAACGAATATCCAAGACTAGCTTGCTATTTCACCATGCTTGGACGCCCTAATATATTTGCTATTAACGTTTTTATAATAATTAGTCTAACAGAAGAAAACTGAATTCAAACTTTGTAAAACCCCGCTTTCAAAAATTGGTCTTGAGAAATTTACTAAGCTCAGCTATGGTACAAGGCCAGAAAAGTGAATCAAACTCACTGACAATAACTATTGTGTAATCTAACTTGCTATCCATTAGACCACGTGAGGTTCCCGCGGTTCCATCTTTCCAAAAACTATAGTTGGAGGTCGTGCTGTAATGGATAGAGTCGTAGGAAATGGACTCTTCGACCCGAGTTCAAATCCTGAACGAAGCTACAGTTCACAAAGCACTAGTACTCTTGGGAAAGGTATGAATCCAACTACTCCCCCTCATCTATGGTTAAATAGTAGGGCAGACTGGGCTCTTTAACCTTGGTTAGGCAACCAGTCTAGGAGAAGGAAAACTGAATTAAAACCTATTAAACTCAGCTTGGGGTGGTCACTACTAGTCCTAATTAGTGATCTATTTTCACTAATACCAAGTTTAATATCCCAGTCTGCCCTACTATTTAGCCATAGCTGCGGAAGAGAATAGTTGGATTCATACCTTTCCCAATGATATTAGAGTTATGAATGCACTTCTGTCTAGAATAGGCTCAGTCCTAATTAGTGATATCTTACCAAAAAACAAAACAAACAAAAATGCCAATGAAATAAACAAAATGGATTCTGTACCTAAGAAGATACTTTTGCATTTTTGTTTCCCGCACTACAATCAAGATGCCATTCCATCAACTACGCAACGATACTCTCCGTAATAACATTTATAGAACATTTTTCTTCGTATGTATCTTAACTTGTAAGTTCCAGTTCTGACGCACCCGAACGAAATCCACGTTGACACTAATATTAATCCATGGTAAGAATTAGCCACTATCAAAGCAAATACACCGACAGTGAAGGAGATTAAATACATTGCATGAAACTCGTCTCATAAAATGGCTGTCATGAAATTTTCAATCCAAACTTTCAAAAACTGACAAGTAATCAGATACGTCAGTAACTGATAGAAAATTCTCACAAAAGAATCGTAGATGGTAAAGATAGGAACAAAATCTCAAGGGTGGAAGTGGGGTAGGCGTATAGAAGAAAAAAAGGAGAAAGTATTCGGTCGTTTTGAGGAGGGGAATAGATTGCTATATGTAGTATAGATATTTTACAAGACAACCGTTCAATTGTTTTATAAATTATTTGAAATCGTTTTTAAGCTAGTCTCGCAGATCACTTACTACTAAACAGCGAGTTCGATCCTCGCTGGATGCTCCATATTTGTGACCTTGTGTCACATAATACACGTGGCTAACAGGTTGGCTAAATGCCTACTCACGGCCTTCCATTGGGTAATTGTACGTCCAATCGAGGTGTAATTGTTAGCAAGTTAGTCCAAACATATCCATTATTAAACAGTGAGTTGGATCATCGCTGGATGCCCCATGCTTGTGACCTTGTGTATTTACCTAACCTGTTTTCCACGGGTATGGTAAATACATAGGTATGTATCCAAATATTCTTCCCCAAGCTATGGGTAAATTGTAGGACCGACTTGGCTTTTTAACCTTGGTATAGTAACTAGTCTGTGAGAAGAAAATCTGAATTCAAACCTGTTAAAACACCGCTTCCAAAAAATACATATATAGACTTTAAAAAGTATTTTGAGTTTGAGTTTTGTTTAACGGCATATCAACCTCTGTGGGTCATTTAATGCCAAAAAGGTTATTTTGGATTTCAGTCTTTTGGTTCTATGGCGATATTCTTTAAAAAGAGAGGGGGTTCTATCTAGACCTACAATAAAAAGCAAAGCTAATAAATATGTACCCAGATTTTTGGAGGACAATGCATGCCCCCCCCCACCGAACCAAGTAAAAAAATGAATAAATACAAATAAATAAATGATTGATTAACAGTGATTTAATGGTATATCAACCCATCTGGGGTTATTCAATGCTAGATGTTAGCGAACAACGTTGTGCTCTTATATTTACATCTTTGTAGAGTTTAAGAGTTTTTTTTATGTACGGTTATATCATATCAAGTATTCCTATCTAATACAAATAATTTTTCAATAGATCTATTTGACCTATAGATTGGACACTACCAGGTACTATAAACCGCATCGGATTGAACCAGGGAGTAATGGCAATGAAAGGGGTACTCTATACTACAAAGAGGTCCAGAACTAGAGCCTCACCACCATATGCAGTTTAGTGTAATACTCAAGACGCCAATGTTTGGGGGTAAGGGGTCTTATCTCTCTGCAGGCGATACAGTATTCTAAGCCCCGTTGACAGAGCAAGACTAAAAAAGAAAAGCGGTTGAAAGGATGTGATAGAAAGAAGAAAACAGATTCGAATATATAACTTTGAAAGTTACCTCCCCTATTTTATGAGAACCTCCCCTTTGGAGAACTCTCTAGCGAATACTAGACTATATAAACTCTCAATAAGTGTACCAATTATTCTAAGTAGAATAAAGCTTTCCAAAGTCTATCGGTGTTATCGTTTGTCATTACAATAACTGTATCAATTTTAGTTGAGTTTAGTACTGAATACCTGGTGTATTGATTTGTTTACATTTGAGATTCACAAATACTAGACATTTTGAAGTAGAATTTCAATGCTATTTCTATGTATATTTTAATTTTTAAAATTCTTAATTTGAGATAATTTGATTTCGTAATCTGTAATAAACTTTCAAGACCTAAGCTAATAAAGTTTTAAAAGATTTGGTTGAGAACTTTTAGTCTTGCACTGTTTAAAATGGATTTTTCGCTGGAAACCTTTATACATATAAGAGTATTAGGTATAGAAATAAGAAAAAAATATTAAATATTGTGCAAACAGATATCTGTTTCAACCTGTGGGGTTTATAAAGTATAATTCAATTGAAATCATTTTAAAATTAAAATGAAGACACTTGTTAAAAACACTGGTCTTCATCAGAGCACATTTTTTCATTCAACATAAATGTCTGCTCTCATGAAGACCAGTATTTATAAAGTGTCTTTTACAATTGACCTCATTTTAATTTTAAAATGATTTCAATCAAATTATACTTTATAAACCCCACAGATTGAAACATTTGTTAGCACAATATTTAATATTGTTTTTTTTTATTTTTATACATCATACTGTCTGATTTATCACTTTTTTAAAATATACTTTTCACATATAAGAGTAATAACAGCTGAGAAACTTGAATTATCAGATTTTTATGGCCTCGATTTGATAGAAATAAATGAAATCTGTTTAGTCTACAAGAATGACGCATGAAGAAAAATATGTTTTAGCCATACATGAACCAAGATGCAATTTCAGTGTGATATTCGTTTTTGTTATTTTAAATACTCATTCAAAAACAAACACCTCTTCACACGCCACTAAAGAGAAAAAAAAAACCGCATTTATTTGTATAAAAATGAACGAAAATTTAAAAGAAAAATAACTTTTGTAGTGTTATGTTTTTCAGCATGTTATCCCGTACATTTCACTAACCTGATACAATAAAAACAACACGAAAGAAGCGATAAAAACAACAGCATCTCAGTTGTAGACGCCCGGTGCAATTCCAAATGAAACCTTTAAGCTCGAGGAGAGATGATACCTGCTGACATGGATGGGATTCTTTTGGGTTGATAGTAGCAGTTAGATTAGTGCTTCATTACATTTCTCTTTCAGAGACGAGAAGAGGTCTTTCTATCCACGACATATCTCAAATAGCTTGTTATGAAACGAAAGCCTCCTTCTTATTGGTAAACAGGAGCAAGAATTGCAACAATGGTATACTTAAAAGAGATAGGTTAGTCTGATATATGAGCTCCTTATTACAAGACTTGGGCAAGCATCAATTGTTGATCAAGGTGTGGAATTCTATCGTTATTTTCAAACCATAATTTTATGAGTTTGACATCGTTTTCTTTTCTTTGTAGCTGGTATTATGGCTTAAGTATTTATTTTAAAGTAGCTAGTATTATGGTTTAATTAATTATTTTAAAGTATGGTTAAAGTATTAATTTCCAAGTAGCTCGTATAATGGTTTAAGTATTAATTTCCAAGTAGCTCGTATTAGGTTTAAGTATTTATTTCCAAGTAGCTCGTATTAGGGTTAAGTATTTATTTCCAAGTAGCTCGTATTAGGGTTAAAGTATTTATTTCCAAGTAGCTCGTATTAGGGTTAAAGTATTTATTTCCAAGTAGCTCGTATTATTATTAGGGTTAAAGTATTATTTCCAAGTAGCTCGTATTAGGGTTAAAGTATTTATTTCCAAGTAGCTCGTATTAGGGTTAATGTATTCATTTCCAAGTAGCTCGTATTATGGTTTAGGTATTTTAAGTATTAATTCCAAGTAGCTCGTATAAGGTTTAAGTATTAATTTCCAAGTAGCCCGTATAATGGTTTAAGTATTAATTTCCAAGTAGCTCGTATAATGGTTTAAGTATTAATTTCCAAGTAGCCGTATAATGGTTTAAGTATTAATTTCCAAGTAGCTCGTATAATGGTTTAAGTATTAATTTCCAAGTAGCCCGTATAATGGTTTAAGTATTCATTTCCAAGTAGCTCGTATTATGGTTTAAGTATTTACGAGTGTGAGTAAAAAAGGAATGCAATTTTGTTTAGGACAGGTATAATAACTAACACAGGAACATGTATCATACATCAAATGAAGCTGGTCATCTGTGGATCACATCCCCATTTCTCCACAGTCACCGTTTCTCTCAATAGCAATGTTCCACCTTCTAATGAGAACATGTATCCCTGCCCCGTAAAATTCTGTTGACTGTCTTTTGAGCCACTTCTGGAAAACTTTACCGCATCCTCCATACTCACAAGATTTAACGCCTTCACACTATCATCTCTTCGGTCCCATGAAATAATGTTTGAGAGGCAAACATTATTCCTGTGACGAGGAAGTGAAATCTGTAGTGAAGAAGTGGCTCAAAGTCAACAGAACATCTCGGATCTAGCACTATCGACAAGGGGATATACTCCCTCGCTATTCGGCTGATACAAACAATGAAGTATACTTTACCTTTTTTTTTACTATATAATCGTAAGTTTTATATATAGGCAGCAAATAATATTTTAGATAATGTTTCGTTTAATATGATAGACAAGGATTGTTTATTCATTGATGCCACAGTTAGAGATGTCAAATTGGGCACTAATGGGATGATTTAGCAAAGACATTAATGCAGATGGGACAACTATTATTTTGATAAATTTGACGACTTACAGTGAGGGGGAAAAAAGAGAAAAAGACCAACAGTATCGTTTTTGTGTGAGATGCCACACAAAGTAAGGGTTATAGTTGCGTCGTGAGAAGACCAGCTTCAGCCTGATATTGGACAACTTCATGTTTTGTTTTTGTTTTATCTCTGCATCTTCACTGTTGATTTGGACATGGTGATATCATCAAGATGATAATAAAGATTGGGAATAACATGCTGGGAATTATGCATAGAAGTTAGTTTTGACCACGTGTTAGCTGAAATCAGATACAGTCCCAGAAAGAAAATCGTTACGCTGGCTTTCTCATTTCCTGGCTGAGCTAACATTGCTGAGAAAGGGAGGGTTGGTTGGATTTCACGGCATGTCAACCCTTGTTGGGTTATTTAATACTAAAGACGTTTTATTTTATTCATTCTTGATGGGCATTCAAGTCTTTATTTAACTTGAGTTTTTTTAACCACATTTAAAAAAAAATCGTCTTTTCTATTTAACCCATAGATGGGAACTTAACAGGTACTACCACTCCTGGTCAGAATGGACCTGGGGGTCATGGCGATAAAGGGGTAGTTCACACTACCCAGAACTTCAAATTTGGAACTTCACTATTAGATGCAGTTTAACGTCTTACTTGGGACACTTTTATTCATTTTTGATGGGTACTCATTTTTGATGGGTACTCATTTTTAAAAACTTTTTTAAAACATCTTTTAAAACTCATTTTTCTCTATTTAACCAATAGATGGGATACTAACAGGTGTACTACCACTCCGAGTTAGGACGGGTTGAGGACTGACTCGGAGAATGGAAAGCAGCATTTACTGAACGAAAGTGGCATTTTTTTTGTTATCAAAAGTTTTAAGGACCGGATGGATTGCCGGGAAATTGTGAGGAGAAAGGCTTCCACGTGTACCAAGCAGTTAGACTTTAGCGGGCATCTTAGCGAGACAAACAGTAAAAGGCCGGCGGTATCACAGGAAAAACTGTTGGTTGGTTGGTATTTACAGCATGTCAACCCATTGGGTCATTTTATGCAAAAGACGTTTTGTTTTATTCATTCTTAATGGCTACTCAATTTTTTTAAAACACAATTTTAAACACATTTAAAAAAAATATTTTGTTCTATTTAATCTATAGATGGGACCCTAACATGTACTACCATACCAGAGTGACCTGTGATTAGTCGTGTTGAAGGGGTACTCCACATTAACCAGAGCCCCAGAACTGGAACTTTATCATCAGATAGAGTTTAACGTCATACCCAGGATAATAAGACCCTCAGCCACCACCTTCTAGCACATATATGATAAAAAAGAGTTGGGGATTACCATGAGGGCATTGGAGTTGGGATAATCATATAGATATTAGGTCTTGAGGTGACTTGCCGAGTGATCGGGTGGTGGCTCTCTGATTTCACATCTAACCTAAGTAAGGAAGAACTGTAACAAGACTAATCAAATGATACCAGTGCACGAATAAAGTAAGTCATCGGGGTGGCCTAATGTCGGTATCAGCCAGATAGTGAGGGAGTCCATCCCTTTTTCAGTAGCGCTAGATCAAGTAGATTGTTTTGGCGTCTGGAGCGGTGCGCCACACCTACCATCAGCTCCTCATTTTATCGCACAGATCCCTTTGCTACTTATACGCTGAGTTGGCGAGAGCCGGCATCGAACCAGGAACCTTGCTATTCCTTGTCAAGTGCTCTACCGACTGAGCTAAACCGGCCCACGAATAGATGAGCTATTTTTTTTAAAGCCAGCAACCGCAAGAGAGACGAATTGACGTATTTTACATTCTCATCCGATAAGCTAGGTACAAAAAATGTGTCTTTTTAATCACTATTCAATCAAACTTTTAAAGCCTTTAAAAAAAAAAAATCACACCTCTGAAACTAAGCGTCACATAATTAAACTCTAATATGTGCTCATATATATATAAACTAAACTAATAATAAAGTTAAACCTAATGAGTTAGATATACCTACTAATAGTTTCGCTTAGTAGCCCATCAGGGCAAGAATATAGAGTCAGATTCTTACCCTAATGAGCTAAGTGAAACTATTAGTAGGTGACTCATTAGGTTTAACTTTATTATTTGCTCTGCTTAGGTATCGAGCACTTTTTACATTTTAGCTTTAGACAATCCTAGCGTTTTTTTTACATATTTATATACATACATACATATATATATATATATATATATATATATATATATATTTCTTTTGGCCAAATATAATACTGTTAATCGATTATTTTGGTTGGTGCGACCCTCTTGGTCTTTTGTTTTCATTTTTTCCCCAGGTGAAGTTTGGTAGTATATTTTTACTAACAAACTATTTGCCGTTTTTTTTTTTTTTTGCTTACCGCAAAAGTTTACTAATAAGATTAGTATATTAAACTAGACTAATATATAGTTGTGACCCTCTTTGGAATTGCATAATTATTACTCATGTCTGCCAATAGACACTAGGTGATGTGGCAAGCATAATTATAAAAGAAGCGGCAAATTCAAAACCCTCTTTTACTCTTGCGGCCTCGAAAGAAGTAATAACGAACAAGTTGCGTTCCTGTCCACACAGGGTGGTTGGCGCCCAAGCAACTCGTTTCGCACGAACACCACAATATGCTTAACATTTAAGTCTTCCCTTCTCTAACAGCTACATATGAAGAACTCAACAATTTCTCTACTCTTTTCATATTAGGACATTTCGTTCATATATATATATTTACCAACCCCTCCGCACGAGCAGGATGCGACACAAGGCCAATTTCTTAAGCGGAGTTCAACAGGTTTGAATTCAGAGTTTTCCTTCTCCTAGACCGGTTGCCTAACCAAGGTTAAAAAGCCCAGTCTGCCCTACTATTTACCCATAGCTGGAGGGAGAGTAGGATTCATACCTTTCCCAAGGATATTAGCGCTAAGTGAAATGCAATTTGCACGTCCAGGATTTGAACTCGGGGCGACGAGTCCATTTCCCATGACTTTAACCATTACACCACGCGCTTCCTATAACCCTGTATAAGCTCTTCCTTGAGTCCCTTGTCATGTTTGTATTCTATTCTGTTAAGATTGCTCTGGCAATAAAATATTTATGTTATTACTTCGTCGTAAACTTTTCTCGCATTTATTATGTATGAGGAAACGATATTCAACCAAATAGCGTTCTTCTATAGTTTCTTTTGCATGTGGAAAATTGATCTTACTGATAAGATTAAACGAAAATCTTCCCAAGCTGTAGTCGTATTAGTGCTACTGTACATTTGCACCATTTAGACTATAACGAGACGCTTAAGAGAAAGAGCTAGATGGAAGCTACATAATGATTCTGCGTGCTGTACGGTCATTCCCCCCCATCACACAGTACAGACGAGAAGGCAGGCTGGACACTGTTGGAGAAGCAAGGATGAAGAGGAGACATTTTTCAGTTGACACATACATATACCAGTGTAGGCCGACCAGCAAAAACCTATAACAATCGGCTCAGGGCGGATTCTAGATGCCGAGTGGAGGACCTGACAGGAACAGAGAGAGAGAGAGAGAGAGAGAGAGAGAGAGAGAGAGAGAGAGAGAGAGAGAGGTTTGGTTTGTTTTACGGCATATCAAACTCAGTGGGCCATTTAATGCCGACAAAGCTTTGAAATAAATTCATTCTTAATGGATACTCAGCCTATAGATGGGACTATAACAGGTACTATCACTCCCGGTCAGAGTGAACCTGGAAGCAATGGTGATGAAGGGTTACTCCCCTTTCCCCAGAACCTCACCATCAAATAGAGTTTAACTTCATTCCCAGGACATGGAGACTCTCGCCCACCGCAGAGAGAGAGAGAGAGAGAGAGAGAGAGAGAGAGAGAGAGAGAGAGAGAGAGAGAGAGAGAGATCCGTGCTTCCAGCACAACGTATTAAGGATACCCTCTTTTAATTTCCCAACTATCCGACCAGCAAAAACCTATATCAATCGGCTCAGGGCGGGTTCAGGAGTTATCACCGATATAGACGGTTGGAGAGAGAGAGGTGAGAGAATGAATGATTGTGTATGTATGTATATATGTATGAGAGAAAGAGAGAGAGAGAGAGAGAAAGAGAGAGAAAGAAAGAGAGAAAGAAAGAGAGAGAGAGAAAGAGAGAAAGAAAGAGAGAGAGAGAAAGAAAGAGGGCGAGAGAGAGAAAGAGAGAGAAAGAAGAGAGAGGGAGAGGGGTGAGAGTGAGAGAGAGGGTGAGAGAGAGACATAGATATCCGTGCTTCCAGAACAACCTAATGATAATGATACACTCTTTTAATATCCAACTATCCAGAACAAATTAGTTTACTTCAAATACCAAGACTAATGCTAGTAAAGTAAATATAACTTTTTAAATAGAGTATGCTGATTTATTACATTATTTTAAGTTAGTCGTCTTACACAGAATATTTTGAAGTACTTAAGGATTTCACTACTTAGTATCATTTCTCCTTCTTAAAAAAAACATTTTATATTTCCAAAGGATTATACCTTATATAAACCGGATGAACTTTAAATCTATTCTTCAGCAATATCGATTTCCGCAACGTATCATTATTTAACACTTTGTAACTAGGTAGAATAACTTGGGAAAAACCACCCACCAAATTTAAGAGAGATAATTACTGTAGAAATAAAAGTGATTTATCAATAAATATCTTATAAATACTAGCAAATATATGCACCCTCCGGGTGCAAGTATTTGAATTTTAATGTAATGAAATATGTTAAATTTGAAATACTTTTGAAACTAAATAAAAATCCAAATAAAATGATTTGAAACAGAGGGGGTATACCCCCTCTGTTTCAAATCATCGAAGAATAGAACAGCTTTGAAACTAAGTCTTCCATCATTTTCCATCACTCCCTCCTTTTATTGCTGAATTTTCCTAATTTAACTATTTAGTTAAATTAGGAAGTAAATAATAAAATTGCCGTTATTTCTTTATATTAAAGGATTTCTTTTAATATTTATACCCGAGTTTTTTGCTCATATTCATTAAGAAAAAAACAAACAATTAGAAATCAATAATACCAAGCGCATATTTAATAAAATTAAACTTTTAATATCAATATGCAAATTAGCTTTTCTGTTCACACTGTAACCCGCTATTTTGTTGCATATATAAATACAATTGCATGTTATTAGAATGTAGATAAAGTCAAAAGTATTAATAAGGTATAACAATTTTATCAATAACTGAGGTTTAAATAAAAATAAATTCATGGTGAATGTGACTTCAATAACTAAGGGAATTGTGACTTGAGTAGTGATTTAGTTTCGGCTTCAGACAGACAAACACACAATCTCCATTATAATAAGATTTTGGTGCTAACATTTACACATTGGCAGGCATGCTTGAAGCAACAAAAAAAAGGCATGAGGTTTTTTTTTTCTTAGTTAGAGAAGGCGTATATCGAACCCAGAACTTTGTGATTCCTATGTGGAATGTTCAATCGACTGAGCCAGACCGGACCCTTATAAAGATACTAAAAATTATATAAAAAAGACTAAGATATACTACCAAAATTGGGGGCGCTTCGTGTAATGGTTAGAGTTGTGGGAAATAGACTTGACGACCCGAGTTCAAATCCTGGACGAGGGTGATCGCATTTAAATCGCGCTAAATGCCCTTGAGAAAGGTATGCATCCAACTACTGGGCACATCGCCTTGTGTAATGATTAGCAAGCTAGATTCGCAGACCATTGTTAGTGAGTTCGATTCTCATTGGACGTTCCATATTTCTGGTCTTGTGACAAATCTAAGCTAAGCTTAGTAAATAACTATGCATCCAACTACTCTCCCTCCAGCTATGGGTAAATAATATGGTGGACTATGTTCTTAAACCTTTGTTATGCAACCAGACTAGACAGAAAACTATGAATTCAAATCTGTTAGGCTCCGCTTAATAAACTGACCATGTGTCACATCCTGCTCGCGCGTAGGGGTTGGTAAATGTATATACTAACAAAATGATAAAGAATGATAACCATTATAGAAAGGGGGGGTCCTCTTGGAGTAATGGCTAACGTGCTGGAGTGTGACATCATAGTGAGCGAGTTCGAACTCCAGTAGCGTTATTGTATTCACTGCCAGACATACCCTTTGGAAACTTCCTCGCCCCGCCCAGCTATGGTTTAGGTATTACCCCGTCAGTAAGGATGCCTTTGACGTTAAATAACCCACGAAAGCTGATATGCCATTAACCAAAGAAATCAAGCAAACCAAACCAGAGTGGGTATAAAAACAAATGTAAGTAAAATTTATGCAAATATAAAAATGTAAAGTCATCGGGGCGGCCTAAAGTCGGTATCAGCCTGTCAGCGAGGGAGTCTATCCCCTTTTCACTAGCACTAGACCAAGGAGATTGTTTTTGGCATCTGAGGTGGAGCGCCACACCTACCATCAGCTCCTTACCTTACCGCACATATCCCTGTGCTACTCATACGCGGAGTTGGTGAGGACCGGAATCGAACTAGGAACCTTGTGGTTTCTAGCCGAACGCTCTACCGACTGAGCTAACCACTGCAGCCCAACAGGCAGTGAAATTCGCGATGCTACATTTAAAGAAATCTAGCCCCCCCCAAAAAAAAAAAAAAAAAAGAAATGGGTTTAACTTCTTTGTCTTTGATGGTTCTGCTACTTATGAAATGTTATGGTAAATCAAAGTAAACGAAAATGTGTTAAGTGAACATTGGTGAATACGGAGGAAATGGAGCAACCTCCCCCTCTATTGATCTTATCTTGAGTTTGTTGGCTGAAAAGTGAAAATGAAAGGGGGTTACATTTTGCATGATAAAATTTGTTTTTATATGCTCTCGAGTAAAATGTAATTTATTTTGGAAAACCCTTATATATTTATGCAATTTTATTTCTGGTTACAGAATTTCAATGCTGTAGAGTTTGGCGATACATTATAATATCTGTTTTGATTGTATAATGTTCCAATAGAAATAATGGAATCTCGGTGTATTTGGTTTATATGGAAACATTTTATAAATATTAGTAGTGTTATTATATATATATATATATATATATATATATATATATATATAATATATAGAAAAAAGAAAAGGGAAAAGAAAGCGAAAGAAAAAAAGAAACCGGAGGAGAGAGAGATAGAAAAGGGGGAAATATATTTTGAGAGAAGAGAAAATGAGAGAGAAAAAGAGAGAGCGAAAAAGAGAAGAGAGAGAAAAAGAGAGAGAAAGAGAGAGAAAAAGAGAAGAGAAGAGAGAGAGAGAGAGAGAAAGAGAGAGAAAAGAGAAGAGAGAAAGAGAGAGAGAAAGAAAAGAGAGAGAAAAAGAGAGAGAGAAAGAGAAGAGAGAGAAAGAGAGAGAGGAAAGAGAAGAGAGAGGGAAAGAGAAAAGAGAGAGAGAAAGAGAAAGAGAAAAGAGAGAATCGCCATAAAGTGCTCCACTATTTTGACCTTATTCCAAAATAACTTAAATTTTCAAGGACTCTTGAATATTCGTAAAATTTCCCGGATCCTTCGATTTTCATCCTTTCCGGACAGTAACTGCACTTGGAGTTTTGTAAGGCAACTAAACATTAAGATGACTGATTGATTATTATCGTTGAGGGAAGTGGCATCAATTCTTTGCCTACTTTAAACCGCTCACGGCGGCTCTCCCACCATTACGCATAAACCAAAGCAAAGAGCAAAAACCGATGGCTAGTTCATTATAATTGAGCAGAATGTTTGTTGATTCGATTTTACGGTATGTCAATTCTTGGGTTATTTTATGCCGAAGACGTTTTGTTTTGATAGGTAACAAATGTTTTTAAATTCAATTTTTAAACACATTTATTTAAGCTCATTTTCTTCTGTTTAACCAATAGATGGGACCCTAACAAGTACTACCACTCAGGGACAGATTGAACCTGGGAGTAATGGCGATAAAGTGGCACCCCACACTCCCCATAACTTCAGAATGGGACCTTCCCCATTAGATGCAGTGTAACCTCATGCACAGGACTCTAAGACCTTCAGTCACCACCTTCTAGCACACATGATAAAAAGGGCTGGGGTTTTTCCATAAGGGCAATAGGATTTGGACAGTATTATAGGTGCTAGGGCTTGACGTGACCAGCCGATCTTGAGCAAAAGGACTCAGATTACAATAATGATAGGACTTTATTTGCATAGAATGAGTTCTGAGATAGTGAGCTTTGAAATATCCCATCATACAAGTGTAATGAAGTGGGTCCAAACCTACCTGACTCTAAACGTCCTCGATGCTTAATCTGTACCGTCACAGCCGCCATCTGTCGTTTCGTGGCCGCGCACGAGCCTTGTGGGCAGTTTTATGACCCTCAGTAATCTAAATATGTGAGCCGCTAGCTCAATAAAAAAACGAACTAGTTCAAAAAGAGGGTTGTGAGACTATTTGAGGCGGTTGGACGTCAGACTTTGTGCGTTTATATCTGTACACATTCCGTTAAGCAAAGTTTTTCTATTGAATTTTGGACTATTAACTTCAACAAGTAATAAAATATCAAGAAAATTTGATACAGCCGTGGGGGAAAATTTGGTAGGCAAAGAGTTAAAACCATACAGTACAAAAACGGACAGGACGTGTGGTCGGAGCAACTGAGTGAAATATAGGAACAATCAGATGAGGTATTTACAAACATCCTGGGTAAGGCTTAGTTTCTCGAAGTAGCTGAAGAGAGGCAAATGAAAGAATGATAAATCATCAGGGAGAACTGGGAGGATTTGTTACGTCAAGTCATGTGTTTATAAAAAATATCTGTATATGTTTACATATGTATACACGTAAATGGGTGTTTATCTCTTATAGTGTACATACAAATATCAATTATCAGATGTTTATATAAAAAAAATTCATGGAATACACATGTAAATGTATCAAAATGGTAATGGTTATGTTTGTAAGAAGTAACGTTGCAATGAAAACGGTTGCACACATAAAAAACCCAGGAGTGAATAACCCCAACCACCAAAAAATCCAAAAGAAAAAAAAGAGTATAAAATAAAAAAAGGATAAAATAGGAGAGAGTTAAGAAATTAACGCAATATAATTGTTGTGATAAACGATAACACCGATATACTTTGGAAAGCTTTATTCTACTTAGAATAATTGGTACACGTATTGAGAATTTATGTAGTCTTGTATTCCTTAGAATGTTCTCCAAAGAGGAGAATCATAAAATAGGGGAGGTAACTCTCAATTACTTATTAAAAATATCCATAACAAGCGAAAAAAAGAAAACCAATATTGACGGTCAGTCTTCCGAAAAGAGCAGGTCATCTTAACCAGACTCCACATCGGACATACTCAACTAATACATTTTCTTACTTAAAAGAGAAGAGCATCCCAAATGCACATGTGGCGAACTGTTCCCAATTCTCATAGAATGCAACAACAAAAACTGAAACCGCGAAGGAAAAAAATAACTTCATTCAAAAAATCTGAAATAACTCTTCCAAATAATAAATACCATCAACATCATAAACTTCCTAAAGAAATCAAATATATACAACAAAATACAGAACATAAATGATAAAATCTCCCTATAAGAAGTTCAGAGTATAAACTCCGGTTCTTATAAAGCATTGGGTTACTTAAAGGAGAGTCCTAATGCAATAATTCAAGAAAATGGAAGAAAAGAATGACAGAAAGAATCAAAGATAAAAAAGATTAAAAAAAAAAAGAAATATCATAAAACAAGGGAAATGATAAGAAATTAAAAGAAATGGATAATTAAAAAGAATGAAACAAAAAAGGATTGATGAAAGAGGAAAATTAAAAGATAAAGAAAGAAAGAGTTAAGAGAAGAAGCGAAGAAAAAGAAATGTTTGCCTAGCAACATCCGTGGGTTATTTAATGCCAAGACTATCCTTGTAGAAAAAACAGTAGTGGTGCTATTTAACTCATAGCTATGCAGATGAGGGGGTTCATATATTTCCCCAAGGATATTAGACCGGTTATTAAAGTAATAGTGCGACTAGAATTCGAATTCGCTTAATACGATGTCACAGTCCAGCACGTTAGCTACTACACCACGGGAATTTCTCCAAAAATGGAATGGTTAAGGAAAGAAGAGGGGAAAAGAAGAAAGAAAAAGGAAATAGTTAAAGAGAGAAGTATGAAAAGAAAAAGAGAAAAGAAAAAGATTTATGGAAAAATGAAGGAAAAATAAAGGGGAGGAAAATAATTGAGAATTGAAAAATAACGAGCAGGACCTGTGGATATACCACAGTATGATAAGTAAACATATCAAACGTTGTAATAAATTAAGAGCTGTTGCAAATAGTTCAATATGTAAAAGGTATAATAATCTTGATTTAACTCGCTCTTCTTTCTACTTTTCTTCTTTTCATAATGTACGATTAAAGCAGATTAATGTCACTTCCGCGCATTCAACGCCTCTCTATCCTTCCCCTACTCTCATTCTTATAATACTTTTTTCTTTGTAGCTTGTACTTTTTCTTCCATTTCTTTCTTTATAATAAAAATGGAATGGTCTATCATTTAGCTGAAGTGACGACACGCATAAGCAATAAGAATTCAGCGGATAAGCGACACCAGTCTCATTTTTAACCAGAGGGTGTTGCAAGATGATAACGGTTGTACGGACACGAGTATTAATATATAGATGTAAGAAAGAGGGAAAGTAGCAGGAAATAGAATAAATAAATAAGTAAATAAAGTAAAATAATATAAGTAAAAAGGGATGATCATACATCAAGAGAAAAGAGAAAAGTATATGTGCAGAAAAGAAAGGAGGAATGGATAAACGAAAAAGGGAAAATTACGAAATGAAACGGAAAGAATATTCCAGTAGAAAGACATCCCAACCCGGAATTTACATAAAGTAAAGGAAATCTAGTCAACAATAACATATCCAAAATTCCTTTGAATCGGCCGCCCTGTAGGCTGGGGCGTTAGAATGCACCGACTGCACCTCTGCAGAGGGGTAAGACTCCCCCAATGGGGCCACCTGTTGGCCGTGGGTGGCGACCCGTGATGCTTAAGGATAGAGCCCAGGTGGATGAGCAGTTCATCACATGCAATACTCCACTTTGGCCCTATCTTGGGCTAGACGGTCGGTCGGAGAGGCCCCCTCCGATCAATCGGCTGGACACGTCAAGCCCTAGCACCTATATGATTGTCCCAACCCTATTGCCCTTATGGCAAGTCCCAACCCCTTTTTATCATATGGGTGCTAGAAAGGCGTGGCTGCTGGTCTACATGTCCTAGGGAAGACACTCTATCTGATAGTGAGGTTCCAGTTTTGGAGGTGGGGAATGTGGAGCACCCCATTCATCACCATTGCTCCCGGGTCCCATCTTGAGTTAAATAGAAAAATGTATTTATAAAAAAATTGTATTCATTAAGAATTGATTTATTTCAAAACTTTATCGGCATTAAATGACCAACTGAGGTTGATATGCCGTAAAACAAAACAAACCAAACCAAACCAAACCTTTGAATCGGACTTGGGAAAAGAAAGTTATTGAGATTTCAAAAAGCTCAATATTTCTCACATATTTGGCTTTTCTTTTTCCCAAGTTACACCGATTCTTAAAGCATCAGAAAGTAGTCAATTAACCTTACTAAGTTACACTCTTTCCAGTTCATTTAGGAAAATACTCCTCTTGGGAGTACGCATGAGGAATTCTTCTGCAAATTATTTCCAAATTATCCCAAATAACACATAACTAGTTCTAGTCAAATACGAGCTGCAATTATAAAAAAATTGGGAAAAAATAAAAAGTAAGTAAGTAAGTAAGTAAAGTCGTCGGCGCGGCCCTAATGTCGATATCAGCCAATCAGCGAGGGAGTCTATCCCCTTTTCACTAGCCCAAGGAGATTTTTGCATCTGAGGTGGAGCGCCACATCTACCATCAGCTCCTTACTTTACCGCACAGATCACTGTGCTACTTATAACGCTGAGTTGGTGAGGACCGGGATCGAACTAGGAACCTTGTGGTTTCTAGCCGAACGCTCTACCAACTGAGCTAACCCGGCCCCTTGACATTGGTAAATGTGGTCATTTTTGTTTGGAAAATATAAATGTTGCTTTTTTATCTACCCATACTATTTGCATCATATCTTTTTTTGCTCTGGGAGGATTAAAGAGAATTTTGGATATGTTTTTCTACAATAAATAAGCTTTTCAACGATATCAAATTTAGTGTGGCCATTTTTATTTCCGGGTTGAGGCCCGAAAAGGATCTAATTCTATTGGACTAGAAATAGAACTGAGAAAAATAGTCGAGGAAGAGAAAAGGGAGAAAAAGAAATGAACTTGAACGTGAATGAATGAGGGAGTAATCTTCCCGTATGCGAGTGGATGAGAGATAAAGAGAAAAGAAAAAGAATGAATGAATGAAGGAAAGAACGAACGAACGAAAAAGCCTTTGCACAGAATGTTGTTTCAGAGGAGAAATTTGTCAAAAGGTCAGATCTGTGTAAGGATCTTTCTTTTTGTGCGATCATTTTTATTTTTCGCTTAACAGTTAACGTAATCATACATCACGCACAAAACATCGGATTCATTTTGCAATTTCCTGTTTTGTTTTGTTTTGTGGTTTTATTTTCATTTTCAATTTTTATAATCTAAAACACGATATCGAAAAATCTTAATGTTATTTAATGTCAAATATGTACGGTTTCAAGCATTTAATAATAAATAACTGAATTTTAAAGAGGCGATTTTTAGTGATTAAACGAGTATTCTTTTCCACAATCCAAAATGCTAGAGATTGTTGTATTACTTTATCATTTGAAAAGTCTTTATTTTCTAAGTTTATATTAATTTGGTAGGAGACCAAAAATACTGTTAGTCGTTTTTTTCTACGGCATATCAACCTTTTCCGGGTAATCTATTGCCGAGTCAAGTAATTATGATATCAGGTTGCTTACAGTACCTGCTAGTGCTTAAATGGTTACCCGTCAAAGTATCGCTGTTTAACTTCGGTGGTCTAGCACCGGCGCTTTCAACGTGACATTACAGCATCCAATGAGAATTGAACACTATCAATAGTCAAATAGACTAGATCGCAAGCCATTACTCCAAACCAGTTTAGATTCAGTACAAAGCTTCAAGTATAGGCCACATAGTGAGGATCGAATTCACAACTCGGTAATGCTAATTTTCTAACATTACACTACGACTAGGTGATCGAAAAAAAAGTACTGTGTAGTGTGACAGAGAACATGAGGTGAGTGGCGAACGTCAAGGCCTGCCGTATTCTTGAAGGAAACGGGCTAGGCTTTGCCTGATATGTAGGACTGTAGAATCGAACGCGCGTCCTTCAGAATGCGAACGGGCGACACATTGGCACCGAAGTCGAGATGCTACAATCCCGGATGTAAGCGCCAGGTTCCTGGATGATAGCTATGAGGATTCCGGCGGCCGGGATTGGCTCGACAATCTCGTGTGTGGGGCACAGACACCCGGATGCTGAGGAGAAAACTAGTATAAGTAGAAGTGGAGTGACGGCAGGAGTCGAGTTGCGATTTTCAGTTGCTGAAGATTTTACGATGATGGATTTTTCAGCTGCTGAAGATTTTTGAGTTGCTAAAGAATTTTTGACGGCGACGACATTGTTGCCCCCCCCCCTTTCAACAAGTCGGATATTTATTTTTTTCCCTCTATTTTTTTTTCATTCTAGAGGAACTCATTGTTAGAGGACATAAAAGGTAGGGTTTATCCCCTTTAGTTGGCTGATGAATTCGGTCGTTAGAGCGAGGACACAAGACAGTTAATAACCGTTAACAGGCTTTCGACTCGCCATATTATAGTTGCTAAGAGACTCTCATATAACCTCCTCATAAAGAAGAGCTTTGTATGATACGAGTGCATTTTGTACAATCTATATGTACAGTGGGGAAAATAAGTATTTTTAACTTGTTGACTTGGGCCTCAAGAACACCATCCCAACCATTAAGCCTGGTGGTGGAAACATTATGATTTAGAGCTGTTTCTCTGCTAAGGGGATAGGACGACTACACCGGGTCGAGGGAAAGATAGATGGGACCAAGTACAGGAAATCTTTAGTGAAAACCTCATTGCCTCAGACAGAACACTGAGGATGGGTCGTGGTTGGGTGTTCCAGCATGACAATGACCCAAAGCATATGGCTAAGGCAACAAAGAAGTGGCTCAAGAAGAAGCCCATTAAGGTAATGGAGTGGCTCAGTCAGTTCGGACCTTAATCCTTTAGAGAATCCGTGGAGGGAGCTGAAGCGTTTCCGAGCAACAACTTACAAACCCTAAGGATTTGGAGAGGATCTGCAAAGACGAGTGGGCCAAAATTCCCCATGGGATCTGGAAAAACTTGGTAACCAACTACAGGAAACGCTTGCCAACAAGAGTTTATTCACCAAGTACTGAGTTATATTTTGCTATGGGGTGAAATACTTATTTTTTCAATAAAATACAAATAAATGTTCAAAAGTTGATAAGTGATTTTGTAAAAAAAAATTATATTCTATCTCACTTTGAAGACGGACCTACCTAAAATTATACACCATTCCTATGTTTGTAAGGTTGCAAACTCAGAAAATCAACAGGGTGTGAAATACTTTTTACCCACTGTATGCTGTTAATTGCGTTACATCAATAAACATGGTAACTGGTATTTTATACACTCCCTCTCATATTTTCTATAATACCTAATATATTCTGTTGGGGGGGGGGCTCGCATGTAGGTACCGAGCTGATGTATAACGGGCAACAGCAATTTAGATTTAGTACAAGCACATCAATATGAGGCACTTAGTGAGTTATTTTCCTCACTCAGCTGTCGCGATTGACCTGCGAAATAATTTTGATAAATCACGACAAAAAGTGTCCGAAATACCGTCGGATATGTATCTTGGTCTTTGTCAACTTTAAACCGCTCTCAGTGGCTATTCCACCACACCCAAGCATAGTACAAAAACTGTTGGTTAGTTCATTATAATTGAGCAGAAGGACTCGGATTACAATAATAATAGGACTTTATTCGTATAGAATGAGTGCTGAGGTGAATAGATAATGAAATTTGAAATATTCCAATACATGATTCATATATATAATATATTTTTATATCCATCATATACGTATTCCCCTGAGGTGAATAGATAGTGAAACTTGAAATATTTTATATCCCAATATAAAAATATAATTATTGAATTAAATATATATATAATTCATTTATAAATATCATTCATTTATATATAATATATATTATTTTATAAATATAAATTCATAATAAATTTATAATAAATTTAATTTAGACAATTTTAGAATATAAATAGAATTTAATTATAGAGACAATTTTATAATAAATTTAATTTAATTTATAATATAAATTTATAAATATCATTAATTTATATATAACATATATTATTTTAAATAAAATATTTTTTATATCCATCATATACGTATTCACCGGAGGATAATAGATAGTGAAACTTGAAATATCCCATCATACGGGTAAAAAATGCCAAGATTTTATACTGCCGGGGTGGAAATTTAGTAGACAAAGAGTTAAAAACATATTCAGTCTAAGCCTTGATCTTAACCGATCGCACCTGCAAGAAAGAAAGAAAAGGAGATAATAATGAAACATTATCTAGATGGAGCTATCATTGCCACTTGCCTACCTTCACTTGCACAGTTAGGCAGGTGAAAAATTTTAAAAAGTGGGAGGTATTTCTGACGTGTCGTGTTTGGCCATAGAACCATCGGCAATTCAATAAAAAATATTCGCAAAGAATACAAGAGCCTTGAAGTTAAAAAGTCACGAGTACATCCTTCAGCGACTGATGTCAATCAATTAAGGGCCATTATTGAACGGAAAACAACTTGAAAGGTTGCAACAGAACTAATCGTTAACTATTCAACGTTATTCGACATTTGTATTAAATTGGAAAATCAAAACGTTATTAAAAAAAACAAAAAAACAAAACGCGATACACGTTTTGTAGTCGTAAAAAGACATAGAAAATTAGAGTGATTTATTGATCGATTTTAACGGTATGTCAACCTGTCAAGGGTTATTTTATGCCTAAATGGTTAGAGAATCGCTTCATTGTAAATTCATATTCACATTTTTTGTGTAGTTGCTTAAGAGATTTTGTACACAGTTATATGAAATCAGATATTCCCATCTAACACAAATAATTTACACACCATTTTATAGCTCCAATCATACATAGATACGACTAATCATCTACAAACAATTGTATGGACTTAAGTAACCACTCCTATCTAATAAAGACCATTTCTTTATACACAGTTATATGGTTTCAAGTAACTAATAATAATCCTTAGTTAACAATTAGTTTCTTGTAACTATTCTTAATACAAATAATTTATAGTTATATGGTGTAAAGTATCTCTATACAATACAAATAACTGTATGGTTTGAAGTAATACCTTTTATTTAATAATAGTCATCTATTTGCACACAGTTATATGGTTTCAAGTAATAGTAATGATAATTAGTAAACAATTATAACTTCAATTAACTACTCTTCATACTAATAATTTACAGTTATATGTTATCAAGTATTTCTATCGAATACGAACACTTTTTAAACATAAGTATTTGGCCCATAACTTCGACTCCGGGTCAAATTGGACCTGGAAAGTAATGGCAATGAAGAGGCACTCTACACTCCTCAGATCTCCGTAACTAGAGCCCCACTATCAGATGCCCCTTAGTTTAATACCCAGATCCCCTTTTGGAGGGCGGCTCGTCCATCTTCAGGGAATACAGTTGGCGTATTCTAAATCACGTTGACAGGGCAGTAGGAAATTGGGGAAATACTTGATGACAGTATACGAATAAAATCCAGGAAAATCTTGCCTTAAAATGTTTAAGGCAAACTCTAGTTGAAATAAGAAAAGATGGAAATGTCACTCACCTCGTTGTCCGAGAAAGAATGGTGCCCGAGAGTTACTCTCTTTATATATAGTGCAGACCGGAAGTGAGAGGCATTGTAGGAGTGGGTGGATGACAAATAGTTTTGATCCTTTTGAAGGCGAACTCGTGTGAACATTACAGAATTGCAAGACAGTGGCGTTGACAGAGTGTTGTGTTTTGAGAGAACGTGGTCGAGTTTGACAATCCAAGTCGATTGAATTACAACCTTACAGAATTATGGATCGTTATGAAAACACGGAAGTTTTACAATTCTGACTATCTGTGAAGAAAGCATTTTTAAGTATACAAAACAGGATAAAATGGTCGGAGTTCATGGCTAACGTGCCGGATTGTTACATCGTTGCAAGAGAGTTCGAACTCCAGTGTTGCTATTATGTTCTCTTTCGGAAAAATACCTTTAGGAAATGTATGGACCACTCATTCCCAGATATGGGATAAACAGTACCACTTCTCTTCTAAAAGGATGGATTTGGCTTTAAATAACTCACGAAGGTTGACATGCCGTTAAACAAAAAGGAAATAAAATGTATTCGATAGAACCGTGTGCAACCCCCTTAAAAAAACGCTTAAGAAACAACTACACAAAGAACGCAATTCCATAACTGCATGGTATACAATTGCCCGAGATGAGTTGACATGCCGTTAAAATCAATCAACCATATATGAAAATACATACATTAATAATATACAATTAAAGATTACAAATCAGTCGATTTTGATCAAATATAATCTTTATTCTCTTAGCAATTTGTCCATAATTTACCGGATTGTGCAGTCTCGGTATTAACAGGATTAAAACAATGTTTATTTTATTTCGTTTGTTTAACTTGATAGTACCCAAAGTGGGTAGTACCGCTCCCTGGGGGTGGTGGAAAGATCGAAAAGGGGCGGTTGGTTGGCTTTAGTAACAGTAAATAAACGAATGCATAATTTTGTTACGCAGTTCGAAATCAGTCAAAAGTCTGAACGTTGCTTGACGCCTGTACACGACATATATAGCTGATGCATGCGGTCCAGCCAGGCTAGAGTCAGCAGACAACAGCAAGGGTCAAAGCTCAACTTACATTTGTCAATTTCAATCTTGTAAAGTCTCCAATTTTCCGTTAAAAATTTACCTTAATTCTGTTTCCACTTTTCGTAAATTTCGTTTTTTTTTGTTTTTTTTTTTCGTTATCACTTATGAGAAATTTCACTTTTCCATTTTCATTGTGAAAATAGGGTTTATTTGTGAAATACATTTTTGAGTTTAAGCTTGTCTTCAATTTGAAGCATACAAAAAGAAATGTGTACGTATGAGTAGCGGGCACTGGGAATTTACTGGGAAACCAGGGAAGTGCTAGTCTGAATAAGAATGGGAACGACTGGTTTAACTCTTTCGCTGTCGACTTTTCTAGTTTTCGATAACTACAAATGTCGCATTTTTAATCAATACTAAACAACACGTTACTTTAAACATTTAAATTACCAGAAAATGTTACGGTACCGGATGTAAATTTTATTAACTGGTGTAGGAAAAATAAAAAGATCCATTGGATCAAAATTTAAACTGGAGTCATCCAAATCTCTGAATTCTCAGTTAGTTGAGCAGAATTTCTCCCAGGAATTAGCTCAGTACTAAGTGACGGATATATTTACTTATATCTACAAGTTTTCATAGCAATAATCTGAATGAAGAATATATAAACAGTCAAATTTGGTATTAAAATAACGAGAAATTTCTCTGAAAATTTCCAAGCGGATGAAAAATGTTAAACCAGCAAACTGTAGAGCGCTAAGAATTCGACATGGTAAGATGCTAAGAATTCAACTATAGTCGCACTCGGTACATCGAAAAGAATAAAACTATAGTCGCACACGGTACACCGCCAAAAATTCAACTATAGTCGCACACGGTACACCGTTAAGAATAAAATATAGTCGCGCATGGTACGCCGCTAAGAATAGTCGCACATGGTACGCCGCTAAGAATAAGACTATAGTCGCACACGGTACACCGCTAAGAATAAGAATATAGTCGCACATGGTACGGCTCTATGAATAAGAATATAGTCGCACATGGTACGGCTCTATGAATAAGAATATAGTCGCACACGGTACACCGCTAAGAATAAGAATATAGTTGCACACGGTACACCAATAAGAATATAGTCGCACACGGTACACCAATAAGAATAAGAATATAGTCGCACATGGTACGGCGCTAAGAATAGTCGTACATGATACGGCGATAAGAATATAGTGGCACACGCTACACCACTAAGAATAAGTCTATAGTCGCACACGGTACACTGCTAAGAATAAGACAATAGTTTCGCATGGTAAACGACTAAGAATAACACTATAGTTGCGCACGCTCCGGCGCTAAGAATTCGACTAGAGTTGCAAACGGTATTTATTTTCCTGGCCCCTTCCAGACCGGATTTACACAATGTCTTTTTAACGTGGGGAGACATGCACAAACTAAAGCTCATGTGATGGCCAGTGGAAAAAATACACTGAATATTGCTAAGAATTAGACTGTAGTCATACAGAGTGCGGTGCTTAGAATTCAACTATTGTCGCAACTGGCATGCAGAAAAGAATTCAAGTATCGTCGCAAAAGAGTTAATGACACGACTGCTTTATGCGACTTATAATTTGTATCTAAAGGGTTTGAATTTTAACAGCAACTAAAATAAAAGTAATGCCACTCTAAAAAAAAAAAAAAAAGCACCACATTCAGTCAAACCTCTTCTGCCCTCTTCAATCTCTACTTGAGACATTTTGTAAAGAAAGAGGAATTATTAATGATTTTTCTAGCTGAACCAGTGGAAATTCACGAAAAAGTCACGATAAATAAAGCTATGCAAATATAAAAATGACCAACTCAAACAAATGAAAAAATTTCTATTCTGTTTTGTTAGGGAAGAGAAATCAAATCAAATACGCGACATGAAATGTTTTATTATTTGGATCCGAATCGAATGAACGCTGACATTTTTAATCAAGTCGACATCTTGAATGGCGCATGCGCATTCAACATGGAAGTGTTGTGTATGAAAAGAACAGATCTTCAACCAATTTAGAAGAATATCCTACCGGGAAAGTTTTGATCGAATATAGAAATGGCAAATTATACACATTGCTTAATCGCTACCATTTTTGAAGATCTCTATGTCTTTTCTTTGGTATTATTATACAAATAATTAGCTATGCACTTAAAGCATAGTAAGGCGCTTTATGTAATGGTTATCATCGTAGGAAATAGACTCGGTGACTTATGCTCAAATCTGGACAAGGCAGTTTGCCTATATTGTATTGCTGATACACTTAAAAAGGTATCAATCCATTTATTCTTTCTCCAGTTACGAGTAAATAAAAGGGCAGACAGGACTCTTTAAGGTTGCTATGGCAACTAGTCTAGGAGAAGAAAATTCTGAATTGAAACCTGTTAAACCCCGCTTAAGAAATTGATCTGGTGTCGCATTCTACTTGAGTTTTCCTTCTCCTTGACTGGTTGCCTGATCAGCATTCGCATTTTTGCATTGCATCTTGGACGATTTGAACGGTCCCATTTTTAACCAGAGGATGTTGCAGCTCCCATCCAGCCTATTCTCCTGTCGCGTCGTCAAGGTCCATGTGGTGCAGCCATATAGTAGCACTGATATCACCATGGCCTGAAAAATTGTCGCTTTAACTTGTCTGCGATATCTGATTTCCATATAACGGACAATCTGTTTATAAAAATTAACTTAAAAATACTGTTAGACAAAGTACACAGATACTACGCTGATCCTCAGTAGAATCCCAGAGAGCAACATTTTAATCGTAGACAGGGTGCACAAATACTACTCTGATCCTAGACAGAAGTGTCAATTTATACGAAAACAAACTCGTCATTTTTGACGGGTGTTATGTTGGTAAATAAATAACCTGCCATGAAAAGTAAAACAGCTCTTTCCTCTCCTTTGAAAACAAAGGGGGGTGGAAAGAAAAGAAAACAATCAGCTTGAAATGTGTGTTTTTTTATGTTCACTTTTCTTTTCCACACAGCGATCGATGAACAAGTGTCCATTAGTGACGCCATCTAAGTTTAACCCCAACGGTTGCCATCTTGCCTCGTTCGTGGCTCTTTCTAGTTCCTTATCTACGTTCTGCTAGTTATCGACTTTTTGTTGTTGTTGTCAAAGAGTCAATGACTTATTCCGCCAGTAGTTTCACTGCAAAAAAAAAATGTCTTCTCTGCAAACCTTGAATGAATCAACAACCTTTCGGGAATCAAAGAATTAAAATGTTGGCTTTAAAAAAATGCCGGTTTAACTCAGTTGGTAGAGCGTTCGCCTGGGAATCATAAGTTTCCTGGTTCGATACCGGCCCTCGCCAAATCAGCGTTTGAATAGCACAGGGATTGTGTGTTAAAGTGAGGAGCCCATGGTTTAGTG
Organism: Doryteuthis pealeii; assembly: GCA_023376005.1. Classification (NCBI taxonomy): domain Eukaryota; kingdom Metazoa; phylum Mollusca; class Cephalopoda; order Myopsida; family Loliginidae; genus Doryteuthis; species Doryteuthis pealeii. The sequence continues at coordinate 76,532,986 of CM042141.1, read as the reverse complement.
TGGCGCGTCACCTCAGACGCTAAAAAACAATCTCCTTGGTCTAAGCGCTATTGAAAAGGGGATAGACTCTCTCTCTCTCTCTCTCTCTCTCTCCGGCTGATACCGAAAATAAGCAACTTTTTTTACGATATAACTACGCATGTCACACTTTAACCCCCGGTGCGGAAAAGCATCATAGTTGGGGGAGGGAGTATTAAAGTGGGACACACGAAGAGGGGTGAGAACGGAAGTGGTAACACTAAACACTTTCAATGGAATGAAAAAGAAAAGAGAGAGAGAGAGAGAGAGAGAGAGAGAGAGAGAGAGATTATCATAATTTTACATACATTACTTTTTTGCAATAGCTCTTAAATTATACATATCAAGCGTTCCTACTGTAGCGTGTAGGGATTGAAATAAAATTCAAATAATAAATAATAAACTCCCATGAGCCTTCACCGGAAGAACCGAACGAGCATGTGCGGGAAAAAAAGGACCCACTTCCGACCCGAAGATAATCTCTCAGCCATTCTGACTTGGCCTTAACTGCGTCTAGACACTACTACTGGTCAAGGAGATATTTCCTTTTCATGTAGTGGCTATGACCCGTGAATAAAGCCTAAATCATAAAACCACCTTTTGTCTTTCTCTCTTCCTTTTTCTTCCCCAGAATTCCTTTTTCGGCACGACCACCAAATAAGATGGGGTAAAAAAGCAAACCCTAAGAACACGCACCAGGAATAACAAGCTACCTTTTAAACCTAAAACGTTAAACTCCTTGCTACCCCACAAGCGAATCCACGGGTCCCACCAGTTGAGAATACTTGAAGAAAAGTCGAAGAACCCGCCCACGTTTCTTTTAGACGTTGATATCTTTAAATGAAACCTGCAGCTGGATTTAACCGTGTTACATTCTTATATTCATACGCAGGAACAAATTGTTTGTGCGGACTATTTTCAGAGACAGTTTCCGCTTTTATTAAAATTCGTCGGTATGTTCCTCACATTTCTTTCATACAAACATGAAAAGATTAGTTATCAGATAAAAAGAAAATCCTTTTAAAATATTTAAGATTCAAAGCCTCACAAGTAAATAGATAAACAACAAGAATTTTTACGAAAGAAGACAGAAAATCTCTTCGAAAATCACACTGAGAATCTATTTTTCGTTGAAGATTTTCGACATTGCTTAGCGTCAGAATTAATAACTAGCAGAGCAATCCGGCGATGCCTGGGATTTTAAAAAGTTAAAAAATAAATCTCTTATCTAAATTTACATATTGATTAATAAACATTTGTCATTTTTTTGTTTTAAAAAAAAAATCTCCAACAGTTTCGTCTTCCCTTCTCTCTCTTACAGCTTCTCTCTCTCTCTCTCTCTCTCTCTCTCTCTCTCTCTCCAAGTCCTGTCTCTCTGTGCTAGTAATTAGCTCACGTTCGCCTTTTTTTTTTTCAAAAATAGTCACGACTGCCTTTCTTTATTATTTTATACATGTCATTATTCCGATCATGTTCCTACAAACCTTTTCAGTTCTGGTCTAATACACAAAAAATATTCGCCCACGTTCGACTTCACTTTTTTCTCTTTTCCTGTTAAGATAAACGATTTTTCAGCCTTTTCTTTTTATATTAAAACTACAACATTATTTTTTGTACGAATTATTTTTCTATATATAGTAAGTAAAGTCATCGGGGCGGCCTAAAGTCAGTATCAGCCAGTCAATGAGGGAGTCTATCCGCTTTTCAATAGCGCTAGACCTAGGAGATTGTTTTGGCGTCTGAGGTGGAGCGCCACACCTACCATCAACTCCTTACTTTACCGAACAGATCCCTGTGCTACTCATACGCTAAGTTGGCGAGGGCCGGTATCGAACTAGGAACCTTGTGGTTTTTCTATATATAAGTTTTCTATATATAAATTTTTATTATCATTCATTCTCTATATTTTCGTGTTTGTAATTTTTATTTCATTCGTCTTTTATTTCATTTTCATTGTAAATAGTTCAATATGTAAAAAAGTAAAAGTAAAGTCGTCGGGGTAGCCTAAAGTCGGTATCAGCCAATCAGCGAGGGAGTCTATCCCCTCTTCAATAGCGATAGACCAAGGAGATTGTTTTGGCGTCTGAGGTGGAGCGCCACACCTACCATCAGCTCCTTACTTTACCACACAGATCCCTCTGCTACTCATACGCTAAGTTGGCGAGGGCCGGTATCGAACTAGGAACCTTGTCGTTTCTAGCCGAACGTTCTACCGACTGAGCTAACTCGGCCCTTTTGATTTTACTCTCTCTCACTCTTTTTTTTTTTTTAATTTTCTTTCCTTCTTTTGATCTTTTCAATATGTTCGATTGAAATAGATTAGCGTTAACGCTTCCGCGCACTCACCGTCTCTCTTCATCATTCCCTTACTTTCTTTCTTTCTTTCTTATTATATTTTTCTGTGTTGTGTGTTCTTTATCTTTATCTCTTTATTATAAGAACGGAATGTTCCATTATTTAACTGAGGTGACAACACTCATAAGAAATAATAATACAACGCATAAACAACACCAGATAATCAAGATTTACATTTTTGAATTTCATCTGGGACGATATCAATTTTTAACCAAATGGAGTTGCAAGATGATAACGGTCGGAAGATAAAGGAACAAGCGTATTAATAGATAGATAAGTAATAGATTCAGTGTATGATTATAACTATAGTTTTTCTCACATTATAAAAGCAATGTTAACTCCGTTTGTTGGCTCAACTCTTGTGTTATTTAATGCCTAAGACAGTCTTTTTCAAATTCTTACATGGTTTAAAGTAACTAATGAAAATTAACTTAGAGCCAAGTTATGAAGTTAAGCAGCAATGATCCTATACAGTACTCAGATGAGTGACCAGTTTGTAAAAGTAGGTACTGCAAGTAGTATAGAGCCTGGGTTTGTGGGGATTTAAATTAAATAAGAAGTTCTGAGCGTCTGGACGATTTAAATCTCTCTCTCTCTCTCTCTCTCTCTCTCTCTGTCTGTCTGTCTCTCTCTCTCTCCTGTCAGGTCCTCCACTCGACATCTAGAATCCGCCCTGAGCCGATTGTTATAGTTTTTTTCTGGTCGGCCTACACTGGTATGTGTCAACTGAAAAAAGTTCTGAGCATCTGGACGATTTAAATTAAATAAACAGTTCTGAGCGTCTGGACGATTTAAATTGAATAAAAAGTTCTGAGCGTCTGGACGATTTAAATTAAATAAAAAGTTCTGAGCGTCTGGACGATTTAAATTAAATAAAAAGTTCTGAGCGTCTGGACGATTTAATTAAATAAAAAGTTCTGAGCGTCTGGACGTTTAAATAAAATAAAAAGTTCTGAGCGTCTGGACGATTTAAATAAAATAAAAAGTTTTGGCGTCTGGACGATTTAAATTAAATAAAAAGTTCTGAGCGTCTGGACGATTTAAATTAAATAAAAAGTTTCTGTGCGACTGGACGATTTAAATTAAATAAAAAGTTTCTGGGCGTCTGGACGATTTAAATTAAATAAAAAGTTCTGAGCGTCTGGACGCTAGCGCTCAGACTTAACGGGCAAATTAATAAAGTCTCCATCTATACTTCAAAACAGTTGTGTCTTGTTATTTCTCTTCATCACCTCATTTCCTTAACCCTATAGGTTCCAGGGTAAGATCCATTACTTTCTATATCCTACATATTTTGAATAAGTCTGGAGTCCTACAATGACGAACTAAAATAATATTGTCTTTCATCTGGTCAAACATTATGGCTATTTCTATTAAGTAATGATATATATTTGAGGCATCTCATAATCATCAAGTCGTAGAACAATGTCACAAGTATGGGACATAAAGTGGTGATCGAACTCATTATTTATAATTGATCTGCGGGATTAGCTTGCTAACCATTACACCGCGACGGGACGCCCCATCGAGAGGGAAAATGTGACAGAGTCACTGATAGGTAGATCCCACCTAAAATGCAGTAAGAGCTGGAGCTTCCAGTACATATATAAGCCGTTCCAAGCATGACTGATAATTATAGCAAGTTTGATTGAAATCGTGCCGAAAATGGCGGACTCTTCGTGGTACGGGTGGAGGAACACATTGTGAATGATAAGATGCCGCGAGCATTATAGCATCTATTCTAGCTGTGATTAAATATAATCTATATATATATATATATATATATATATATATAAAGAAGTTTGGTATGTACGTGTCGACTTATAACACCGAAAAGAAACGTCACTCAGATGTGAAATCTTGCATACACCATGATACGCTTCTAACTAAGAAACACACAGAATTTGGCTTTTTATTTTTTACTAATTAAGTGATATAATTCAATAATTAAAAAAGAAAATTTTAAAATATTGTATACAGACCCCTCTGACCCCACCCACTCCACTCCTGTCGACGTGAGTTGAGTTTTGAACTTCCAAGACAGAAAGAATTAAGTCCGGTCATGGACCGGGTACATATATAAAGGAAAGTTGTGTGTATGTATGTATTTATGTCCACATGTAACGACGAAAATAAAACAATTAACGACAAAGCAAATCTATACACACATTCGCTATCACCAGATCTTGCTTTTTGTGCAAAAATAATGAAGATTTGATTTATATTCGTGAAGATAATTAGAAAATAAAATTTAAATAGTAACAACATGGATTTTTTTGTATTTGATATTTTAAATAGGAGACACTGAATTTTCTCTTCAGTGTGTCTGTGGACTTTTTTCTGATGCCTCACCAGGCCGGAACAACGCAAAGTCTGTTTTTACGTAGGGATTATAATTGGGCATTGTGCGAGGATCCAACTGATTCAGCAATAATCGATCAGCGAAACTAACATTTTGTCCCCCCTTCTACCCAGTCGACGCCAGGTAGCAGCTTCTAGTATATAATAAAGGGAATTTTGCTTAGTCATGGATCTATATATATATATATATATATATATATATATATATATACTTCATTGATGGGTACTACTAAAAGAAATAAAGAAATAAATAAAAAAAACTTAGCCAAACTTCAGACAAACTGACCCCATAAAGGTCAACAGAGTAAGTTGAAGATAGTGGTAAGGGTAATAAAAGTATAATGTTACAGCACACTTCTACCCACGTAGGTCAAGATGGGAGGAGCTTAACCTCAACTATAAACTAGCAGCCCACTAAGATTAAATTTCAGGAAGAATTAAAAAATATGTCTAGCTATATAAAGTAACCGAAAATATCCACTCAATCCCCCTGATGAAGATGTTAGAGTAACACCGAAACCGCGGTCGGGAAATAACTTCTACGACTATATATATATAAGTATTTATTATATATATAAGTATAAGTATTTGCTATATACTAGCAGGACCTCTGGATATACCACAGTATGATTAATTATTACAACGTTTGATATGTTTACATAAGAGTAATATATGATATTAGTTATTAATAATAAATCATCAATTATTAATATATATATATATATACACAAGTATAAATATTTATTATTTATTAGCAAATATATGCACCCTCCGGGTACAAGTATTTAAGCTTTAATGCAATAAAATATCACATTAAATTAGAAAGGCTAATGAAACTAAATACGAATGCAGATAGTATGATTTGAAACAGAGCGGGAGGATATAATCGGAAAATAGAACAACTGCAACTTACCTTTCCATTACTCCCGTCTTTCATTGCTAAATTTTCCTAATTTAACTATTCAATTAAATCAGGAAATATAGAATAGAATTACAGTTATTTCTTCTTATTGATGGATTTCTTTTAAGATTTATACCCGAGATGTTTGCTCATATTCATTAAGATAAAACCAAACAATTAGAAATCAGTAATACCATGTACATATTTATTAAAATCAAATTTTTAAGATCAATATGCAAATTAGCCTTCCGTTTACACTGTAAACTTCTATTTCGTTGTATATATAAGTAAATTTGCATGTTATTTGTATGTCGGTAAAGCCAACAGTATTAATAATGTAAAACAATTTTATTAATAATTATTAATTTATTAATAATTGAGGTTTAAATAAAAAAAATAAAATCATGTAGTATGTGACTTAAATAACTAAGGGAGTTGTGACTTGGGCACTGATATAGTTTCGGTAACAAACATACAAACACACAATCTCCATTATAATAAGAGATATGGGTATAAGCATTTATTATATAGATATATGTATATGTATAATCATTTATTATATATATACATATAAGTGTGTGTGTATATATATATATATATATATATATATATATATATATAGATAGATAGATAGATAGATAGATAAAGAGATAAATAAATATAAATAAACCGCTGACTTTATCCTTTGTAGCGTGCTTAGAACACGCTCCTTTAAAAATGCTTGAGTCAACTATATCATTTAGAAGTTTTATTTTGATAACGTAATCTGGAAAATTTACGACCACTCCGCCGTACACTGGAGAAACTTATTAAGGGAAATTTGTGCTGACGCATTTTAAAAAAAATACTGTAATTGGTGGACCTGGCGTGAGTGTAGAGATTAATGAAAACCTCTTTTAAGGTAAAAGTATTATAGGGTTAGATTGACCAAACAACATTGGGTTTTCGGGGAGATATGTCGCGAGACAAGACAAAATAAAAAAACAAACAAAAAAAAAAACAGTATTCAAACAGATATGCTAGGTATATATTCTTATAAATTCCTGTGGCGAGAGGACAATAAAGAAAGAGACACTTTCGGTGAATATCGTATAAATGCGTCCTGGCCTCCTGCCCTAAAAAACGCTAAGCGGTACCAGCTCAAAATCCGACCCGCACTAATCAATATCTTCATTGTTTTTGTGACATTTGTTTTGAATTAAAATAAAAAAAGAATATCTAGATATTTTGACATTTTATTTGTATTTGTTCAATAATGTATTGATTGTTTTTATTTTCGAAACTCGGTCGTATTTATTTAAAGATATATGACAGTTTTTTTAAAATTAAAATAAAATGAAAATACCGGGAAAAAATATTTTTTGAACTAAAAATGACGTGACATTAAAAATTTTCTTTTTTAAGTGAGTGTGTGTGTGCAGGCATTAAATATTTACATTTACTTGTCGATAAAACAACTGCGCGTGGCTTACTTTTAACGCCTACAAACCGCTACATAAGTAGCACGGGTCGGATTTTGAGCAGTCACCGCTTAGCGTTTTTTTTAAGGCAGGAAGTCAGGACGCATTCATGCGATAATACCCACACTTTCAATTAAATTCTTAATTATATAGTTGATTCACAAAGCATTTCTCTATCACATCTATCGATTAATGGCCTTATTTTCTTAAGGTATAACATTTCACTGACCACCGCTCCTGAGAAACAATATGGTTCAAGAGTGCCGAAAATTAAAAAGAAAAATCTTACACCTGTTTTTAGTTTTCATGCCTTTAATTTGACTAATCAGATTCATTTCAGGTATATCAATGGCTACTCCTTTTACTTGATGTAATCGTTGCATATAACTATACTTATTTTTACTCTAAAAATATATACGGCAATGATTTTTTTTTTCCTCCTCATTGCAAGCAGTTAAATAAAACATATCTTCTGTCACATTTGCGTATATTTATCAGCGAGCATTGACGTCAGAGAGTAAAGTGTTTTTGCATCTGAAAGCGTCGTTCCTGTCCTAAGTCAGCGTTTTGCACTCTTTTTTTTTGTGTCGCTTTTTGAAGCAGCTTTCACTCATTAGCTTTAAGACATGATTTCTTTTTCTTTTCTCTTTTGCTTTTCTTGTCTGATAAATCCGAATCTTTTCATTATTATTAATTTCCAACTTGTTTATCTCATTTTGGTTGCATTCTTTTCATAGCAACGCTCCGGTCGTTTTGAATTCTATGACAGTTACGTTAACTAAACCACATGGACAACGTTTCCGCCGATGTGCTCTCCGGCCTTCTTCAGATGCTTCCTATAATCCATAGTGGTATATTATTCTCATTCCTTTTCAAGTGTTAAGATTTTGTTGATCCGAGTTTAGTAACGATGCAAATTGGAAAATCATCTTGAATGATTGGACTGTTTTGCTAACAAAGCGTTGAAGATTTTATAATGATCTTATTTAAATAATGACATCATTGTTTTTGCACGGCTATCAATTTGAGAAGCCCCACAATCATTTAGAAATAATAAATTATTTATTGGAGTTTAAAAAAAAAACATTTTGAAGAAATTTACCTCTAAATAATAAATCTGAATATCAGTGTGTCACATTTTTCAACTTTGCTCCTAGAGGCCGTAGCCCAACATATCATACCATTTTGAAAGGATTCTGGAATACATGGATCCATTTTGATATACCGTATTTGACGGCATATAGGACGCACTTTTTTCCACTTTTTTTGGCTTAAAAAATTGCCCTGCGTCTTATACATCGTAGGTGAAGTTTGAGACTTATTATTAATTTTATTGTAAGTAATTTTTTTTCTGTTGTTGTTTGGTTTAAAGACACTCTCATGATTTTGAAGAAATTTACCTCTAAATAATAAATCTGAATATCAGTGTGTCACATTTTTCAACTTTGCTCCTAGAGGCAGTTGATTTTAAACTCAAAATCTTAACACTTGTAACGGAATGAGAACAACCCCAATAGATTACAAGAAACACCTGAAGATAGCCGGAGGGTACATCGACCGAAACGTTGTGTATGTGTAAATAACAATAAAAATAAGGACAACATATGAACCACATGGATCTGAAAGTGTCTTCGGTGAGATTTGAACTCGTATCCTGACTTATGATTGATTGATGTCCACGGTATGACTAAGATTATTTCATGCCTAGAGGTTAGGGAATCGTATTCCTTGTTCATTATATTTATATTTTTTGTGTAGTTGTTCCTTAAGGTTTTTTTGCACAATTATATGGTATCAATTATTCCTATCAAATCCAAATAATTTGCACACAGTTTATTTCCATTTAATAAACTTCATTTTTGTGCGGAGTGGTGGTACCTGTTAGCGACCCATCTATGGGTTAGATATGTAAAAAATTAGTTTAAAATATGTTTACAAAAATTGAATAAAAAAAAATGAATATCCAACAAGAATAATTAAATCAAAAGATCTTCGGTATAAAATAACCCAACAAGGGTTGACATGCCGTAAAATCGAACCAAACAACCAAGATCATTTGTTTGCATAAATTGTGAAGTTAGAATTTTAGATAAAGTTCGTTAGATCTAAAAGCGGAGGTGGGTAATTTTCCATAACCGTTGGGATTATAAGTGACGTTTAGTTGATCCCAAGTAGGATCGACGAAGAGGAGGAAAAAACCAGGCCTTAATAGAAGTCAACCAGGGAACATGGCCGACGAACTAGACGAACAAGTAGAAGCAGAATGTAAGACAAGTAAGAAATATCATACCTATCATCTCTAAACCATCTCTCTCTCTCTCTCTCTCTCTCTCTCTCTCTCTCTCTCTCTCTCTCTCTCATATACGAGAGAACTCTCTCCTCCATCATATAGCGACAACTCTCCACCGATTATATACACCCGAGTAAAGGAGTATATAACAAGAGTTAACGACCGAAAAACGTAAAACAAAGCGCACATTGCAATAAAAACAGTAACAGTACTATCTTTTATTCATTTTTATTTCTACATAAATAATGCTGACACTAATTGTGTTTAATGGTACTATAAAAATAAAAACAAAATACGCTATTAATAATACTAATGTAAAAAATTAACCACATGGCGTCGTGAGAGTGAGAGACATACCAAATGATGAATTATAGGTTTGATTTGAGCTTTTTCAGATTGACTCGTCGTAGATAAGATGGTCAAGCAGCTGGTGCGCTTAACTAGGCTTTAACGAGGCAAAGAGTATCATGAAGAGACTATTTGTTATTCGTTCCGATATATACTATTAATCGCTATCGTAGAAACATCAACCCGAGTAAGTCTCAATCAAAAGCAACTGAAAAGTAAAATATGTGCCCCCCCCCAAAAAAAAAATACTAATTCAAAATTCATTATATATATTTACCAACCCCTCTGCACGAGCAGGATGTGACACAAGGTCGATTTTTTAAGCAGAGTTTAACAGTTTTGAATTCAGAGTTTTCCTTTTCCTTAACTGGTTACCTAGCCATGGTTAAAGAACTTAGTCTTTGGTGGGATTCAGACGTGGCTCCCGGTTCCCCGTATGGAATTAGAATAGTAGTACTGAACATGATACTATGTTAGAAGATAGAATAATTTTACCATACCCTCTCTCTCTTTCTTTCTATCTTCCCTTCTCTCTGAAAAAGAACCCACGAGCCTGGAAGGAATAAACAAACCTTTGTGACTAGAAGCCTTGAGTATGTTGTTTCTGAACTAACGACTATTGCGACTATTAACGACGACTACTACTACAATTCGAACTTGGCTCTATGCGACATATATCGTTCTGGTACATTTGTATTCGCGCCATACCGAGTTCTGTTTTGCGCAGGTGTAATGAGAATGTATTATGACAGAGTTATTCTGACGCTTTCTGACTTTGACCATGAACTATACTGTCTCTATCTCAAAAACAAACAAAAAAATCATCGAAGTATGGATGGCCTGAAGCAGAGCTGCTTAAACTTTTTATTTGATACACCTCTTATAACCAAATTAAATTTCCATTCATAACAAATAAACTAATTGAATATTGCTGGATTTAAAAAAATTCTCACTTGATGCCATGATGAGAGAGGTTGATTTGAAAAAAATGTTCTTGGTGTCAAGATTAAAATTTTTTTTAAAAATACAGAAATGTTATAATCAGTGGAATATTGAATCATATAATAACACCTGAGAATACTGAAATAGGCTTAACAAGTTTCGGGTCTCCGGGCGTAGTGGTTAATGTTCTAGACTACGAGATCGTTGTAAGCGAGTTCAAACTCCAGTCGCGCTATTACGTTCATTTTTCGAACTAATAATCTTGGTATAGGTATTAACCCCCTCACCCCAGTTATGGGTTAAATAGTGCCACAACTGTTCTTCTACATGAATGGCTTTGGTATTGAATCGCCCACAGTAGATAGTGTGCCATTAAATAAAGAAACCAATCCAAAGAAGTGAACGTCTGGAGCTATTCGGTCAGAGCAGTTTTTTTTTTCGTTAACAATTTAATTTTATTCATTAAAAATCTGTTGCCATGGATGAGAATTAAATTTTCAGCCCTCCTAATTTTTATTTCATTATTTTTACCGCTCTGTTGGTGGGGCGTTAGAATGCACCGATTGCACCTCTGCAGAGGGGTAAGACTCCCCCAATGGGGCCATCTGTTGGCCGTGGGTGGCGACCCGTGATGCTTAAGGATAGAGCCCAGGTGGATGAGCAGTTCATGACATGCAATACTCCACTTTGGCCCTATCTTGGGCTAGACGGGCGGTCGGAGAGGCCCCCTCCGATCAATCGGCTGGTCACGTCAAACCCTAGCACCTATATGATTTTCCTAACTCTATTGCCCTTATGGCAAGCCCTAACCCCTTTTTATCATATGGGTGCTAGAAGGCGGTGGCTGCGGGTCTACATATCCTGGGAATGACGTTAAACTCTATCTGTTTTCCAGTTTTGGAGGTTTGGGGAATGTGTAGCCCCCTTCATCACCATTGCTCCCTGGTCCACTCTGACCCGGAGTGGTAGTACCTGTTAGAGTCCCATTTATGGGTTAAATAGAAAAATGTATTTATAAAAAACTTGTATTATCCATTAAGAATTGATTTATTTCAAAACTTTATCGGCATTAAATGACCCACTGAGGTTGATATGCCGTAAAACAAAACAAACCAAACCAAAATCATTATTTTTAATTTATTTTTCAATGTACATTTTTATTCTTATTAAAAGTTCGCGACTATTGAGGTATATTTTGTGTTTTACTCTATTTTTTTTACTGCGAATTTAAACCCATTATATCCATGAATATGGACCGGTTTAGCTCAGTTGGTAGAGCGCTTCCCTGGGAATCACAAGGTTCCTGGTTCGATGCCGTCCCTCGCCTACTCAGCGTATGAGTAGCACAGGGATATGTGCGGTAAAGTAAGGAGCTGATGGTAGGTGTGGTGATCCACCTCAGAAGCAAAAACAATCTCCTTGGTCTAGAGCTAGGAAAAAGGGATAGACTCCCTCGCTGTCTGGCTGATACTGACTTTAAGCCACCCCGACGACTTTACTTACTTTATATCGCTGAATAAAGCTCGTTGAAATTATTTTTTTGTTCAAATCTATATTTATCTCCCAATAACATCAAAACGTTGAGTTAAAAAAAGAAGACCTCGGTGGTGTCGTGGACTATAAATCTTTTTTTTTCTCTAAAGGTACTGCATAACTTTTAGTTAGATTTAGAATAAGATTTTTGGATGTTTGTTTTTTTAGAAGCATCGTTGAATAAAGTATATATTATATTTTTGCTTGAAGGCAATTACAATGCATGTATCGCATAAAATTCGATACCTTTTTTTTATATAGAAAATGAACTTGTCAAGTGTAATCCCGGAAAAGAATCGCTCGGTATGTAGATCATCGTACAGACTGTTTCGACTTTATTAAGTCTCATTAGCGATGTATACTAACGACTTCCCTCCGACTGAAATCGAAACCGGGACCTCAGCAGGCATAGTCAAAGACCATATCGCCTCGGCCACAGTACACAGCTAACAATCCCTGCGTAAATCGAAGTCTTGTGTTATTATCTAAAAAACTAACAATGACACAGGGCTTCTGATAAAGAGAAATCCCCAATGGAAGACCAGACACGAAGTCCCCAAGACGAAGTCCAGACGTTAGAAGAGACCTAGAAGAACTTAAGATGTCAGAAGAAGAATAGAAGTAAGAAGTAAGTAATGAGAAGAGTATGCAACAATAGAAGGGCAGTAGTTGCCTGTTTTAACAAACACACAGCTGGACTGAAAATAAACTAAAATAGACCTTGATCAACTAGTTAAGCTTACAATACAAATAACTAAATTAAAATAATTGGTAAAGTTTATCAAGAATACAAGAAAGTTCACCTCACTAAGTACTCCACACGTCTGGCATTGAACAACAACTAAATTAAGGTTTAGTTCCCTTGTTTAATGACATATCAACCGTAGGTTATTCAATACCAAATCCATCCTTGTAGAAGAACAGTAATTGTACTATTCAACCCACAGCTGAAAATAGACTAAAATGACAGATGGTATTAGAGTCATTGAAGTAAAACAAATGACAGAGATAATTTAAGCTCAAAGACGTTAGAAATGTTAAACTTGTCCCCAGTGAAACATCCTAATTTTCTTGGTTCTTCACTTATGCCACATGGGAATTCTTTTCCGATTCTGTGCAAATGTACTTTATGAAAGGAATTACAGACTTGTATTAAGCGCGAAATTATAAGAAAACAGATAAACATTGTAGGTTATAGGCTTCTGTGTTTACTTGAGAAATATCGATTCAGTGCTGAATCAGTCACAAGGCTTTGTGTGGTGAATCATAATAGTAATAAATGAACTAATAACAGAATCAATGCAGCATCGCTGAGTCTGGCTTATAGTACGACGACCGTTTCGCCACAGATTATCAGACTTTAATAATAAACGTAACATCTTCACCTCGTGTGTGAACGCATTAACACGTTGCCTACGTTTGGTCAAATGACAGTTTCTCCTCACCGACGTTGCCACATTTCCTTCATTGCATCAGATTTGAAAGTATTGGTGGTACACGTAGTGGACCAGGTGGTACACGTTGGACCAATAATGTACCACACATCTATGGTATAATATAATACTAACTGATTTTCGTCTCTGATGATAAAGTTCCTTTGAAATCGATAAGACAAAAAAAAAACAACATCCTTTTGTTTTTATTTTTTATACGCATTGTATTGCCTTCAAATTTTAATATATTATAACATACTTAACAATGCTTCAAGCAAATTACCAATTACTTTTATAATACTAACTGTACGTCAAAGGTAAATTGACTGTGTTACGTGCTGGTACACACTTGGCGCACGTATTTATCTGATTTATTTATTATCTGTATCTATTTCATACAATATTATATGATAATGATATATAATATGAAATGATTTGTAACAGTTTATAATATATATATATATATATATATATATGAATCTAATGAGTCAGATAAACCTACTAAAAGTTTCGCTTAATGCTCTTCAGGGTTAAGAGCCCTGAAGAGTATTCAGCGAAACTTTTAGTAGGTTTATCTGACTCATTAGATTTATCTTTATTATTTGCTCTACTAGGTATTGAGCACTTTTTACTTATTAGCTTTAGTTTCCTGGCGGTTTTTTAAAAATATATTACGGACGCGGACTATGTAGATGACCTAGCACTACTCGCAAATACACCGCAAAGACAATGCTAGCCAAACTTAATAATAATATTAATTATTTATAATGCTAACAACAACAACAATAATAATGATAATAATAATAATAATTGATATTGCTAATCAATAATAATATAATAATAATAATAATAATAATAATAATAATAGGAAGAAAAACAACTACATGGGTACTTTAAGCATAAAACTCAGGAGATATCACATCAGAAGACATGGACATGGCTAAGAAAAGGAAACCTCAAAAGAGAAACCGAATCCCTTATAATCGCAGCACAAGACAATGCCATTATAACAAACTATATAAAGACAAACATAGATAAGACGCAGCAGAATAGCAAGTGCAGAATGTGTGGAAATAGAGACGAAACGGTCAATGATATAATAAGCGAATGCAGTAAACTAGCAGTAAACAATTCAATTTTCACCATACAACCAAATGGTATATGAACAAACCTAAACCTGTCCTAGAGAACGAGATGCATAAAATTCTCTGGGACTTCAAGTTACAGACGGATCATCTAATTCCGGCCAGGAGACCGGACCTAGTATTGATTGACAAGAAAAAGAGAACCTGTCATCTCGTGGATTTTGCCGTCCCGGCCGATCACCGAGTGAAAATGAACGAAAGCGAAAAGATAGACAAATACTTAGACCCTGCCAGAGAACTGAGAAAACTGTGGAACATGAAGGTGAAGGTCGTACAAATTGTAATTGGTGCCCTCGGAACGATCCCCAAAGCTCTGGAAAAGAATTTGGGTTAATTGGAAATCAGAGGAAGAATTGAGACCATCCAAACTACGGCAGTGTTGGGATCGGCTAGAATACTCAGAAGTGTCCTGGAGACCTGATGAGACTTGCTGTCACTCAGCCTCCAGTAAACCACCAGCTACAACAGGTGTGAAAAACTAATAATAATAATTATAATAATAATAATAATCCCAGCAAGAAGACCAGACCTAGTGTTGATAAACAAAAAAGAAAGAACTTGTCAATATGAAAGTGAAAGTTATACCAATTGTAGTTGGTGCACTTGGAACGGCCCCAGAAGGATTGGAAAAGGGTTTGGAAAGTTTGGAAATCAGAGGAAGAATTGAAACCATTCAGAACACTGCACTACTGCAATCTGCCAGAATACTCAGAAGAGTCCTGGAGACCTGAGGAGACTTGCTGTCACTCAGACTCCAGTGAAAGACCATCAGCTAACACTGATGTGAAAACTCAAAAGGAGATAATAATAATAATAATAATAATAATAATAATAATAATAATAATAACCAAAATTATAATTTGGCTGCTAGTAACTCCAAATGAATTTAGAGATAAATATAAATACCATCACGGGTTTTATTGTAAAATTGTACTCTAGAAAAGATTTGTTTGGTATCCAGGCAACGATTGAAAACAAAACATTTTTTCATTATTTATTCTATTTTGTTTTTATTAAACCTACAAATGTATCAGATCTTTCGTCTCACCATGTATATGTATGATGTAATTAATACGGAGCCCTCCTGTCTTGCCCCATTTGTATTCTCCTATGTGAACACCCACAATATTGTGGATTGGCACTAACCCTTCCAATATTAGTTCAGTGAGGTAGGTAGAAACTGAGGTGGCAGCCCTCTGAGAACAAGAATTTACGTAAATCTGCATTTTCTAGCCAAAATGCCAGGTGAATAAAGCTTACATTTTAAATCAATGCAGAAACGAGATACGAAAGAACCAGCCTTGCATGCTGAAATATTCAGATCAATTTAAACGGTATGTTAACCTGTCTAGTGTTATTTTATGCCTAGAGGTTAGGAATCGCGCTCATTGTGCATTCAAACTTATATTTCCTGTGTAGTTATTTCTTAATATTTTTGCACACACTTATAGAACATCAAGTATTTCTATCGAATACTAATAATTATATAAATTCAAGAAATTATTTCTATTTGATAATAATCATTTGTTTACAAACAGGTATATGGTTTTAACTCTTTGTCTACCAAATTTCCCCACGGATGTACCAAATTTTCTTTGTATTTTTTACCTGTATTTTTTACAGTGTATTCACAGTCCTGTTATTATTGTAATCTGAGTCTTTTACTCAATTATAATGAACTAACCATCAGTCATTGTACTTTGCTTGGGTGTGGTATGCGTAGAAACAGGAGAGCCGCTGTGAGTGGTTTAGATAGGCAAAGCTTTAAGTATCTGATAACAATCCTTAGTAATGAAGTCACCATTCTTAATACAAATAATTTACAGTTATATGGTATTAAGTATCCATATCTAATGCTAATAGTTTCAATGAGGTGCTTAGTCGTAGAAAATGAACTCGGCGACAAGAGTTCAAATACTGGACGAGGCTGTTTGCATTTCAGTGCTGATATCCTTGGGAAAGGTATGAATCCAACTATTCACTCTCCAGCTATAGATAAATTGCAGGGTAGACTCGACTCTTTAAACTTGATTAGGCAACCTGTCTAGGAGAAGGAAAACTGAGTTCAAACCAGTTAAACAGTTTAAGAAATTGACCTTCTTGTTCTGAGGAGTAGATAAATATACATATTTGACCCATACATGGGACCTTAACAAATATTGTCACTCCGGGTCAGAGTGGACCTGGGAGTAATGACAATGAAAGGTTACTCCACACTGGAACCCCAACATCAGTTGGTTTGTGTAATACCCAGGACACCTATTTATTGGAGTGTATTAGGTTTAGTTTCTTTATTTCATGGCATATCAATCTTCATGGGTTATCTAATGCTAAAGCCATAATCTTTTAAAGAACAAACCCTTATATGTGGGGTAGTGCTGGTTTAGCTCAGTCGGTAGAGCATCCGCCCAGGAATCGCAAGGTTCCTGGTTCGATACCGGCCCTAACCAACTCAGCATATGAGTATCACAGGGATCAACGCGGTAAAGTGAGGAGCAGATGGTAGGTGTGGCGCTCCACCTCAGACGCTAAAATAATATCCTTGGTCTAGCACTAGTGAAAAAGGAGACTCCCTCACGTATCGCTAATACCGACATTAAGCCGCCCGCCAACTTTACTTTACTTACTTATTCCCTCATCAGGGAATACAGTCAGTATATTCTAAGTCCCGCCTGAGAGACTGGAGACCAGCTTTAAGGAACTCTAGAAAGGGACAAGTCATTGTGTCCCGATTACGCATTAGTCACACAAGACTAACGCACTCCTATATACTCAAACAAGAACAATCACAGTGTGAAACATGTCAAACACCTTTGGTTCATAGAATGCAGGATTTTTTTTGTTCACAAAAACCGTTATTTTAATGCAAACAATATAAAAAATCTATTCGAAAAAGTCAACATAAAAGACATTCTGTCCTTTTTTAAGGAAATAAAATTACACCATAGAATACAGATATGAACCTAATCAATACCATAAAACATGATCCCCAATGATGCTAACACATTGTTAAAACCAATTACTACAATAGTGTAAATATAGATACCCAACATATATTGCTTCCTAACCACTAGGCATGACATAACCCCAAACGGATTGATATGCCGTTAAAATTAATCAATCAACCAACCAACCAGAAAAAGAAATCTGACTTCGTGGTTACAGTACGAAAAGCCGAAATAATACTTCATCTTTGGAAGATGTTTCATGATGCGGAGAAGAATATATCCTAATAGACTCAAAAGAAGAATCAAAAGTTGACAGCGTTTCGGCGACAGAGACAATGTTTTTCCCGCTTTTTACATTGCGAATTTTGGACAAAGCAAATATTTTGTTGGTGAGATAAGACAATAGAAATCAAGTAGCTTTTAACCGGATCAGTTCCACTATTTGTCGTGGCTTGAAATCGATTTATGTCACAAGGAGAAATCTTTGAATCTTATGTTCCGAGTATTTTGCCCCCGTTGTACATGTGTCTGTATAGTCATTATTCAATTTCTCTCTCTCTCTCTATATATATATATATATATATATATATATATATAATAAAGTAAGTTACAATCAAAAAATTACATAATCAAAAAGTAAGTTACAAAAACACACACAACCAATCAAATATCGGACATATTCTGCTAAAATAATAATTCAATGCCTGAAGAAGACAACAGATCAGAAACACGTGTCGCATGCATATGTAAGTTAATGAAATTAAAAAAACAAAAAACATAATCCTTTTTGCAAACTTTCTTTTTTATAATATTTTACATCTATTTTTCTCCTGTTGGACCCAAAACAACACTATATATATATATATATATATATATATATATATATATATATATATTACTAGAAGCGGCTATCCGGCGTCGCCTGGGTAGAGGAGGGATTTTTTAAAAGTTAGTCCTGCAGGTCCATTACTACTGAATCGTGACTTTGATTCTCGTAGGATGTCCCATTAAAATCCCTACGTAAAAAGAAGACCTTGCATTGATCCAGTCACACTGGAAAAATTAATGTCTACTTTTTAAAATATTAAACGCAAAACAAAATCCACGCTGTTATCATGTAAATTTTATTTTTTAAATTATCTTCACTAATATAAATCAAATATATATATATATATATATATATATATATATATATTCCTGTCAGAATTATCCGGAAGATCCTGCTCAGTGAAACGTGGGTGGTTAACTTCTATCACTGACTGTTTCCTAAATCGGCTCTACAAGTATGTAGTGTGTATTTTTCTATAGTTATCTTGATTCTTGCTGGTTTTCCCTGTCTTAATAAATCGTTGATTCTCGTAAACTTACAAAGATTATATAATATATATATATATATATATATGTGTGTGTGTGTGTGTGTGTGTGTGTGTGTGTGTGTGTGTATGATATCATATCTGCTGCTGCCGACCTTTGGGATCAATGGTATCTAAGGATGGCTTTAAGTAATCCATGAAAGTTGATATGCTATTAAACAGAAAAACAAACTTTATATACAAGACTTAGGATTTTTTAATTTTTTAATTGCTCTCTTTATGATTGTGAATTTAGATTAAATATCTTTACGAGTCAAATACAAAATAAAAAACATGTTTTTTTTAAATTTTAAAACATATTACAGCATGTAATTCATTCATTCTATTTCCTTATGTTTTCATACAAATGCTATTTTTCTTATTAAAAAAAAACATAAAAAATTACGGTGTTTTTAGGTGGGACGGGGCTGGAACGTATTAATGGCATTTCAGTTTATTTTACTGGGGAAAATAGATGTGATATACGAGTAACTTGAGTTACGAGCGAAACGAATTAAACTCGTAAGTCAGGGCACTACTCTACATCATTTTCAAACGAATATAATTATCTGCGATATAAACAAGCGGCTAAAAACAATAAAATGATATAACAGCATGGCACATGTGTCTGATATGAAAATACGTCAGAGAGCTAGAGCGACTTTCTGATTGGCCAGTTTCTCTATTAATAAAAGCCTACAGCAACACACACTTGTATCATGGACTTCTACACAGCCAAACATTCGGCTAATTACACAATGTAGAGTTCGTTACTGATTGATAGAATTTGCAGAGGATTTTTTCAGACGTAAGCTTTCATAGCTTGTTGTGTTAACTGACTTATTCAAGTGAAGTGATTTCGAGCTCATTGGTATTTTGAATGGCACTTGTACTTTGTAATGAGTGGCGTAAGTAAATGTAGATATTTCGAAGAAGGAGATATCGGACATTAGATGTAAGTTATACATAGATTAGCGTGTAGGTTTGCCAAGTCATTGTCCGAGGGTTTGAGCCTTTTTGGCTCTTCTTTAACTATGACCTGTTGGGTGGCAAGTGGTTGAACGTTTTAGGTGTGAAAAGGTAGCCTGTTATTCCTGGTGCGTGATTCTAGGGTTTACTTTTAACCCCATCTTATTTGGTGGTCACGCTGAAAAGGAAGGAATTCAATGAAAGAAAAGGAAGAGATAAAGACAAAAGGTAGTTTTATGATTTAGGCTTTATTCACGAGTCATAGCCACCACGCTGCAAGGAAATTTCTCCCTGGCCAGTAGTCGTGTCTTGTTCGAGATAAAGCCTAAGTTCGAATGTCCGAGAGACTATCTTGGAGGTCGGAAATCTGTCCTATTTCCGCACATGCTCAGAAGATTCTTCCGGCCTGAATGCTCATGGGAGTTTGTTATTTTTAAAATAAATTTTCTTTTAATTTTAAAACCTTAAGACCTTTTACTAAAATTGGTAATTTATGAGGAAGTGCATCCCGGTCTCCTGCCTCAAAAATTGCTATCCGGTGACTATCAAAATAACAACCCTAGCTCGTCGTAATTCTTGTTTATTTCATCGTAATTTGTCGTAATTCTTGTTTAGATATGAAAATGGATATATAGTTTTGAATACACTGAGATAGATAGATAGATAGGTAAACAAACAAAATAATATAGATAAATATTAACAAATAGAGATAGATATTTTCGACAAGTAAATGTATTGGGGGGGGGGCGCCTCCGGTTTTGTCGTAATTCTTGTTTATTTAAACTAAAAACAAGACATTAAACAAACATGAATAAAAAATCTTAGTATTTAAAGTAATATAGATAAATATGAACAAATTGAGATAGATAGATAGATATGAAAATGGATAGTTTGAATAGACTGAGCTGGGTTGTTATTTTAATAGTCACCGGGTAGCAATTTTTGAGGCAGGAGACCGGGATGCACTTCCTCATAAATTACCCTAAAATATAAAAAAGGTATAAACAAGGTATAAAAAAACGAGCGAATAAAAGAAAAGGGCTGACAGCAATAGATTTATACACAAATTATATATACATCCTGCTGATAGGGCTTAGAATAGGCTGACTGTAACCCCTGTAAGCGCTCGTAGTAATGGTTATCGTCATAGGAAATAGACACGGCGAGAGTTCAATTTCTGGATAAGGCCGTTTGCATTTCACATAGCGCTAATACACTTGGGAAAGGTATGCATTCAACTATTCTTCCTCCAGATGTAGACGAATTGTAGAGCTTGTTTTCAAGGGCCTGTCCCCACCCTTCATAAGCTTGGCTGGAAATTAAGACCCCCACCTCAAACAAGCTTCTAAGTATGATGTCATATAATTGAACAATAATAATGGAGGCGTGTCGTGTAATGGTTATCGTCATAGAAAATGGACTCGGCGACCAGAATTCTAATCCTGAACGAGGCTGTTTACATTTCACATTGCGCTAATACCACTGGGAAAGTTATACATCTATTCTCCCCCAAGCTCTTGATAAATAGTAGGTTAGACTGGGCTATTCAAATTTGGTTAGGCAACTAGTCTATGAGAAGGAAAACTCTGAATTCAAACCTGTTAAACTCCGCTTAAGAAATCAACCTTGAGTTACATGCATATGACTGAACAAAGGTAGTGAGTTTATTCTTCATTCCCGTTACTAATACGCATATTTTTGCTTTAAAAATCGCTTACTAAAATTATATGAATTTTTTTAAAAGTATGATTAAAATAAAGGTAATTTATGAGGAAGTGCGTCCCGGTCTCCTGCCTCAAAAATTGCTACCCGGTGACTATCAAAATAACAACCCCAGCTCGTCGTAATTCTCGTTTATTTATCGTAATTTGTCATAATTCTTGTTTAGATATGAAGATAGATACATAGTTTGGAATAGACTGAGATAGATAGATAGATAAACAAACAAAATAATATAGATAGATATGAACAAATGGAGATAGATAGATATTTTAGACAAGTAAATGTATTTGTGGGGGGAGGTCGCTTCTTTTTTTGTCGTAATTCTTGTTTATTTAAACTAAAAACAAGACATTAAACAAACATGAATAAAAAAAAATCTTAGTATTTAAAGTAATATAGATAAATATGAACAAATTGAGATAGATAGATAGATATGAAGATGGATAGTTTTGAATAGACTGAGCTGGGTCGTTATTTTAATAGTCACCGGGTAGCAATTTTTGAGGCAGGAGACCGGGACGCACTTCCTCATAAATTACCAAAATAAAAAAAGGAAAATAGAAAGAAAAGACCTTATTTTTTAATAAAAGGAGGCCTGAAAATAAATACCTGCGTTTTATCATCAATTTTCAAGCTATTTTTTCTCATAATGCATTTTCCGCCCTGTCGGTGGGGCGTTAGAATGCACCGACTGCACCTCTGCAGAGGGGTAAGACTCCCCCAATGAGGCCATCTGTTGGCTGTGGGTGACGACCCGTGATGCTTAAGGATAGAACCCAGGTGGATGAGCAGTTCATGACATGCAATACTCCACTTTGGCCCTATCTTGGGCTATACGGGCGGTCGGAGAGGCCCCCTCCGATCAATCGGCTGGTCACGTCAAGCCCTAGCACCTATATGATGTTCCCAACCCTATTGCCCTTATGGCAAGCCCCAACCCCTTTTTATCATATGGGTGCTAGAAGGCGGTGGCTGCGGGTCTACATGATATGATATTTACCGCGTACCCCACTTGTACGGGTCAGGCACAAAGTCCCTATTAACGTGGGACCACCCACAAGCCGAAGCTCATGGAGTGGCAGGTGAAAATTGCGTCATCCCGTCGGCATTCCCCCCAAGGGGGCGCCTCAGGCACTGGGCAATAAACCCAGCCCTGCCCCTTTAAATCGAGGGGGCAGGTGTTGCCTGGGGGGATGGCCCCCTGGGATCGACGCCGTTAATTATATCAATGGTCCAGAGGCCGAAGCCACTGGTGGCTGCGGGTCTACATGTCCTGGGAATGACGTTAAACTATCTGATGGTGAGGTTCCAGTTTTGGAGGTTTGGGGAATGGGGAGCATCCCTTCATCACCATTGCTCTCTGGTCCACTCTGACCCGGAGTGGTAGTACCTGTTAGGGTCCCATCTATGGGTTAAATAGAAAAATGTATTTATAAAAAAATTGTATTATCCATTAAGAATTGATTTATTTCAAAACTTTATCGGCATTAAATGACCCACTGAGGTTGATATGCCGTAAAACAAACAAACAAATCATAATGCATTTTCTTTCTTAAAAATAAATAAATAAGCGATTGCTTTGTTGATAGCTTTTATAATTATTCTCAGCTTCGGTAGTGTTATTATTAATCTTGAACATACCACGAAGCAGCAAAGTAAGCCTTGTTGTTAATCAAGCCACCCACATCAAAAGTTTCACTATCTTTTCTCATGAAATATAAATACATTACCTACAACATTAAGCTACGAGGGTTGTCAAAAAGTAATGCCCTTTTGTTTAGGACAGGTATAATTACCAATACAGGAACATGTATCATACATCAAAATGAAGCTGATCCACTGTGGATCACATCCTTACTTCTCCACATAGTCACCGTTTCTCTTAGTAGCAATGTTCCACCTTCGAATGAGAGCATGTGCCGCTGTCTCGTATAATGCTGTTGGCTGTTCTTTGAGCCACTTCTTTCACTACAGATTTCACTTCCTCGACACTGGAATAATGTTTGCCTCAGATTATCATCTCTTCGGATCCATGAAAGCGGGTTTGAAAGGAAAACATTATTCCATGATCTCGGGACCACAGCAGAACCAACTACAAGCATACATGCACAGAACGCAGTGTGACAATAATAAAGATATATTATGG
The DNA here is from genome assembly GCA_023376005.1 of Doryteuthis pealeii. Classification (NCBI taxonomy): domain Eukaryota; kingdom Metazoa; phylum Mollusca; class Cephalopoda; order Myopsida; family Loliginidae; genus Doryteuthis; species Doryteuthis pealeii. Next base: position 76,509,063 of record CM042141.1, on the reverse strand, counting down.
CGAAAGTGCGGATAATTTTTGACACTCCCTCGTGTTTAATAACCAAAGTGAGCTGCTTACATCAAAAAGTGAATCTTCAAATGTTCCCTTTTTTTTGTTCTTCAATTTTTCCATTTTTTTTTTGTTATTTCTATATTCAATTTATTATTTGGAATCTATATGTGTGGTGTCCACTCTGGAAAAAGCATGGACTGTTATAAACAGATCATCAACCATATGGAAGTATGATAAGATAAAGCAAGAATACTTAGCCGTGTCAGTGCTACTATATGGCTGCATATTTTGGACTAAAAATCACTAAGAGAAAAAGCTAGATAGAAGCAAAACAAAGATACTGAATACATCTTGGAAAGAGAACCCCACAAGAAAGCAGTTTTATTGTCACTAGTCCCTGTCCCACAAACCATCTAAGTAAGACGATCAAGACATGCTGGACACTTCCGGAGAAGCAAGGTCTAACTCGTGTGGCGTTCTCCAGTGGACACCTACACAGGGGCATACCAATATAGGCCGACAAGCAAAAACATACATCAATCCGCACTGTGCGGATTCTAAATGCCGCTCGGAGTACCTCCCGAGGGCGACTAGAGAGAGAGAGAGAGGAGAGAGAGGGAGAGAGAGAGAGAGAGAGGAAGGCAGAATATGGATTTCCTAAAATGAGGTAATCAGGCGAGTACGCTGTACTATTAGTATTTTTTCTAATTTAACTGTTGTAGAGAAGAGACAATACCCCTTTCGGAATAAAATATAAATGGACTGTTCTACTTGAACATTATTTTAAATAATAATTAGACTGAACTTATTCTAAGAGAGACCACCCTAAGCGGATTTAACAGGTTTTCAGAGTTTTCCTTCTCCTAGACTGGTTGCATAAGTTAAAGAGCCCAGTCTGTCCTACTATTTACCCATAGCTGGAGGGCGAGTAGTTGGATTCATACCTTTCCAAATGTATTAGCGCTATGTGAACTGTACGATTTGAACTCTGGTCGACGAGTTCATTTTCCTACGACTCTAGCCATTACACCACGCACCTCTAACATTATCATTGACGGTGCTAGTCTCAGTGCTTGTCTTTTCTTAGCTAGCTAGTAAGCTTACGACTGTCACTCATTTTTGTATCTTGGTCAAATAAACACCCTTTTCATTTGTATGTTGCTATTCGGGTTATCATTTAATATACTAACTCCAGTGACATTACAATATTAACCATTGTAGTTCTTTTAGACAATAACAAAATAGATAAAATTATTCTAGATAATTATCATTCTGATATTATCATTGCAATGGATTAGATTTCCATATTTCACAGTTGAATGATCTGTCTGTCTTTATTAAATTCTAAAATGAGTTGATTACTTAAGTTAAAAGTTAAAGTTAATAGAAAAAAAATGAAATGATGAAATGCATTTAAAAACACTGAAATAATGTATTACAAATTATTTTGATTTATTATCTAGATATATGAATAAAATATTTATATTATATCTACATATATAAATAATATGTGTTATGTGTAAGTAATAGGTACAAGGTACTTTTTACAATATCACAATTTTTCCTTAGGGGGTCACCTCTTTTCGATATACAAGTCCAGTACCTAACTGTACCCCCACCCTGTATTTTATATGCTGTTATAACTTAATAAATTTCAAAAGAGATTTATTTTGACTGATTGCTCTTCCGCGCCTCCTCAGAAAAAAAAGCCACTGAGCACTATTTTATTACGAAGCAGATACAAAAGAGCCATATCGCCTCGGCATATAGTTGGAAGTTGGAGTGGGGGGGGGTTAGGGTGAAAAACTAGTCATACTACTATTCAAGTTCTAATTAGCTAGGGACATGCACTGATTATATTTTCCTCGTACCCCACTCGTACCAGGTCAGGCACAAAGGCCCTATTAACGTGGGATCACCCACAAACCGAAGTTCATGGGGTGGCGGGTGAAAAATTGCGTCGATCCCCTCGGCATTCCCCCTCAAAGGGGCGCCTCAGGCGCTGGGCAATAAACCAAGCCATGCCCCTTTAAATCTAGGGGGCAGGTATTGCCTGGGGGATGGCCCCTGGGATCGACGCTATTAATTCAACACACCGGTCCAGCGGCCGAAGCTCACTGGACCCCCGGTCGAAACCGGAGAAAACACGCTCTTCTCCTTGCGCAGCCTGCTTCCACTATTGTAGTTGAAATAAGAAAAAAATATGAAAATTTCACTTACCTCGTGGCCCTAGAAAGAGTTGCGCCCGAGAGTGACTCTCTTTATATAGAGTGAAGTGAGAGGCATTTATTGAAGTAAGGATTCGAAATCCAATGGGCAATGCCCGCGCAGGTTCGAATCCTGCCCGCAGTAAGTCAGTTAGACAGTCAACAATTGGTTTGAGCAATGTGACTGGCCAAGCCTAACCATGAAGTTACTAGTTCTCCAATGAACCCACTATAACAGCTTAAATAATTACTGCCAGGAAGAGTCCATTAAGCTGAGGAGGTGTTTGACTATTCCACTGTCCAATAGTTAACAATCTGTAACAGTCATTTCCAGACTGCAGGTTCAATCCTGGCTAAGGATGAAAGTAACACAGAATAACAACAGTATTCTACAGCATTGTGGGAGT
>CM042141.1:76436455-76501455 GCA_023376005.1 Doryteuthis pealeii | reverse complement strand
CGAGTATTTGAAGTTTTTTTTTTTTCTTTATGCAGTATAAGTGTATTTTCAGTTTAAATTTTCCGGTAAGTAGAGGGGGCTGAATGTAATTTTAAGTGTTGCATTATAGAGCTTATATCAGTTAGGTGTAGTGATAACTGGCGTAACAATGTGGTCGTCATGTGACCAATATGCATGCTTTCAACTTTAGAGAGGCAGTCTCCTACAGGGCATTTAAATTTATACACGAGATTGGTCTCATTAAGACGAGTAGTTTTTGGGGATGCATTGTTGCATGTGAAAAGGTTGGTGGTTTTAAACTTTTGGTAATAGATAATTAGCTTTACTTTTCTGTTGATGTCGGTGGAAGAAACATTATTACGTATTAATTTTTTAACGCAGTTTCGTCCAGTTTATAGTTTCGGTGCATCTGATTATGGGAATATATGTTGTGGGTGGAGCTATTGAATGTGTTATTATTTTTTGTTGTGGTTAATGTTAAAAAATGAATTTAACTCTTTGTCTATTTTAATCCGCTCACAGAGGTTTTCCCACCACACTCAAACAAAGTACAAAAACTGATAGTTCATTATGATTGAGCAGGAGGACACAGATTACAACAATAATAGGGCTTTATTTGAATAGAATTAGTTCTGAGGTGAATAGATTGTGAACTTTGAATATCCCATCATACAGGGAGAAATAAAATTTAGTACAGCTGTGGGGGAAATTTGGTAGGCAAAGAGTTAAACCAAATATTCAAGTTTATTAGTAAAATAAATATTAAGATAATATTGTATATAGCTAAATGAATATTGAAATAAGATTTTTCTGATCTTAGTATTTTTGTGATACTAATGGAGATAGCACAGTATGATAATTTAATTATTACAACGTTTATTTGTAAATGTTTATTTAAGAGTGATTGCAAATAAATATGTAAAAAGATTTAAGTTTCTCTAGCTCTTTTTTACTTTCTTCCCCTTCTTTTCATCTTTTCATTATGATCAATTGAAACAGATTAGCGTTATCTCTTCCACGCACTTCCCCTCTCTATCTTTCCTCTTCTCTCTCTTTTGTCACAAGTATCATCAGATAGCTGACTACATAATGACTCACAGTCATTATGTTGTAGGCTATCTGATGAGAGTAGGCTCATATTGAGTTCTGGTCGAAATAATTTATAATAGCCAAATGACGGTTTAATTTTTTTCTTATTGAAAGTATAAATATTACTCTGTATGTACTTCATTTATTAGTTATTATACATTGAGCTCTCTTGGGGATTTGTAATAATCCTTGTATAAATCTCTAGGTTTGCATCAACATAAGCATGCACTGTGGATATACAGGAGATATTGATGATCCCAAATATAATTATACCCTACATACCAATCAATTGGATACCTTTACCTTATATATATTTATATTAGAGGTAACCAAAATCTGGTCACGTGATCAATTTAGGCCATCTTCAATAACCAAAGTAAATATTTTTTAACTTTGCTTTTTATAAATCTCTCCCAAAAAGTAACGATATACAGAATTGTTACAAAGAAAAACAGTTAATTCAAAGATCAAATTATCCGATTGGGAAAATTACTCACCGTTAATAAAATAAATAAATAAATTAATCCGTTTTACATATAAAAGGGTTATTTTTATGTGGAAACGGGGATTGTAACTTTACCATATTATCACTCTTTGAAAATTATGCATTCAAATGTATGGGTGGCTGTATTCGACATAATTGTTTTCTTGTGCATATTCAATAACCGTTTATTGGCTTTCAACGATTTAAAAAAAAATGTTTTTGTGGTAATTTCAGAATAACTCTGGAATACCTTTTTTAGTTGAACGTATAGTGTAACTAAAGCAACGAAAAGACAATAAGTATTACAAATGTTGTCCGTTTTTCTCTTCCGTATATTATAAGAATCAAACATTACTATTCAACAATAAAAATTACAAATTCTTTTTAAAATATTAATATATCGTGGATCGGACAAATTTTTAGTTCACCAAAAATCTAAAATTCATATAGTTAAATATCCATAAAAAATTCGATTTGTACACAAAAAAAAGATTTTTAAACATTAAAAAAACCAAATCATTTAAGCACACAAAAGATTGAAAATCTCTAAAAAATTAATTTAATAGAATATCGTACATATCAATTAAAAAAGCAAATAAAAAGCTTTCAAATAATAATATTATGACATTTTTTTGCACTTTTTATTTCAGAATTCATGAATTTTTCCTACAAAAACTACTGCGTTGTATATTATACAATGTTTTTATATAGTTATTTAGACTCTTATCTTTATTAGAAAAAACTAAAAACGTTTTCCGACGGTTCATTTTTATATCTCATAAAATAAATAGGGGGTAGACCTCGTAAAAAATATTCCCCCAATATATTTTGGGAAAAAAACTATTTCATATATATTCGCATCCAAAGGTTAGTTATGGAAATTTTAGTGAAAATCGGACTATTAATTGATTTTTCATAGAATTTTAAAAGATCCTCTTATGGTAACTTGTTTTTAGCTAAAAATTAGCTTTAAAAAATAGTGTTAAATTTCAGTTGATTTAACAGTGCAAAAATGAAAACATTGTTTTTCAATCATAATTTTCATTATTTCCGTAAGCTGAAAATAATTTAAAAAATCATCAGGAGTTAGTTTAATGTTTCTTCTTTCGAATAGAAATTTTTTTTCAAGATAATATTAACCTTTATGCAAATTTCATTGTATTAAATATAGGGAGGTAAATTTCACAGGGTAAATTAGTGGTACCATATATATATATATATATATATAATATATATATATATATATAAAGTCTTTGGGATGGCCTAAAGTCGGTATCAACCAATCAGCGAGGGAGTCTATCCCCTTTTCAATAGCACTAGACCAAGGAGATTGTTTTTGCATCTGAGGTGGAACGCCACACCTACCATCAGCATTTTACTTTACCGCACAGAACCCTGTGCTACTCATACGCTGAGTTGGCGGGGACCGATATTCGAACTAGGAACCTTGTGGTTTCTAGCCGAATGCTCTACCGACTAAGCTAACACCTAATATAACTATATATATGAGTCAGATATACCTACTAATAGTTTTGCTTAGTAGTAGGTATATCTAAGTAGGGTTTACTAATAAGATAATATATATATATATATATATATATATTATATATATATATATGTGGTGTGTGTGTGTGTGTGTGTGATGAGAAGTAAATACACAGCGATGTATTTATGATATGGCTTTTTTTTAGCCGACAATTTTTGGGAGAATATGAGCTTAATTGAAGTCGTACCTAATTTGAAAGTTAATTAATTAATAATTAATAATTAGGCGGGCATTATTTTTCCGATATTGTTTAGCCTTACATTAAATAGGATGCCGCCTAATTAATTAATTATTAATTAATAACTTTCAAAATAAGATACGACTTCAATTTCAACATATTCTCCCAAATATATATAATATATATATATAATATATATATGAGCTGTATTACCAGGCTTTATATCTTAATAGACTAAGAAAGCCGCGATACTAAATTGCAGAGAGCATTGACCTGCTTGCTCAGTGCAGAAGAAAACTAGAGAATTATCTACTGCAAGTGAAGAGAGTGACCACTCAATGGTACGGAGAGCATGATTAATGATCGAACATGCAAGATCCAATATCTGCGAGTTGGCCAATCTCTTAATTTAGAACTTGATTGGAGATTGCGTTCGGATTGATTTCTTACTGCTTCCTGTCGGACCCAAAACCTGTTTATAAATTAGTTAATTTCAACCCCACATATTCTATTAAACCTTACGGATTCGTCTGTTCACATTTTTGCCCTGATTCAATGATTTTAGTATTTTTATTCCATTTATATCTCCATATCAATTCTAATGAGAATTATTAGTTCGGTGACCTTTATTAATACCTGATATAGCATATAGAATCACTCTACATACCTGTATTTGAAATAATGTCGTGACCAAACTAATATATACACATGAATGATATAATATTCATAATATTTACAACAACCAATAATTCATCTACATGCATAATGCAACAAATCGGCTTGCCAACGCACACGCATTAATAGCTCATTGAGTATTTGTAATCATATGGGCGAACTGCCAAAGTTGAATGGGAAGACTCAATTCGCATATTGATATAAAAATGTAAGATTTAAAAAAATACGCCTTTATATATTATTTCTATAACATGTATTTAATTTACCTCTTCCGTTTTCTTAACGCCCCTACCTAGTGAGCCAATTAGAAAAATCATTCTGACTAAGTAAAACACAATAACAATTCAAAAGAAATCCATTTAACAAGAAGACTAACTGTCATTTTTAATTTCGGTGGTATTACTTATACCTTATTATTTCTCAGAATTTTCATAAATTTAGTGAAATTTTTTAGAAGTATGTAGGAATTAGAATTTTATCTAATATCAATGAATGAATGGCCATAATGAAATGTGGAAAGAATAAGTTTCAGTTGTTCTATTTTTCAATTATACCCACTGCCACCCGTCTTATTCCAAATCTTTTATTCTCCATTACTGTATATTATTAGATTTTCATTAGTAACCCTTATATAATGTAATGAAATGTAATATAAAATTTTTAATTTAACATATATACTTAGAGATAGATATCGTAAGTATTGTGAGTATATAATGATTCAGAATTTTTGCTTTTTTTTCTTTTGACTTGTATTCTGGTAACATCAGGAAAGTTATGTTAGTGAGAAATTGTCCTCGATGATGATTTATTAAAAAGTTTAAAACATACTTTTTCTTTGAGGTCCCCTTAAGAACAACAAATTAGAGTTTTGGTAGGGATACTCTGGTCATGATATAAATTCTCGACAAATCTCATTTTAACTGCTCAAATGTAGTGTCCCAGAATTTCGATACACTTTTTAAAAATGAAAAGAACCAGTCGTACATTATTTACATGTGGTGATTTTATACAGATGTTGAAGCTCACTCAGTTTCCTTTCTCACTAGGCATGCGCCGCTGCCATACCTAGAATTAAGATGGATATAAAAGTGTTTAGGACTGCCCTACTATTTTAATCCCATTAAATTGGTAATGCTACCTTTCTCCCATAAGAGATTATATTAAGGGCTTAATTTTGATAAATTGACAAACATACAACTTCAGACAAAAATATTGAACACATATGCGTGTGTATCCTATCACCATACAAACTCAAACAATACACTTACAATTACACTTTATATATTTATAAGTATATGTATAAAACATAATAGTTAAATAATTTAATATAATTAACATATATGTTAACTTATAAATAATAAAGACTTTAATTTAAATAAGTTAGAAACAAGTTTTATTATTATCGTTCGTCTTTTTCTCAAGGTTTTGTTCTTCTGATTTGTGACTTCTGTTGTATAGAAATGAAACAAATCAGCATAATCTGATAAATATTTAACTGACAATGGGCTAGGTCATTCTTGTGGCAGTATGGTTAATCATGTGTGCGTTTTATATGTTAGAATTTAATTCCATACTAGCTGAAGTGAAGTACCTATCTCTTCACACATATATGATATAATCTGAAAAATAGAAAACAATTCTAGGTTAGACCAAAGTTTAACAGGCTAATGAGGGAAGCTACTATCTTTTAGCCAAATCTTAGTCCAAAACAATGCAATCATATAAAGGAGAGACCAATGACTGCTCAAGTCATTATTCCTTATATTTTATAAACATATCAGAAATCCACCATTAAGTGGCCCCGCTCATAGAGGGATATATAATTTGACAGCATAGATCACCCCGTGCAGTTGCTTGGATTAAAACAGTAAAGACAAATTCTCCTAATCTATCTTTATATATATATAGATTGAATAAAAAAATCTTTTTCTAGATATTTCTTTATCTTTTTTTTTTTTATAATTCTTGTTTTCAAGTTGTTATTTTATTATCCTTGTTGTGTATTTTTGTCTTTTATTGCTTTTTATTTATCTTTTATCCTTATTAATTTCTCTTTAATTTTTAATCATTTTTAAAATTAGTTTTTAGTGTATCATTGTATTTCAGACTTAATCACTTGTATATACTATTTTTTTATTTCAGCATTTCTTTAATGGAAAAATATAAAATATTTTACCCCACTTCTTGGAAAAAAAGTAGGGAAGTGTACATTTTATTTGAGAAAAATACTGATCTTTTTAAGGGTGTTTCATTGGATTTCGCTTTATAAAAGGGATGTGCGCACATTCATTGTACATAGCGAATCTGCTATATATAATAATTATATATATATATATATTATATATATATATATAGATGATTTATTTTTGTAATTATATTATTATAATATAGATGCTATATTTGATAGTAAATAATGAAAAGAGATTTCTGTTTTTGTATGAGAGAACCAAAAGAAATATATTAAAAAGGTAAGATTATGAAAAATGAAACAGAGGTAGAGAAACATAATGAATTAGTCAGAGTGTAAAAAAGAAAAGATAATAAAAGATAGAAAAATAGTATAAAAAGAAATGAAATAAAGGAGCAATAGAGATTAATATATAACACACACACATAAATAAAAAAAATAATATAGAATATGGAATGACGAAAGAAGGAAGAACAGAGTCGAAGGAGAAAAGTGAGAGAAGAGAGATTTTTGTTAAATCTTTGAAATAATAAAAATAACACTACTAAGAATTAATTTAAACAAATGTAGAACAAAGAGATATATAAGGTATTTGAAAAAAAACAATAAAAAAATAGGAAAAAATATTTGTAGAATGCTGAATTTTATTGAATGATGGCTTGATAATTTAAGTATTTCAGATTTGGTTTCTTTGATTCTAAATTAGTATTAATATGTTGAATATCTTTAATTTACCTCTTTATAAAAATTTTAATTCAATTGAGAGAAAATAATATTATTAAAACTAATGGAAGTTAGATTCTTTTTGTTTGTATGAATTGAAAACTTAACTGTTTTTATGATGAACTATTCGAATGAACATTAAGTGAAGCATATCTTGAATAAAGTAATTAAGCATATTAACTTGAAATTCCTTAAAGATTTTTAACGCATCAGAAATAATATTTTGCTCGTAACTCGTCAAATGCAATTTAAAAAAAAAAGAACTGTCGTAAAGAAATAAAAAAAAAAACCAAAGCATAACTTAAACAGAAACAAACAACTTAGCCCGTGGAAACTCGTAATGAAATGTAACTCTAAGAGACGAAAAACTAGAATATCTGTGTCAGATAAATTTAAATTATAAATTTGATAATTCATTATATATCAGTCTATCTCCCACTTCCTTATCCTTTCTCTATTTAATCAACATCTTCCATGGAAATTTTGTATAATTCCTTATATCCTTGAATATCACTTTTATCACATACTGTATTCATGCAGATATGCGTAAACGCCCACAATCGAAAACTGGCAGAAGACAATGGTACCTTTGTGCGCATGCTCAAGAGCGGTTCGATTTTATTGTGAGCACACCTTCACCTAACACGCACACTACACTTAATTTAAGTGTAGATTTATTATATTAGAGAAAAAAACAACAACATGAACGCCTGTTAAACTTGTACGTATTTCAATCGACATGTGCACACATGGACGTGACGAATCAACCCAGCGGTTTGTCAGTTTACCCTACTAGACAGCTCCAAATAAAAATACATATGGCAAAATTGTCTTCGTAAATATTTCGTAGCGAAACTTTCTCGGATGTAGGAGAAGACACGTGCGTTCACGTGCGCGTGTTTGGACGCACGAAGATGACAACAAGAGAAAGACGGAAGAACGGATAATGCGCAAGGCTCTCACGCATGCGTAGAGAGAGCTTTAGCATTACTGCTTCTAATGCGTTCTCTGGACATCACTCTTTGCTTGATTTCTCTCTCTCTCTCTCTCTCTCTCTTTCTCTCTCTGTTTGTTTTCATTCTTTCTTTCTTTTTATTCACCCCCTCTTTCTTTTTATTCACCCTTTCTGTTTATTTTTTATTATTTCTCTCTTTTACTCTCTCTATCTGTTTCTAACTCACTCTTTCTTGTTTTCTTTTTTATTCTCTCTCTCTCTCTTTCTTCTGTTTGTTTTCATTCTATCTCTCTTTTTATTCACCCCCCTCTCTCTTTTTATTCACCCCCTCTCTCTTTTTATTTACCCTTTCTGTTTATTTTTTATTATTTCTCTCTTTTACTCTATCTGTTTCTAACTCACTCTTCTTTGTTTTCTTTTTTATTCTCTCTCTCTCTCCCTCTCTTTCTGTTTGTTTTCATTCTTTTTCTCTTTTTATTCACCCCCTCTCTCTTTTATTCTCCCTTTCTGTTTATTTTTTATTATTTCACTCTTTTACTCTCTCTATCTGTTTCTAACTCACTCTTCTTTGTTTTCTTTTTTATTCTCTCTCTCTCTCTCCCTCTCTTTCTGTTTGTTTTCATTCTTTCTCTCTTTTTATTCACCCCCTCTCTCTTTTATTCTCCCTGTTTATTTTTTATTCTTTCTCTTTTACTTTCTCTATCTGTTTTCTCTTTTATTCTCTCTCTCATTATTTCACACTTGATTTTTGTTCTTTTTTATTCACTCGTTCACTCTCTTTCTTTCCCTCTTTTTTATTATCTCTCTTTGTCCCTCTCTTTGTTCCTTTTTACTCTTTATCCCACTCTTCCCCTCTTTCTTTGTTTCTCTTTTATTCTCTCTCAATCTCTCTTTCTTTCCTTTTTCGTTCTCTCACACTATTCTTTTTATTTACCCTCACACTCATTTTCACTCTCTCTTTACTTCTTACTATTCTCTCTTTTTCTCACTTTCAACCCCCCCTTTCTTTATTTCTTTAACATTCTCTCTTCTCTCTCACTATTTCACTCTCTCTTTCTTTATTACATATGGTGTTCAAATAGATGCAACGCTATTTGTATTTCTTTTCTTTTTTTGTTCATCTTATTTTTTGCTGACTTCTTCCTCTAACGATTTTCTACACTGGTTTTCATTTAGCTTTATTTTTTCCTCCGCGAGCGTGCCATGTGTATAAGCTTCTATCAGTTCAATTGTAATAGATACTGGTTAACGTACACCACACACACACACACATATATATATATATATATATATATATATCATGTGTGTAAAAAAAGTATCGAGATTATTAGTATTTTTTGACACATCTTGTATTCTGAAAAAAAAAAAAAAAACGTTCCATTCATTCTTCATTTCTATCTTGGTAAATACAGCTTTAAACTTGGTACTTTTTGACACACCTTGTATTCTGAATAAAACTAATGAATGGAATTTTTTTTAAGTACAAAAAAATCTCGATACTTTTTTGACACACCTCGTATATATATATATATCTATATCTATCTCTCTCTCTCTATATATATATATATATAACATATATATATATAGTGGTACCTTAACATGCGAGTTCAATTCGTGCCGCTCTTAACTCAATTTCTTTGTATATCAAATCAATTTTTCCCACTTGAATTAAATGGAAAAGCCATTAATCCGCTCCAGTGGCCCCCAACACATCCTAATATATATATTTTTTTATTTTATAGATAAGCAAAATAGCACTGTATTGTATAAGAACATATTAGAATAAGATGTAATGAATCATGTGCTGTAATATGTTTTAATGTTGTTTTTTTTAATAATATTTTTCTTTGGCGTAATACATTTGAAAACTTAAATGTTTTTAGCAAACTGATTAACATAAGCGTACCTGAAGCTTGTTTGTACCTCAAATTTTAGCTCTCTATACAAAGAAAAAATTGACCAAGTGGCAGCACGTTACTCGTAAGTGGGACACTCGTAAGTAAAGGTACCCCCCTCTCTCTCTCTCTCTCTCTCTTATATATATATATATATATATATATATATATATATATATAGTGAACAAACAATGTGTTTGAAATGGCGAAGGCCGACAATTTTTGAAGATTATGTGGTTAATTAAAGTCATACCTAATTTGTTAATTAATTAATTATAATTAAATGAATTAGGCGTGCATATCGGTTTAAATGTAAAGCGTAAACAAATCGAGAAAAAGTAGATCTCTGTATGTACATTTCAGCCTATTAGGCCTCATCAGCAGAGCTATAGACAGAGCCGTGCTTTGTGCGTGATTCGAACCCTACCTGTCAGGCTGACACACACACACACACATATATATATATATATATATATATATATATATATATATATAATAATATGGTGTAGCATATTTATAAATAAATAGTACTCAGTATCTGGGATAGAGCATGTATATTTAAGAGTAGCTGGAGATGAAGTCAACGGCGTTTAGTTACTGACAATTTCTCGACTATGTGATTTTCAAACCAAGCTATATATATATATATAATATATATATATATATATATATACACACACACATATATATATATATATACACACACACACATATATATATATATATACACACACACACATATATATATATATATACACACACACACATATATATATATATATATATATATAGCAATCCATCCCTCCTTTTTTTATAGACAGTTGCGCGTGCATACACGCACACACTTGCATACACGAATGAGCGCACACTCGTACACACTTCCATACACAGATAGATGCACGTGTACACGCACACACACAAACGCATATTCACAACATATATATGCAAATATTTATGCATAGAAGTGCACACGATATTTTTGTTACTTACTAAGTTTTGCTTAGTCTGTTTTGAGGGCCTCAGATTACGTAGAGTAGTTGCTGTTACTAAGTAGTCCCCTATCTCAGCACTGTGCAGACTCAACGGAGTTTAACTTGGAAGATATTTTTTATGGTTGCGTTCAATTTCTTTTTAGTTTATGCTAAAGAAATTGTATGTTCAACACGTTGATAGCATGAATGATGAAGTAACTCAGAAAGCAAGCTTGGAAGTGATCTTGTTTATTAATAGTTATTAATTCTTAAATTGAAGTATCTTAATGAGTAAATCATATCTCAACACACACACAATATATATATATATATATAAATATATATATATATACATTTACAGTAAATGAAGGAAAAAACTCTAAACTTGCTTCATTACAATAATTTATTTCAACCGTATTACTACGGCATCTTTAGGTAATCGCCAGAACATGACTCTTTTATATATATATATATATATATATATATATATAGCTCTGCTGATGAGGCCTAATAGGCTGAAATGTACATACAGAGATCGACTTTTTCTCGATTTGTTTACGCTTTACATTTAAACCGATATGCACGCCTAATTCATTTAATTATAATTAATTAATTAACAAATTATGTATGACTTTAATTAAGCACATAATCTCCCAAAAACACACACACACACACACACACACACACATATATATATATATATATATATATAAAAACACAGGTGAGAACACACACTTAACGTTTGTTAAATTAAATGTGTTCAAATGCTGGCCAGTAAGACAGCATTAACAACTAAAACACACGCGCGCGCATACATATATACATACATATATTTTATATATATATACACACACACGCATATTGTATGTATGTACACATATACATACACGCAGATATATATGTATATATATATCCACACACATATATACATGTATGCATATATATCATTTAACAGCACAACACCCGGCAGTTATAATATACGATACGTGATCTCATTAGCATAGAAATATATATATATATATATATATATATATATATATATATATATTATATATATGTGTGTGTGTGTGTGTGTGTGTGTGTGTCATTTTCTGTATTCCTATAAGCACACTTGTTTTTTTTTCTTCTTATAGCTAATTCGTAGATATCGACTTATCCTTTAACGATGTATTTGTATACTATTTACATATATCTATATATGGGAATTTGTTCAGAACTATCTGAATTCGATAATATCTGTCTGATATTCATTTGAATCAGTTTATATCTGTGCGTCTGATATTATTTCTCAGTGGCTAATATCTGCTATCTCTCTATCCGAATCTATTCATATCTATTTAGCAATCTTATATTAATACACCAGTTAAAAATTTTCCTTATTTACTTTCATACACATTTTTTTCTTTTTTCATGATACAGAAACATTTTTTTAAAAATAAAGAAGAAAAATACAATTACTCTCACTTGCTCATTGCTAAATCCATAGAATACATTTGCTATCTCACATATTCTCGCGCACAAATGTTTTTATCTCACATATTCTCGCGCACAAAATTACAGTGTTTTTTTTTTCGTTATCCCCAGTGACACATTCATATGCATTTGTAAAACTAAGTAAGCAAGCATATTGATACACATTTCTTCCTTTTTCTTCTCTCTCGCTCTCTCTGTTTATATATTAAAATTGGTATATTAAAAAACAGCATTTTTTTAAACTTTTACTTAAACCTGTACTCACATACGTACAGACACAAACGATAGAATTCTTACCGACAGATATCATATTCTATAAAAGAAGAACGTACAAACAACTATCAAAATGCTACCTACTCCACGACTCGTGCATTTACTGGGGAAAATGAAACACGCTTTTCTCACTAAATAGTTCGCAAGTGACATTACTTTATTTTATTCTCTCGCACTGATTTGTATAGAGTTTATATGTCTGTTTATATTTATAGACAAGTGTGTGGCGGCAGTTGGTGTAAAGGTTATTGTCGTAGAAAATAGACACGGTGAGACGAGTTCAAATCCTGGACGAGGCTGTTTGCATTTCACATAGCGCTAATATCTTTGGGAAAGGTGTGAATCCAACTATTATCCCTCCAGCTATACGTAAATAGTAGGGCAGACTTGGCACTTTAACGTTGGTTAGGCAACCGGGCTAATAGAAGGAAAACTGCGAAGGGGTTGATATATATATATATATATATATATATATATATCAACGTCGCGCTGTTAGCACGGATATCCATGTGGGGTGTTGTTTCCACGTCTTGTTCAGGATCACACCAGCATTCTTGTGCAGCTCCCATCTAGTTTATTCTCTAGTCGCTTTGTTAGGGTCCAGGTGGTGCAGCCATACAGCATTACTGACACGACAACGGCCTGGAAATAACTGTCTCTTTATCTTGTCTGTGATATTGGATTTCTATATGACCGATAATTTATTTATAGCAAACCATGCCTTTCCTATACGTGCATTAACATCGTTTTCTGTGGAGGAGATATTACTGCCTATGTATA
Organism: Doryteuthis pealeii; assembly: GCA_023376005.1. Classification (NCBI taxonomy): domain Eukaryota; kingdom Metazoa; phylum Mollusca; class Cephalopoda; order Myopsida; family Loliginidae; genus Doryteuthis; species Doryteuthis pealeii. Next base: position 76,488,225 of record CM042141.1, on the reverse strand, counting down.
TACATATATTCAAATATATATATATATATATATATATATATATATATCAATCCATTGTGCGAGCAAGACGTGACATACGGTCAATTTCTTAAGCGGATTTTAATAGGTTTGAATTCAGAGTTTTCATTCTCCTAGATCAGATTACAAAAGCCAATCCATCCTACTATTTACCCATAGCTGAAGGGAGAATAGTTAGATGCATACCTTTCCCAGGGGTATTAACGCCATGGAAAATGCACACAGCCTCGTCCAGGATTTGAACTTGGTTCTGTTTATGTAGACATTTTGGCGGCGCTGGTATCGTAGCCGTTATCGTCATTGGAAGTAAACTCGGCCCATTATCATTCTTATTAATTGACAGCGCGGATTTGCTTGACTCTCACTATCCGTCCCTATCGGTCAACACGCTTGGCAAGTTCTCAAGACGACATGCAGTGTCCGTTCAGAGCTAAATAATGGAATTTTTTGGCTGGTCGGCAATCACTGGTGTGTCTCTCTGTATGAATTCACTGGAAAACGCCGCTTACTTCTCAAATAATACCCAGTGTCTTACTCGGGTAGTTTGTGAGATAAGAAGTAAGTGGCCGTACAGCTGCTGTTTTGTAGAGTGCTGTTTCTATGATTTGTTCAAAACAGCACGCAGCATTTTTTGTAGCTTTTTCTCCTGGCGTTTTGTAAAGTCCAAGTAGGGCAACATACAGTAGTACTGATATGGTTACAGCTTGAAAAATTCCCCATCTTATTTCGTCAGAAAAATCAGATTTTCATACGGTCTTTATAGCTGTCTATGCCCTTTTATGCGTATGTTAACATCGTTTTCAATAGATCAAATATTGCTACCGAGGTATATGAAATAGTCGACTGATTTCAGAGGCTTGTCATTTAATGAGGAGGTGGCATCATTTTGATCAAAACATATTGAACTGTTTTATCTGAGTTCACATAGAGAACAATGCCCCTTGCTGTCTGCTCCAGGCTATGCAACAGAGATTAGGCTTAAGCAGATGTATTTTTAAGCTAACTGAGTTCAAATCCTGGACGAGGCCTTTTGCTAATAATCTATAAAAGGTGGGAATCAAGCTATTCTCCCTCCAGCTATGGGTAAATAGTACAGAATATTGGCTCTTTAACCTTTGCATGGCATCCAGTTTGAGAGAAAGACAGTGTGAATTCAAACCGAAGACTAAACCAGATTATAGGCTAAGTCTCTATCATATAAAGATTACTGTTTCAACTTAAAGTCAAATTGTGGTAAACTAAACATAGGGAGATTGTAGTTTCTTTGGCTTCTTTGTTTAATGGCATATCAACATTCGTAGGTTATCTAATGTCAAAAGGACCTTGTAGAAGATCGGTAATAGTACTATTTTGGCCATAGCTAGGGGACGAGGGGTTCATATGTTACAATTTTTGTGGCCATCATTAGGCTTCAAGTGAGAGCACTTCACAGTGGAGATCCCTTGTGTTAAGCAGAGGCTGACCCTTAACGTTGGGTAGAATCCTTTGGTTGTTCCTCGGTGTCCCTTTGTGTTGGGTAAAATCCTTGCGTTGAGCAAAGTCCTTGGTTGCAGGTTCGTTCGTCAATAGCGAATACGTGCAGATGAACGGCTTTCCAGATCGGTGATTAAATATTTAAGTAATCACGTATTGAGCTGTTGATTGGCTAGCTTTAACCACGCACCCAGGTAGAGTCTATAAGTTTAAGTGGTAGACCTCCGCACACCTTATATTACAAAACTCCAACATCATACCTTTCTTAAATATATTAGCCCAAAACTGAACGCAATAGCGCAACTGGAGTTCGAAATCACTTACTACAATGTCCCAGTCCAGCACGTTAGCCACTACACCACAGAGTCCACCTCACCATGAGATTGTATTTTATCAAAATGATTTAGCCGTTAATCCACGCGAAGAGCTCTTGAAAGTAAGCATAGCTTAGTTTTTGCAAGGCCACAAATTTAGAGCACCCAGTAAGGATCGAATTCTCTGTTCAGTAGTAATGATCTGCGAGACCAACATGTTCATCATTTACCACGGTGATATACTTTATCAACTCGAAATACATCTATTATTTATGTATGTAGTGTTGTTATTTAAGTTTAGCTTAGTTTGGCACAAGGCCACTAGTATAGGACTCCCAGTGAGAATTAAATTCACTACTCCTCATCGTAATAACACAATGACGCCCTCGACCAAATAGAAAGATTTTTGTATTTTTTTAGATTTTTCGAACTGTTGTTCTCATCTTCGTTATACGCACAACGTTTCAGTTGATGCCGTCCGGCCTTCTTCTGGTGCTTCTTGTCCAACCGAACCCTTTATTTAATCCATTTGGATTGATTGTTCTCATTCCGTTAATCATGACTGGGTGCAATCTACGACAGTGGATTAAATAAAGGGTTCGTTTCGAAGTTCCATATAGGCTCCGGGTTCCGACATACAGGCTCTCGAATTCGGCAAGAAGGTTCCCGAGTTCGACAATAAACACTCGCAGAAGGCCGGAGGGTACATCGGCTAAAACGTTGTATATATAACAATAAACATGATGACAAGCAATCCGAAAAATCTAAATGATACACTAGCTTCATCAAACAATTTAGACAAAGAATTTTTATCATTCGCATTTATAAACAATATATATATATATATATATATATATATATATATATATATATATATACCAACCCCTCCGCACGGGCAGGATGCGACACAAGGTCAATTTCTTAAGCGAAGTTTAACAGGTTTGACTTCAGAGTTTTGCTTTTCCTAAACTGGTCACCTATCCAAGGTTAAAGAGCCAAATCGGCCTACTATTTACTCAGGCTGGGGGAGTATATATTGATTCATACCTTTCCAAGGGTATTAGCGCTATGTGAAATGCAAACAGGCTTTTCCAGGATTTGAACTCGGGTTGACGAGTCCATTTCGTACAACTCTAACCATTACACCACGCACCTTCATAAAATCGACTATATATAGTTGTATATTTTTATCTTTTATTGCGAGTAAATATGATTTCATATGTATGTGAAAACTGTGTCAAAGAGGTCAGCTGTATCTGTCTTTAATGAAACTACCAATGTCTTCGTAATTTGAAATACTATGTTATTTCTAATGTTCTAGCATGCAAAGGTTGCAGAGTTTGGTTTTCAGCCTGCAAGCTGTGTTTTGAGGATGCATCTGACACTCACATCCCCTGTAGATAAGGTGCTGATTTCTATTTCCCCCTGCTTGTCTCTTCTTTCTCGCGCAAAGACATTAGCTGCAGTTAAATTCGTCAAAAGCCGATATATCGTATGCACTCATATACGTAGGTCAAATTTTGATTTGAAGCCAAAAAATTGATTGCTTCAACATTTGTCTCAATCGATACGATTCTTGCAACGATTTCAGCAACAGATTGACAAAGCAAAACACAGTTTGTGAAATACATTCAAAGAATATCTTTCTGAAAATCATCCTATGAAAGAATATCGCACAATAAATTGGTTAAAATCTTCTACACTTATCGGTTTCGGCCCGACAAAACAATACATATTACAATTCATGGGCAGTCATGAATTGTGAACGTGCCTATAGTTATATATTTAAATTAAGGTCTATTTGATTTAAAATAACAGGGCCACATGGAAAATTACCAGTGACGGTTATAACCTTTGACCCCTTAAAAGGCACGCGATTGGACGCTTAAGAATAAGTTAGTTTAGTTAGCACATGCGACCCAACTTTCAAGGAGCGTAGACATATTATCAGCTTCGGGGTCCTTCTCCCCACTGCGGAATCAATATGGGCTAAGAAATAAAACTTGATCAAGAACAACTTGATGTTGTATTAATTAAACGCTTAAGACAATGACCAACCCAGCCCAGCCTGTGAGAAGAATTAAGAAAGAAGATGACCAGCCCTTAACAGAAGCCCCTAGATCAGTCCAGACAAGATGGCAGCCAGGCAAGTTAGACGAAGAATCAGCAAGCAGAGTAATGAAGTAAGAGCTATCATCTCTACCCTATATCTCTATCTCTATCATATATCAGAGAACTCTTTCTCTATTACACCCGAGATTATATACTCGATATTGAACACGAGTATATAACAAAGTGTTTGTCTTCAAGTGAGACTTTTAATTGGTGGGTTGGATTCTACGGCATGTTAACCCTAGGGTTATTCTATCAAGACGACGTTTTGTTTTATTTATTCTTGTTGGGTATTTTTAAAAAATATCTTTTTAAACACATTTTTAAACTTTTAAACTTTTTATCTATTTAACCCATAGATGTGTATGTGTAGAAATTTTGTAGAAAAAACAAGATGTTAATAGTTAATGTTGCTTTGATAAAGACCGCTTCATATGGTCGAAACAGATTTCTGTCAGCAAAACTATTAACATCTTGTTTTTTCTACAAACTTTCCACATATTGTCGGATTCATATCCATTTTACCTTTCACACACACACACACACACACACACACACACACACCATACATATATATATATATATATAACCTAAAACATGTTCGAATTATGAAGTCCTTTACTTGAAGTTTTATGTGGAGATTTCCCTCGGATGATTGTGCGTCCCACATGAAGCTTAACGTAAGGGTTTCAAGACATGATGATTCTAATATTTTAAAAATATTTCATACCTGCTCTAATACTCACAATCACATTGAACACTTACGTCTTATTCTTAATCGTCGCCATCGTATATTTCAACCAAACAAAACTATTACCACACATAGAGGTTGATTTGAAATTTTGCCAAGAAACTTTATAAAAATTAAAAAGAAAGATTTCGACTTATATACGAGTGTATACGATAAACTATACGAAACGTTTAATAGGCAAGTGATGGAAGTGGTGGTGGGACGTTTATTTGTCTCCGTTTTGCTGCTTTTCTGCGTGAACATTGGCTTGTACAAAACCGCATTAGCTGTGGATGTTGATATTCTTATAGTATTTAATGATTGAGTCGAGAAAAATGAAGCAAAGCCATAAAGGTTAGTGATACTGCTAAAAAGCCAACGCCGACGACGATATCGTCGCCACAAAGAGAGAAGCTGTAAGTAACGGACAGTATATCGTAGATGCAGACACAGGTGATCGTAGCCCTCTGAACTGCCTCAAGGTATTTTGCCATTGCGCATTGTTTGGCTTGTGCATTGATAGCATTAAGTAAAAGGTCATACGTCTAATAAAAGAATGAAAATAAATAAAAATATATTGTTTTCTATTTTTTCTATGAAGTGAAAAGTGAAAGGGTGAATTTTAATGGTTGAGATTTAACGTTTATCTGAATATGAGTGAGTGAAAACTTTTGATTTGCTTTAAAAAGCTCATAATACATATACAAACATATGTTAGGGTAATATAGATAAAGTCAATGGCGCTTGGTAAGTTTTTCATATATATATATATATATATATATATATATATATAGCTAGTGGTTAGAGTTGTGGAAAATGGACTCGTTGATTCGAGTTCAATTCCTAGAGGAAGCTGTTGGCATTTCACATAGCGCTAATACCCTTGGGAAAGGTATGAATCCATATATACTCCCTCCAGCTAAGGGTTAAATAGTAGGGTACGGGTCTTCAGCCTAGGGTAGTAACCAGTCTAGGAGAGGGATAACTCTGAATTCAAAATTCCTGAGGTCGGTCGTTGATTGGGTTTGTGGCAACCCTTGATGCACCAATTCTTTCCTATCGACTGTGCCAAAAAGTGTGGATGGTCCAACACAAGCCTTCACCACTATAAACAAATCACTCTGTGGATGTTTATTGTATGAACGCTCATACGTCGAAATCCACGGGAGACTCCATCACACACATATATATATATATATATATATATATTTTATTGAACTTGACGAATTTCATGTCTAACGAGTTTCTCCCGATCTTTTCAAGTCGTCTGGCCAGTTTTTTAATGTCCGGTGAAGTTGGTTAATAGTCCACTGAAGGTTTTATCACAAGCACTTTCGATACTTTGTAGTGTACTTCTAATCAGGTGTAGAGTAGTCGAGTTGTTTCGTGGTTCTTTTTTTACACAAACTGAGTAGCGGTGGGAGTTAATAGGAGGAGAAACTCACGAAATCATAGGGAATGTTGTGGAAAATGGGAGAGAAAGATTGGCGGGAAATTATTATAATATTTTTAAAACCAGATGCACAGCTGTATTCAAAGTTAATTTTGTTTAAAGTGTTTTTTTTTGTTTAGTGTATAGGGCTTCGAGAAGTTTTTGTTTGCTTTTTTCTAACAGTTACCAAACACCATTGACTTTGTCTACACTTCCTAACTTTACAAACATAAGTTAGGGTAGTATAACCCCGGGCAGATGCGTATGCCTTGCTCTCAGTGTTAGAATGCCGCAATAAATCTGGTTCTTATTTCTTTTCTTTGTCAGTATTAATTTAGGCTTCCTATTGATCTGAGGCAACGATGAAAAAAACGTCTCCTACATTATCGTTCCATTTGACTCCTTATCTTGTAAATGTAATAACTGATTTCACTATCAATTTCTTGTGAGACCCACCTTGTTCACTACTAAATTACGACGTGTACCCTAAAAAGGGGTTTGAAAACTCGTTGGTTTATCTACACAAATTCCTATTAGTCGAGTCGCAGTTGAGGATCGAACGCAATGTCAACTTATAGTATGGCAGTTCGACGTCGCCGAATACGGGTATCATCTTCTGTAACAGGTGTGTGGTGTTTTAACTGGAAATGACCCCGCTGTCGTAGAGTATAGGGTAAGGAAGTGCATATATCGTTGAAAAATAACTATAGAGGAGTTGTATGTTAAACGAAATCTCCTGTGCCCGGAAACAGTGCGTCGTAAATACTGCGCCCACGTGACAGGAAGAAGGGACTCGACACCGACTGAGAAAGAAGGTGGAAGAGTGAGATTATTGTTACTCGGATGTACGGGTTTTAATTTGGAATTAGAATAATTGATTAACAGCCATTTCCTTTTATCCAGACAATTGGTCTAATAAAACCCGCGACCCGTACTCTAGACCGGCTTCCGAAAGTGATACAATTTCCACAGTTGTTAAAAGACTTAGTATTTGTTGCATGTGATGATCATCCTGGTAATTGAGTTCCGTAGCTGCCAACAGAAAAAAACGATTTGAAAAACCGCACTGTTTTATAATTATTAGTGTCGTTTAGTAGGTAGATCTACAAAGACAAGGCATCTCTGAAAAATCAAATTAATTGTCATGACCAAATACAAGTATATATATATATATATATATATATACATATTTCTGTCGGGGGAAATCTTTAGTATACATCGCTGATGAGATTTAATAAAGTCGAAACAGTCTGTACGATGTTCTACACACCGAACAATCCTTTGCCGGGATTCACTTGTTATCATTAGCTTTAAAGCAGAGTATTAGCCGCTTATCCTCAAGACATACCATCCAGGAAATTTTGGAAGTTTTCTTCAGGATTCTTTGTCTTCAGGATAAGTGACTAATACACCGCTTTGAAAAAAAAATGGTAACAGACGCTTTAATTTTATAGTACACCAAAAAAAAAAAAACAAACGAAAAAGCAAATAGATATTGTTCTTACACCTGTAATCGAGCACTTTACTTCCTCCAATATATATATATATAATTATTCGCTTACTAAAGACACACACACACACGCATATATATATATATATATATATATATATATATATATATATATATATATATGGGTGTGTGTGTGTCTTTAGTAAGCGAATAATCTTTAGGTAAATATTTTTCTTTGGTGCGGTTTTTAGAAACTGTTAGAAATAATTTTCACTATCTTCATGTGTACTTATAAATTAGAAGAAATGACTTCACGCTAATACTTTCACTTTCGGGCTTAAGAAAGATACAAACCTAATCCCCCCAGCTATAGGTTAAATAGTACCACTACTGTTCTTCTACAAGGATAGCTTAGGCATTTAATAATCCCTGAAGGTTGATGTGCCATTGAACAAAGAAACCAAATCAAAGCAGGATTTGAACTCGTGTCACCAATTCCATTTCCTCAGAGAGATATAGAGTAAAGATAACATGAATGAAATATTATTTTTAATCATACTAGTACAAAATAAAAAAACACCGTCCGGGCGATGTAAAATAGATTTTTGAAACATATTGCCTGAGGGGTGGGAGCAAAAAATTCAATGTCAGCGAGTTTGTATATAAGTAAGTAAAATCATCAATTTCATTAAAGGATTAAAAAATAAAACAATTTGAAATGTAAACTTTAAATATGTATTAAAATAAAACAAACTATATATAGATATATAATACCAGTCATGTATTTATTAAAACTTGTTTTAAAAAACAATGAAGACTGTCTAATGTTGCATGCTCAAACTTTGAGTGTATTTATTCTATGTTATAACGATTTTGTGTAATGTGACGTAAGCACTGACATCATTTTGTTACAGACAAAACCCGGAAGCGAATCTCCATTAATAATAGATAACCAACAATAAATTACATAATTATGTTTGAAATATACAGCTAAATATCTCTTCATTTTTCTCGTGTTACTTATAGACCAGAAGTTCCCGACCAGGGGTGCTCGCATCATTCCAGGGGGTTCGCGAGAAGCGTCCGTTCAAATTTAGATCACATTCTTTTCTTTTGTAATTAATATCATTTATATCTCTCAGCAACATAATTCCACGTTTTGAAGAACTCCTAAACCAGAAACAGCAACAAAAGAGTCATTGAATTAAAATACATTAACACACATTTTGAAGTCAGTCTTCTTTTTTTTTTTAATTATTTTGTACATATTTTAAGGAAGTAACTATTCTTTTGTAAAGTTTATTCAAATATTAATTGTTGTCGGGAATTTAAGTTCCATATTAAATTTGAGTCAGGATTTAGCAAGTAATTCAAATATTAATGTCTGATTTTTTTTTTTTTTTACATATATTAGATTTAGAGAGTGAAATATATATGATCTTTTGATAAAACTGTCGTATGGGTTCACATTTTATATTTTGTAACAATAGTATAATTTGTAGGGATGCGAAACTCTTTTAAAGGTTCAGAAATAGAAAAAGGTTGGGAACCACTGTTATAGACAGTCTACGGATGACTAACCTACGCAAAATTATCCCTGTGCTATTTCTTAATGGTTTTTCTTTTAGAATCATTTTTTTAAAATTCTTAATCACGAACACTCCTTGCTGGTTACATGCGATATAATAGCTCGTTTTAAATATCCAATGTCGTTCTCTTGTCATTTTGATGGATTTCCTATTTCAAATTCTAAGCAAAATATTTATTTTTCTGCGCATGTAAAACTATTTTTCTGAAAAATGCACCCCCCCCCAAAAAAAAAATGCAAATAAAATAAAACTCATCTTGCCGCAAGTCAGTCACTAACGACTGAATATTTCCGTCTATTGTACAACGATATAAAATATATTTGCTACTATTATTGACAAAGATGGTTTCTTTTCAATTTAACATTCAGAGAAACTTTCTAGCAGAGGTACACGAGATAAAAAAAAGAAATGAAAAAATCTTATTGACAAAACCCTTTATATATATATATATATATATAAAGAGTCGATGGATACATAAATAGGAACGTGACTTAAATAAACAAAAAACAGAGTTTCAAACACCAAGAAAATATCTAATTAATTTCTAAGAGACTTTCTTTATACAATATCTTATTCTTACGTCTTTTACATATATATATATAAGGTGTGTCAAAAAGGTATTGAGATTGAAGCTGTATTTACCAAGATAGGAATGAACAATAAGTGTAACGTTAATTTTTTTCAGAATACAAAGTACAGATTTTAAAGCTGTATTCACCAATATAGAAATGAAAAATGAATGGAATGTTATTTTTTCAGAATACAAAGTGTGTCAAAAATTCAAAAAAATCTTGATACTTTTTTTAAACACCTTGTATATATATATATATATATTATAATGGTATACACAGGAATAACCTACTCGAGTTTCACCATAAAATCTTCAGGTTATTCCTGTGTATACCATTATAATAATAAATTAGCTCTACTTACGTATTGAGCACTTTATATTTGTTATATCGCTATCTTATCATTGTGAAACTTGCATAAACTAACCATTGTGACCAATTTCAACGGTAAGTCACCTTTTCGTCGTAAATCAAATCAATTTCCCCTTTTGAAATATAATGAAATGGCATTATTCCGTTCCAGACCCCCCACCCCCAAAAAAAACAGCCTATTTTTGTTACGTATTTTTTAAAAGAAAAAAAGCACTGTATTGTATAAAAACAATAAAATATAATGTAATGAATTATGTGCTGTAATATGTTTTAATCCTTTTTTTCTTTGGCGTAATAAATTTGGAAAATTAAATGATTTTTAGTGAACTTATTAACATAAACGTATCTGAAGGTCGTTCGTACATCAGATTTGAGGTATCCTCACATGCTAAAATCGATCAAGTGACAGCTTGTAACTCGGAAAACTCGTAAATTGGGTTACTCATAAGTCAAGTCACCACTGTATATCGGATACTTTTTAGCAAGTAACTTTTGAACATACTTCATGTAATTTGTGGAAGCGTGCTGGGCCCATAACCTGTTAAGTATCTAGCCACCATCCTTGGCCAGTTGAAGTAAGTCCGTCCTGAGTTATAGAATCCTTTGGCAAGGGAATAAGTCCTAAGTTTTGGAATCGAACGTAGTGTCAAAAAGTCCAGTGATATGATCCGTCGTCCATAAAGATCCAAGTAGTTGTGAGTAGCTAAGATTAGAATCAGCCAGTATAAATAATAATAACAGCAGCAGAGTACTGCCAGTGGTTGGCCAATTAGTTGGTCACGTGGTTATCGGCGAGTCTATAAGTAGAAGTGGGCTTTTGTCACACGCCTTATATCTCGAAAAACGCCAACAGTTTTGTGAAAATATGGATCTGACCTCGTCTATTCCATCCTTTGTAAAATGAAGAAAAAAAGAAACAACATTTGCGTACTTTGCATGAAAGTTTCTATCACCCTACGTATTTATCCATTTGATGACCGATACTGACCTTCGGGATCGAACCCGCATAATCTTTGTTGCAGCCAAAAGGTTAAAACAATATCCATGCAAAATATCAGGTCGATGAGATTTTCTGTTTCGCAGTTATCCTTTATAACACGAACACAAACACGAATAAGCACATAGCTCAGAATAATAGAGTAGATATAAAGATGTATGATCATGCTTCTAGGTCTATCATTTTTAATTTGCACAAATGGTACCACTTAAATACATTAGAAAGATTCAACTTTTTTTCTTGAAGAAGATAATCCTTGTTCTTTAAGGTGCCTGCTGTGGTTTGTAGTATCATGCTAGTTGGTGTGCTGACATGTTGTGCATTGCTTCCCACAGTGTGTGGTTTGAAAGGCGAATAGATGAACATGACACATAGGCTAATTCGGGAATTTGCTACAACATCCTTGAATACCATTAAAAAGGCTCTCAATTGGCCATAGACATTATTTGTGTCTCATATTAACAAAATATTGCAAAACTTATGACTCAACCTGATATTAACAAAATAAAAAATACAAAGAAAAGGTTTAAGTGTACTAAATAAACTTTTCTCAAAATCCTATAAAATCTGGGTTTCTTGTTTATCCCAAAAGACACAAAACAAATGTTTTCACTGTAATGTGGTTAATATGGTTGGTAGTATTTTGGTAGTTGGTGTGCTGCTATGTTGTGCATTGTTTTATTCTGTGTGTGATTTGAAAGTTGCACAGATGAATGTACAACATAGTCTAATTTAGGAACCTATGCTTTACAAATTCAAACTGAAGCAACCAAAAACATTTGTATTATCTGCATTATTCGGACTATTGTCCCCATCTTCATTGTTATTTGTACAACGTTTCGGCGATATGCCCTTCGGCATTCTTCAGGTATTTCTTATCGGACTCGGGAACCTTCTCAGACTCGGGAACCTTCTTTTTGAATTCGGGAACTTTCTTGTCGTAATCGTGTTCGAAAAGAAGGTTCCCGAGTCCGAGAAAGTTCCCGAGTCCGACAAGAAATACCTGAAGAAGGCCGGAGGGCATATCGGCCGAAACGTTGTACAAATAACAATGAAGATGGGAACAATAGTCCGAATAATGCAGATAATACTAATCATCAAGCCTCATCTCAAACATTCAGAGAAATACCAAAAACATTTGTTATGTGAATGGTGAAGACTAGGTCTACCATTTTTAATTTGCACAAATGGTACCACTTAAAATACATTAGAGAGATTTGTTTTATTTCATTGAAGAAGAAAATCCTTGTTCTTTAAAGTACGATGGAGATTCAAAAATTGTCTGTCGTCTTATTTTATGGAAGCCGAGCTCATCATGGATGGTCTAATAGGCGGAACCATGACTAATCTGTGTAGAACAAGCTACCTCATCGATGATAACTCGTCTATTCACCATAATAATCTCTCGAGCTTGCTGAAGCTTCATATCAGGTTGACGGGCGTCCTGCTCCCTCTTCGTGCGTCACACTTGCCCGGCCACTTTTAAACTTCTCTATTCACTCATACACACTTCTAACCGGAAAAAGAAAGAAATACTCTTCCTACCTCATCTCACTTCAAGGTATATCAGCAGAAATATCAAACTTACCTATAAAAAAAGAAAAGAAAAGAAAAGAGATTAGACAATTCTTAACAATTCTATTTGTGTAATACACATAACATTCATCGTATAACTATCAGGGAAATTTTACAATTATCTGCACTTGTTTTATGGAAGCCCAGCTCATCGTGGATGATTCGATAGGCAGAACTACGAGTAATCAGCTTACGGTCAAGTCACGTTGAAAGCACCAGTTCTCATTAGATCACCGAAGTTAAGCAGTGCTGAGCCTGTTCAGTACTTATATAAGTGAACATTTAAGTATATATATATATATATATATATATATATATATATATATATATATATATATATAGAGAGAGAGAGAGAGAGAGAGAGAGACCTTTTTTTATTAAAAGTTAATTTACCTCATAAACCAAATAATTTTTTGTTTTCCTTACCAGATTGGTACAAGAAAAAGAAGCTAAGAAATATATATATATATATATATATATATATATATATATATATATATATATACCGGTCAGTGAACATTAAACAGATAATATTCCGTTGTAATATTAAAACTTGTGTAAACAGAAGAAACAAAACATCTGAGAAATGAAGGAGAAATTATATATATATATATATATATATATATATATATATATATAGAGAGAGAGAGAGAGAGAGAGAGAGAGAGAGAGAAGTTAATTTTCCTCAAAAACCAAAAGAATGGATTTTATATCTAGTGGAAAATTAGACAATCAAAATGAATAGTATCAGGTATTATTTATGATCAGACTCTACAGCATTAAAACATTTTAAACAAAAATGTAACGAGAAAAAGAAAATTATAAAATATGTATAAATGGAAAGTACTAAGTACTTTGGATTGCTGCATGTTCATATTTTTAGTTACAAAGTTTCAACGATCTGTTGGGTTATAATTTATGATAATATCCAATTTCATTGTATAATTTTCTACTTAAAATGATAAGATCTTGGTATCTTTTGTCGAGTAGAAAATTAACTTTTTATGTAAAATTAGTTGTGTTGTATACTCTTTTTTTTACTTTCTTACTTCTATTCTTCTAGCGTCTCTTCTAGCATCTGGACTTCGTCTTGGGGACTTCGTGTCTGGTCTCCCATTAGGGATTTCTCTTTATCAGAAGCCCTGTGTCATTGGTAGTTTTTAGATAATAACACAAGACTTCGATTTAACTTAGATCATATTTTATTCTGAAATCTCCACCAGACTACCTGCGCAGATTGAGTCGGCACCGTGCATAACACGACTTACCACCGTCGTGGCTTAGGCCGATCTGCCTAAAATCTCTCTCTAATCTAAACCGGAAGAGGGTCTTCTCCACCGATTCTCACGGTATCCATCGGAAGGATCAGGATGAGGTCAAGCCTTGTCATTCAACCCTTCAAGGCCGGTGGCTGAACTTATAACAGCCATTTTGGTTTCTACACTACGGTACATAAATATTAGGAATCTAATAATTGTGTAACAGTAGTGGTGTAGTTATTTATGGGTGATACTATACATATAGGGTCCCCCCCCAAAAAAAACAGACTTTAAAAAAAGTCAGGTCTGTTGTTTTTGAAACACTATATATCTATATATCTATCTATCTATCTATATCTATCTATATAGGGTGACCCCCAAAAAGATATGCCTGACATTTAAAAAAGTCTGTCTTTTTGGATCACCTAGTATAAACATAGGCACGTGGCGTAATGGTTACCGTCGTAGAAAATGGACACAGCGAGACGAGTTCAAATCGTGGTCGATGATTTTAAATGGCACCAATACCCTACTAGTGTGTAGGGTTTGTTTAAGCATATGTATGTATAGAAATATTTCTTTGCCTTTTGCAGCTCATGTTGGCAATAGGTGGTTTCTTTCTGAAATTAATTTAAACAACTTCTTGTCTGAGTAGAAGTCAAATTCCTGAAAAAGAATTTGAATATCAAATACAATGCCAATATGTCTATCCGTAGATGTTTAAATTCTCTGTTTCTGACATTATACTACGAAATAGGTTTTAAAATTCCTGCGTTTTTGTGTGAACATGTCTATGTGTTTACTCTGAATATTGCATAAATGCTTTGTTTCTGAACATCATTAAAAAAGTACAAGGTGTGTCAAAAATGTATCAACATTTTTTGTACTTTTTGAACATTTTGTATTCTGAAAAAAATAACGTTCGATCCATTAATTTTTTTCGGAATACAAGGTGTGTCAGAAAAGTACCAAATTCAAAGCTGTATTTATCAAGATAGAAATGAAGAATCAAAGAACCTTATTTTTTTCCGAATACAAGGTGTGTCAAAACGTACAAAAATCTCGATACTTTTTTGACACACCTTATATATATATATATACATATATTAAATCATCCGTAAATAAGTACACTCCTAACAATTTTACAAAAATGTTTTTTTTGTATTAAAGCAAAAATACCAGGATTTTATCATTATAGAATATCCTAAACTCAAAACTGATATTATTAGTTATTATCTATTACCAAACTCTATAGCATTAAAACCAAAATAGAATTATGTAGTAGTCAAAAATTATAATGTTTAAAAAAAAAATTAAAAAAACATTGTTGTAAATTTGTAATAAAATAGTTTCTAAAAATTATTTTGAATATGGTAATATTTGAATATTAATAATAAAAAATAATAGAAAATATAAAATTAAAGAAAGGATTAAAAAATCTATTTTTAAATTAATCTTTTGTCTCAAGAGATCAAAAAATTTAAAAAATTAAAAATTTTATTTTTCAGATAAAAAGTTTAACAAATGTTACATTTAGTTGGGAAATGTTCGAAAAAAATCAATGCATGTTAAATACAATATAAGTTTTTGAGGGAAGGGTTCTTATTTAGTAACCCAAATTTAGGAGGTGGTTGATTGATTGATTTTAACGGCACATCAACCCGTCTCGGTTTATTTTATGCCAATCGGTAAATTGTGTTTCATCATTTTTCCAAGAAGTTTTTTTTCAAGAAGTTTTCTTGATTTCAGTAAATTTTCTGCAATTGTGTTTCATCATTTTTCCAAGAAGTTTTTTCAAGAAGTTTCTTGATTTCAGTAAGTTTTCTACAATTGTTTGTTGCAAAATTGATTGGGAATCGCTTTGATTAATGAGTTTATAGGGTAAAGTTCAAGTTTGTAAAATTTCATTTCTTTCAGGAAAGACAAAGTATTTTTCAAATCGTATGTTGTTTGCGGTGTAAAAACATTGTATAGTAACAGTAAAACCACCACATTCTATTAAAATGTGTTTAACAGTAAAACGTGTGTTTAAGGCTTTTTAGTGATTTTGGCAGCAATTTGTCTGCAGTTGTTTGTTGCTAAATGGATCGGAGATTGCTTTGAAAAATAAGTTTATAAAGTTCAAGTTTGTTATATTTTTTATATAACTTTATTTATTTCAAGAGGACCACAATGTCATCAATATTGACATTCTTAAATAAAGAAAAAAAAGTTGACTTGAATCCCAAGAACACCATCCCAACCATTAAGCATGGTGAGGAAAACATTATTCTTTGGAATTTTTTAGTTGCTAAGGGAACAGGACGACTACATCGAGTTGAGGGAAAGATGGATGAGGCCAAGTACAGGGAAATCAGGAGTATAACTCTCATTGCCTCAGCCATGACACTAAAGATGGGTCATGGTTGGGTATTCCAACATGACAATAACCCAAAGCATACGGTTAAGGTAACAAAGGAGTGGCTAAAAAGAAGCCCATTAAGGTAATGGAGTGGCTCAGTCAGTCTTCGGACCTTAATCCTGTAGTGAGATAGCCAATGGCGTGTTATCTCATTTACATATGTGTATTACAGCAGGAGATATATAGAGACAGTTTAGAGGACTGAAGGGAATTAGCTACGAGAAGCTGAGACCTAGAGCTACGATTACGCTCGAAGAATTACTGCTACTACTACAGCAAGAAGCACGAAACGACACATCACAACAAATCCTTTAGAGAATTCGTGGAGGGAGCTGAAGCTTCGAGTTTCCGAACAACAACCTACAAGCCTTAAGGATTTGGAGAGAATCTGCAAAGACGAGTGGGCCAAAATTCCCCTGGGATCTGTAAGAACTTGATAACCAACTACAGGAAACGCCTGGCTGCTGTGCTTGCCAACAAGGGTTTCTTTATCAAGTACTGAGTTATATTTTGCTATAGGGTAAAATACTTATTTTTAAAAAAATAAAATACAAATAAATGTTCAACAATTGACATTATGTGGTTTTCTAAATCCTTCTTTTAATATTCTATCTCTCACTTTGAAGACGGACCTACCCTGAAAATTATACACCATTCCTATTTTTGTAAGGTGGCAAACCCAGAAAATCAGCAAAGGGTGAAGTACTTATTTTACCCACTGTATATCTCTCATGATGTTTTGTTTATAGGAGAGCTAGAATATTCTGGGTGTTTGCGGCATAAGTTCCACACGAAGGTGTAGGGCTGATTGTATGTAAAATGTAATGGATAAGTTGATAGAATGATATGCTCGGTGCATATTTTAAGTATGTCTATAAATATGAGAAATTACTTAATACGAGACAACTCGTTCAAACCTTTGACATCCTGTTATAATAGCATTCCATAATGTCATTGATACGTCTGCATAAGAAGCAATGAAGGATTTTAATTAGTATATCATAGTCCTTTCCGTTATATCAAGACGATTGATTTAGTTTGGTTTGGTTTGTTTTACGGCATATCAACCCCAGTGGGTCATTTAATGCCGATAAAGTTTTGAAATAAATTCATTCTTAATGGATACTCATTTTTTTTTATAAACACATTTTTCTTTTTAACCCATAGATGGGACCCTAACAGGTACAACCACTCTGGGCCAGAGTGGACCAGGGAGCAATGGTGATGAAGGGGTGCTCCACATTCCCAAACCCCAGAACGGGAACCTCACCATCAGATAGAGTTCAACGTCAAGCCAAGAACATGAAGATCCTCAGGCACCGCCTTCAAGCACATATATGATAAAAAGGGTTAGGGCTTGCCATAAGAGTAATAAGGTTGGGACAATCATATGTTCTCGGGCTAGACATGTCCAGCCGATTGATCGGAGGGGGCCTCTCCGACCGCCCATCTAGCCTAAGAAAGGGTCTAAGTGGAGTGTTGCATGTCACGGACTGTTCATCAACAGGATTCCGTCGCTCCCCACGGCCAACAGGTGGCCCGATTGTGGGTTCTCAATCCTCTGCAGAGGTGCAGTCGGTATATTCTAAAGTCCCAGCCGATTGGGCTCAATATTATTGGAGAATAACAATTAGTGCATCTGCAGACCCCACACAATTATTATCCAATTGCAAATAAATCAAAAATATATCTAATGATCGATTCTGATTAATTCATTTTAACAGCATTTCAACCTGTCTGATTATTTATGCTTAGAGGTTAGAGAATTGCGTTTATTGTACCTTCATATTTACATTTTTTTCCTAGTGGTTTCTTAAGAGATTGTTTTTTACACACTGTCCTATTAAACACGAATAATTTCTAAACAGTTCTATACTTGAACCATTGATGGAACCCTAACAGGGTTAGAGTGGATCTGTGAATAATGTTTATGATAGGGTAGGTATTTACCCCATCCGTTCACCACAGGTAGATATGGATAGATATGGTAGGAGAATTTAAAAAAAAACAATCATTTTGCTAAAATTTGCAATTAAGTCAAAAACTGACCTATTTCTTGCTTCCTATTCAAGCTGTCACTTTCCTGCTCTCTAGATATATCTTGATTAACTACTCTTTATATATGTTAGTTTCTCCGTGAGTGTAAAGAGAGAAATTGAAGAATGTGAGAGGGAGATTGAACTTCCCACTTTATTTGTGAGTTATATATAAGCCTAACTAGTTATGAATAACTAATATAAAATAACAATGATTTTAGTCTTTTGTATTGATATATTGTGTTTTGATTAACTTTTCTAATTGGTAGGAGTTGGACTTTATATATATATATATATATATATATATATATATATATATATATATTATTATATATAAAACATATATTTTATGCCACATGGGACATCCATCGAGGATCGAACTCGCTATTCAGTAAAATGTCTCTCTGTGAGAGTAGCTTGCTAACCATTGCACCACGATGGGACACCCCATGGATATGACTGGGTATTTCCATTCCCTAGATCTGTAGAAAAGGGGATACGATCAACATATTCTAAGTCCCAGTGACAGGCTGACGCTTATGATGAGAGGTGGCCAATAAATAAAATGTATATTATTAAATTATGATAGAATAAAAGCGCTCAGTAAAAATCCAGTTCACTAATAATGATTTATTTCCGGCTACTACTCTGTAGCAAGATCCCTTGAGTGTGTGTAAGTGCATATAATCCAGGACGACAAATGTGGGACACCCAGTGTGTACCAAACTCACAACATTTGCAAGACTAGCTTGCTTACTATAAGTCTACAGTATGCGTCATTGAGTGAATATTAGTTTGATTAATTCCAGTTAGGTTACAATAGTGGACCACCCAATGAGGATGGAACCCACAGCACCCCCATTGATTTGCAAGACTAGTTTATTAACAATATCCCCAAGGTAAGCACCTTAGAGTGTATCTAAATATATCTATGTGTATGATGAGTTATATATATATATATATGCTGTTTCCACGTCTTGTTCAGGATCACCCGCAGCATTCTTGTGCAGCTCCCATCTAGTTTATTCTCTAGTCGCTTCGTTAGGGTCCAGGTGGTGCAGCCATACAACAGCACTGATACGACAACGGCCTGGAAGAACTGTCTCTTTAACTTGTCTGTGAGATTGGATTTCCATATGACCGATAATTTATTTATAGCGGCCCATGCCTTTCCTATGCGTGCATTAACATCGTTAAAAAATAATATATATATATATATATACAAAAATATATATATACAAAACTATACTAAAACTAATATATATATATATATATATATATATATATATATATATATATTCATATTAGTTTTAGTAATATACTGAGGAATGTAAATGAGTGTCGTTTAGAAGGTTTGCCATTGAGTAATGGTTAACGAGTTACTATATTTTGTTTACTCGTCTCGGTTCTCCGTCTAGGATTGTGTCTGTATGTTCTTAAATGAGCATTCTGGTTTCTGACCGAAACGAGTTACATTTCTAACGGGTCATGCTGTTCCAGGAT
Source organism: Doryteuthis pealeii (assembly GCA_023376005.1). Taxonomy (NCBI): domain Eukaryota; kingdom Metazoa; phylum Mollusca; class Cephalopoda; order Myopsida; family Loliginidae; genus Doryteuthis; species Doryteuthis pealeii. The sequence continues at coordinate 76,468,395 of CM042141.1, read as the reverse complement.
AAACCATCTAAGAAACATCTAGACATCTCATAGATCATTCACCTTACCAACCCGCAACAGTCGGTACGTTAATTGACGAGAACATTTCTGATATACTTAAATATTTAGGAAGCACTCTTAGTGTAATAGTTACCGTCGTAGGAAATGGACACGGCGATCTGAGTTTAAATCCTAGACGAGGCTGTTTGGATTTTACATAGCGATAATACCTTTGGGAAAGGTATGGACATCCCACCGTGATGAAATGGTTACGAAGCTAGTCTCACAGTTCCATTACTAATGAATAGAGAGATCTTCGCTAGATGTCCCATACTTGCGACCTTGCGTCACATCCTAACCGTGGTGAACGGGTAGGGTAAATACCTACTCTTAGGAAAGGTATGAAACGAAGTATTCTTCCTTCAGGTTTGGATAAATGAGACAGACTGGACCGTTTAACTTTGGTAGCAATTAGTCTAGAAAAGGGAAATCTGAAATTAAATTTGATAAACTCCGCTGAAACAAATTGACCTTGTGTTGTACCCTGGTCGTGCGGAGGGTTTGGGGGAATACACATAAGTCTAATTACTAATTAGCAACCTTTTTTTAGATAAATGATTTGTAAAGTTTTATTTAGAAGTTTAAAAATCAAAATTCTTTACGATTAGTTATGTCTTGCTGCAACATGGCGTCCTGGTGATTATTTGTTTATTATTAGAGAGACTTTTAATCATTAAGAAAAATCCTCACTTATATACATCTTATCAGGATGAAGCGCGAGGTGTAATGGTTAAAGTCATAGGAAATGGACTCGTCGCCCCGAGTTCAAATCCTGGACGTAGTAATTGCATTTCACTTAGCGCTAATACTCTTGGGAAAGGTATGAATTCTACTCTCCCTCCAGCTATGGATAAATAGTAGGGCAGACTGGGCTCTTTAACCTTGGTTAGGCAACCGGTCTAGGAGAAGGAAAACTCTGAATTCAAACCTGTTAAACTCCGCTTAAGAAATTGACTTTGTGTCACATCCTACTCGTGCGGAGGAGTTGGTAAATATATATATATATATATATATATATATATATATATATATACATCTTACCAAAGTGGACAAAAGTGAAGTAAACCCCGATTAAACAAATTGACCTTGTGTCCCACCCTAATCGTGCAGAGGGGTTGGGTAAACATTTATCCCTAATTTGAAATTATTTTTTATTATTGTCTATTATCATTGCTCAAATAATCAATACTAGTGGTGATAAATTGAAGCTTTCAAAAACATTTTGCAAAACAAATGTAAGACAAAATTATTTCAGTTATAGGGCAGAAAATAAACTACCATCATCAGTAGTGAATGCCCCAACTTTGAACTCTTTTAAGACAAGGTGGGATGAATTGTGGGGATATAAATATACAGTGGAAATAAGATAGATCTCTTTTAGGAGAATGTTGGACGTATTATGGAAAAATCATAGATATAGGCTATTAAAGGATTGTAAATGTGCAATGGAAAAACAATAAATTCTAGAATTCGGATGTCAAAATATAAGGAACGGCTGACAGGTCTCAGATCTAATATATCTAGTTGAAAAATATATTATTATTATCATTATTTTCTCTATATTAATAATACCCTTGTTCCTAAATCGTCCGTCCGTTATCATCCTACAACAACACTCTCTGGTTAAAAATGACAATATCCAGATTGTCTAAGATGCAACGCAAAAATGTGAATACAGATTATCTGATGTCGCTTAATCGAAGATTTCTTATTTATCCCATTTTATTTCACCCAATTTTAAAAATGAAACACTTCAAACGTCTTGCGTCGCTTAAATGCACAACGTAAAATTTAAATGAATTAAAAAAAAAAGTTACGTGTTTGTTTTATTTGTAATATTAGAATTGTGAATTACGGAAGATATTTTGGTAATTTTGCGAGGATTTATATGTAATGAAATTGAAAATCATCATTTCTGGCTAAAATAGCTCCTCTGGATTTTTGTTTCCTTTCATGGAAATTCCACGGGTCTTGCTAGTTATTATTTACTCCTTTTGAGTTTTCACATCAGCATTAGCTGATGGTCTTTCACTGGAGTCTGAGTGACAGCAAGTCTCCTCAGGTCTCCAGGACTCTTCTGAGTATTCTGGCAGATTGCAGCAGTGCAGTGTTCTGAATGGTTTCAATCCTTCCTCTGATCCCAAACTTTCCAGACCCTTTTCCAATCCTTTTGGGGCTGTTCCAAGTGCACCAACTACAATTGGTATCACTTTCATTTTCATATTCCATAACTTTTTCAGCTCTCTGGCAAAGTCCAGATATTTGTCCATTTTTTCATTTTCCTTCAGCTTCACCCTGTGATCTGCTGGCACTGCAAAATCCACCAGTTGACAAGTTCTTTCTTTTTTGTTTATCAATACTAGGTCTGGTCTTCTTGCTGGGATAAGGTGATCCATTTTTATCTCAAAGTCCCAGAGAATTTTATGCGTTTCGTTCTCAAGAACAGATTCTGGTTTATGCATATACCATTTTGTTGTATGGTCAAAATTACATTTTTTGCATAATTCCCAGTGGATCACCTTCCCAACCCAGTCGTGTCTAGTTTTGTATTCTCGTTGTGCTAGTCTGCTACATTCGCAGAGTATATGGTTTACAGTCTTATTATTATTATTATTATTATTATTAGAGAGACTTTTAATCATTAAAAAAGAAGAAAAGAAAGCCTACATCCATACACATCTTACAAAAGTGAACATAAATGACATAAACGCCGCTTATACAAATTGACATAGCGTCGCACCCTGATCATACGGAGGTGTTGGGTAAATGCATATAGGCCTAATTAGAGATTAGTAAATCGAATGACATATCGAATTTTTATTTTTACATTTGAAAATCTGAATTCTTTACGATTAGTCATGTCTTACGCCAACCTGATATCATATTTATTATTGTTTATTAGTAGAGAGACTTTTAATCATGAAAAAAAAAAAAGAAGAAAAAAAAAGAAAATAAAGAAAGCCTACACCAATGCACACCTTACCAAAGTGAACTAAGGTGGCATAAAGCTTAGAGTAACACCAGCGTGCGCTTGCAGGCAAGCATACTACCGGACAGGCCACGGTGTGCACTTCCATATATAAAAATATAATCTTATCAACTCTAGTTCTAGTGCTACTGCCATTTGTGCAGAGCTGTTATCTCGTGAACAATTACGCGCACCTTCCGTCTGTCTGTCTGACTGTCCGTCTGCCCGTCTGCCTGTTGAATATCTGTCTTTTTTGCGCTGTGTCGTATACCTGTCTGTCGGTTTCGATTTCCAGTCAGTGTAATTATGATTTCTCTTTTCGACTTTAACAATATTGTCACTCGATCTTAATCGTACAATGAATGATTCAGACGTACGCTTAGCTTATCACAAAGGGAGAACCGTTTTCTGCTGGAGAATCTCTTTCAGCTGTATCGGTTTATATTTTGCTGTCTCTCAGTCTGTTTAGCTATTGATCTCATTCGCTTCATACCTGTTTATTTCATATCTACCTGGGTTTCCTTATATTCATCTAATTCCTTATATATATATATATATATATATATATATATATATATATATATATATATATCAATACTGGTTCGTTTCCATCTATCTATCTTAATAGATATTTACCTCTGTATGTTCCTTTATATATATGGTATTTGTGGAAAGGTCACTTACCGGTGAAACAGGTCACAATGGTTAGTTGATGCAAGATTCACAATAAGGCAGCGATATAACAAATATAAAGTGCTCAATACGTTCAACCGTTTATCGCAAAAAAATACACACGTGCAATCAACTGCATTTAATCAATATCTTGATTAATCCAGTGGATTTAACCCTGAAGATCCTTATGGTGAAACTCGAGTAGGTTATATATATATATATATATATATATATATATATATATATATATATATGTGTGTGTGTGTGTGTGTGTGTGTGTGTGTGTTTATATAACTGATATCTTTACGGGAATCACCAGAAAAAGATATATAAAGCCTCATGAATTATAAGTGTACCATTTTCAATAAAGTTAGCGGTCTGATGAAACTCATAAGTATTCACAGATAGATATATAACTGCAAAATGGTCGATTTTTAAGCCTTTTTCTTTACCAATCATATTGCTCTGTTCAATTTTATTGAACATCGAGCTCTCAAAATGGACCGGAACTACTCAAACATTCCGCCGTTGGAAGAAAGGGCCAATTTAGAATCATCCTAATCCCAAATTCCCTGGTAACCTATCTGTGGATATATATATATATAAAATGTTGTTCTGGTTCCAACGGGAGAAAATTCAATATTTTATTAAAAAAAAAAGAAGGTCCGCAAAATGTATTATGTTTTCAGAAAAACATTTTTTATTCTTTTTATCTTACATATGCAACACGTGTTTCAGATCTTCTGGTATCTTCTTCAGGCTTTGATTGATAATAATATTATCAATCAAAGCCAGAAGAAGATACCAGAAGATCTGAAACACGTGTTGCATATGTAAGATAAAAAGAATAACAATTTTTTTTCTGAAAACATAATACATTTTGCGGACCTTCTTTTTTATATATATATATATATATATATATATATATATATATATATATATATACATCACTGTCTATTAATATCTATCTATCGATCAGTGTCTATTCATATCTATCTATCTATCCAACTATCACAGTCTACTAATATCTATCATTTGTCATTGTCTAGTAATATTCATCATCCCATCGATCACTTTCTATTAATATCTATCTATCTAGCTATCATCGTCAATTTATATCTATCTATCTATCTATCCATCTATGACTGTCTATTAATATCTCACGCTGTCTGTTGATATCTATCTCTGTTAATATCTATCAATTTATTTCTGTCTGTTAATATCAATGTATCTCAGTTAATATCTATCACTGTTTATTAATGTATATCTAGAAATCACTGTTAATACCTATATTTGTCCATTAATATCTCTCATATCGCCCATAACCAAACTCATACCAATTATTTTTAGGAATTATGAATTTCCTTCTAAACTAAAGATATAAATATTTTGTTTTTACTTGGTTAACATTATATAGCCAAAATAGATATTATCATATCTATCCATCTGATATCTATCAAGATATCGTTTTATATCTCAATCTGTTTATACCTACTAATCTGAGTCACTTCAAATCTATCGTATTACGCGTTTGTGATTTTATTTTTGTTTATAATAATTCAAAGTTATTATACAAAATGATATCCGTTTTATTGGATAATGAATATCACTTAGAAATAATTTAAAAAAACCCGTTTTCTTAGGTTTACTAAAAAATTAACGTCTTACAAAAATTGTTAGTTGTGTACTTATGTACACACCTTTTACACACACACACACACACACACATATATATTATATATATATATATATATATATATATATATATATATATATATATATATATATAATTTAATATACCAAACTAGTTGGTAAATCCTCGCGGTGAGAAAAAAAACAGCAAATAGTTTGATTGTAAAAATATACTACCAAACATCAACCGGGTAGAATAAAATAGCTGAAGAGCATTAAGCAAAACTTTTAGTAGGTTCGTCTGACTCATTAGATTTATCTATATATATATCTATATCTATCTATATATATATATAACACATATATGTAGATACGTAATACACACTAGTAATAAATATATATATGCATATATGCACACATGTAATATACAAACATACACAAACATATATATACATGCACACACGTAACACACATACGAATACACATATAACAGACACAAAGATGTAACAAACATACACACATAACACACACATGTGACACACATATGAATACACATATATATATATACAGTCACACACTTCTATACACACACATATATGTATATATATATACACACATATACATATATGTACGTATATATATATACTCACATAAACATATATATACGTATTCATACACATATATACACACATATTTGCATACGCAAACACGTATATATATATATATATATATATATATAGTTATATACAAGGTGTGTCAAAAAAGTATCGAGATCTTGGTACTTTTTGACACACCTTGTATTCTGAAAAAATAAGGTTCCATTAATTGTCCATTTCTAATGCAGCTTTAAAATCTGTGCTTTTTGACACACCTTGTATTCTGAAAACAATTAACGTTACATATTTTGTTCATTCCTATCTTGATAAATACAGCTTCATTCTCCATACTTTTATGACACACCTTATATATATATATATATATATATATATATATATATATATATTTGGAAGATTATGTGCTTAATTAAAGTCATACCTAATTTGTTAATTAATTAATTATAATTAAATGAATTATAATTAAATGAATTAGGCTTGCATATCGGTTTTACAGAGATCGACTTTTTCTCGATTTGTTTACGCTTTACATTTAAACCGATATGCACGCCTAATTCATTTAATTATAATTAATTAATTAACAAATTAGGTATGACTTTAAGTACATAATCTCTCAAAAATTGTCGGCCTTCGCCATTTTAAACACTTTGTTTGTTCACTTCATATATATATGTTAAGCCACTTTTCTAAATACTATAGTGCATGTATTTCGTATAGAGTTTCATATATCTCACAATTCTCTTGAGAAATATATAAATATATACAAAGATTGATCACTAAGTCAGTAGCCTAAGAGAGTTTTTAGCTGAATTCAAATCTATAATTTTTACAGTTTACAATTATATGAGATCAATGAAGAAAAATTGTTTTATATACTCTGACAAATAAGATTAAGTTGAAATTAGTATCTGATGTGCCAAATGCCTTTAAAGTCACGAACTTATTGACATACCTACGTAGCCATATTTATAGAATTATTACATACAATTTTTTTTTCGCTATTATTGTAGGAATAAAACCTCAATAATTTTTATTTCTTGCTTATTCATTTCTCTTCGGAGAGATTCATTTGTTTATGTTTGGGTCTTAAGATTATCTACTAATTATACAACTTTAATCTTGATAGTTTTTGAACACACCTAGTATTTTGAAGAAAATTAATGTTTCATTCATTGTTGATTTCTTTCATTGGTAAATACAGCTTCAATTATGATACTTCAAAGGTGCTTTGACCAATGGGAAAATTTGCTGGCATAAGGGGTCTATTTTGAGAAAAAATAATGTTTCATTCATTGTTCATTTCTTTCTTGGTAAATACAGCTTGGTAATTTATGAGGAAGACCGTCCCGGCCTCCTGCCTCAAAACTTGCTAACGGTGAGTGGTGAAAAACCAACCCCAGCTACGATTGAAGTCTGTAGCCGAAGCAATAGATAGATATGAAGATGACTAGATATATATATATATATTTTTTTATAATTACAATATAAAAGAATATCTAAATACTCAGATTTTCTTTTATTCAAGTTTGTTTAATGTCTTGTTTTTAGTTTAAATAAACAAGAATATCTAAATATTTTTATTTTTTTTTACTTGTAATTGATTGTTGGAAATAAATATATCAAAATAAAATGAAAATACCGAAAAAAATAAGTTTTGGATTTTTTTATATGTAAGTGATGTCGATTATGTGAGTGTAGACTATGCCTCAACACAGCAACACATCCCCCTCAATTCTTGCTTTAAGAACTCACTTCAGTTTTTAAAAAAATTACAAGACAACAACAGAAGAGTGCGACAAAAAAGCAAAGAAAGATACAGAGAAAAAAAGAAAGAAAATTGGTACTGGAATGATAGAATAAAAACGAAAAAATAGATTAGAGAGAGAGAGAGAGAGAGAGAGAGAGAGAGAGAGAGAGAGAGAGAGAGAGAGAGAGAGAGAGAGAGAGAGAGAGAGAGAGAGAGATGGTTCGTTTATATTTATCTATTTATTCCTTTTCTACATCATTGCAAAAGCGGCTGCTGCGGCGACGACGACTTGTGTAGTACATCAGTTGAGCCATAGCGATAGTTAGACAATAGTAACCATGGCAACCCACGCTCTTGTATTACAGCGAACACGATGCTCAGTCATTTTTGCGTCCGCAGACGCACGCAAACAAGAGAGATACACGTACACAATGTTCCGATAATAAACTCCTCATCTTACATAAAGATATACTTACATACACTCTCTTGCCTTGGAGATATTGTTAATAAACTCGTCTAGCGCATCACTGGGAGTGCTATGGGTTCGATCCTCACTGGGTGGTCCGCTATTGTAAACCTAGCTAGAATTAAGTAAACTAATTAAATTCCTATATTCATTCAATGACGCACACTGAAGACTGATGGTGAGGAAGCTAGCCTTACAGGATTTGTGGGTTTGGTTCTCACCGGGTGATTCGCATCTGTAGTCCTGTATCATATATACTTACGCCCCCACAAGGGAGCTTGCTATAGAGAGTAATAGCTGGTAACAAGCCATTATTTGTGAAGTGAATCTTTACTGAGACATCTTATTCAATAAGCTAACGATATACATTTTGATTAATGGTGACATCTCATCATAAGCACCGCCCCGTCGGTGGGGCTTAGAATATGATGACCGTATTCCATTCCCTGCAGATTGGTAAGACCTCCCTAAAAGAAAATGATGTTGGTTATTTTGTTTTATGGCATATCAACCCTTTTGCGGATCATTTAATGCAGAAATAAGTCATTTTTTATAACAAAAGACTTGCTTACAATACATTTTGTTAGGCTCTCTCGTCGATTATCACGCATGAGGGCTCATCCAATGAACAACGCACTCAGTGTATTGATTATAGTGGTGAAGGCTTGTGATGGACCATCCACACTTTTTGGCACAGTCGATAGGAAATAATTGGTGCAATGAATGCCACAAAACCAATCAACGGCTGCACCCAGAGTTGTCCTTCTCCTAGACTGGTCACCTATCCCAGGTTAAAGAACCCAGTATGCCCTACTATTTACCCATAGTGGGAAGGAGAATATATGGATTCATACCTTTCCAAGGGGTTTGGGAAATGCAAACAGCCTTGTCGAGGATTTGAACTCGGATCAACGATTCCATTTCCTCCGACACTAACAATTACACCACGTACCTCCAATTGCTTAAGTAGTCACCCAATTAGTATTTAACAGGATCATCGCTACTAACTTCCGTAATATAGCGAGAACTGGCTCTTTCACCGTAACTTCACCGTTTGATGGTTGGTGGGCTATTTTATGGCATATTAACACTTTTCAGGTCATTTAATGCTGAATCAAGTCATTTTTAATAAACAAAGGACACGGGTTGCTTACAAGACAACCGCTGCTTAAGTGGTCACACAATTAAGTATCGAATAGGCTCATCATTGCTAAACTTCGGAGATCTGGCGGCAACCAGAGCTTTAAGTGTGGGTTGTAATTGTATTGTAATTCAGTTGTTGTTTTTAACGGCATATCAACACTTTTCGGGTCATATAATGCAGAATAAAGTAAATTTCGTAAACAAAGGACTTAGGTTGCATACAATACCCGCTGTTAATTACTTAAGCAACATACAGTATTAGTAAGTGCCATATCTTATTATAATGGAGATTGTGTGTTTTCTGTCTGTAACCGAAACTATATTACTACTCAAATCACAATTCCTTTATTTACGTCACATTCTCGATGCTTATTTAAACTTCAATTATTAATAAAATTGTTTTACATTATTAATACTGTTGACCATATCTCCATATTAATAACATGGAATTGTAATTATATGTAGAAAAAATAGCGGTTTACAGTGTGAACGGGAAGGCTAATTTGTATATTGATATTAAAAATTTGATTTTAATAAATATGTGCTTAGTATTATTGATTTCTAATTATTTGGATTTATCTTAATGAATAGGAGCAAAAACTTCGGGGATAAATCTTGAAAAAATTATTAACAAGAAAAAATAACTGTAATTTTATTCTTTACTTCCTATTTTAAGTAAATAGTTAAATTAGGAAAATTTAGCAATAAAAGAAGGGAGAGATGGAAAGTAAGTTTCAGTTGTTCTATTTTTTTATTACCCCCCCCCTTTGTTTCAAATCTTTTCATCTGCATTCTTATTTCGTTTCATTAGCTTTTCTAATCTAATCTAATATTTTATTACATTAAAACTTAAATACTTGCACCCGTAAGGTGCATATGTTTGCTAGTAGTATTAAGTATTAACCAGGTTCATAGCTGCTTAACTTCAGTCATCTAGCTGGCACCTTTGCTTTCAGCGTGACTTGAACGTAAAAATAAAAATAAGTGTTCTGAGTATGACTCTTAACTACACTTGATGGCGAGGCTCCTGTTTTGAGACTATAGGAAGTTTGTGTAAAGTACACCTTCATTGCCATTACTCCCAGGTCCACTCTGACCTGAAGTGGTAGTACCTGTTATGTTTCCATCTATGGGTCAAATAAATCTGTCTAAAAATTATTTGCATTCCATAGGAAATATGATGCAATATACCTAAATTATTAGTTACTAGAAACCATATAACTGTGTGCAATCAATCGGCTGTTATCGAATAAAAATAATTTCTTTAATCTATAATTATTAATGTCAGATAGGAATACTTGAAAGTATACAACGGTGTGCAAGTTGTTTGTATTAGGAATACTTGATATATCATAACAGTGTGCAAAAACTTAAGAAACAATGATATGAAAATGTAAATATGAATATAGAATTAACAATTTCCTAACTTCTAGGAATAAAATAACCCTCAACGAGTTGACATGCAGTTAAACTCAATTAAATAATCATCATAAACACGCACAGAAATTATTCCATAGAATATGTAATTATTAGTATTAGACAGGAATACTTGAAATAATACAACTGTGTACAAATTATATGTATTAGATAGGAATAAATTGACCTTGTGTTACATCCTGCTCGTGCGGAGGGGTTGATATATATATATATATATATATATATATATATATATATATATATATATTACCAACCCTTCCGCACGAGCAGGATGCGACACAAGGTCAATTTCTGAAGCGGAGTTTAACAGGTTTGAATTCAGAGTTTTCTTCCCACTAGACTGGTTACCTAGCTATGGTTAAAGGGCCCAGTCTACCCTGCTATTTACCCATAGCTCGAGGGAGAATAGATGGATTCATACATTTCCCAAGGATATTAGCGCCATGTGAAATGCAAACAGCTTCGTCCAGGAATTGAACTCGTGCCGACGAGTCCATTTCCTACGACTCTAACCATTACACTACACACCTCCATAACTGTGTACAAAAAAACCCAAAAAACTCTTAAAAATAACTACACAAACATTTAAATGTAAATATATAGAATTAACACAATTTCCTAATTTCTCTGCATGAAATAGCCTTTGACGGTTTGGCATGCCGTTAAAATCAATTAAACAATGAACATAAGTACGCATAGAAATAATTCCATTGACTACGCATAGCCCTACATTTCTTTGTTGTTGATGTATCATATAGTATTATTTCCAAGTCATCTGACAGAGATGTGAACCGTAGTACAAGTATAATCTGGTCTAACACACATTCTTTATCTTCTAATGTCATCAGTCTATCAGTATTAAAAAAAATATCATGACTGAAGATATATTTTAATGTATTTACATACTTATATTTACTTATGTGCGCATATAAGGTGTTTTCCACCGTATCTAGACTGAAACTATATTTACTAAGAGAGAAATTAACAATAAAAGAAACGTTAATTATTCTTAAGATAGATTCATTTGCTTTTAACACATTTATTCCACAAAATTATTCATTTCCCGAAACTTTGACCCTTTCATACGTTAATGAAGAATGAATGGAATGTTATTTTTTTCAGAATACAAGGTGTGTCAAAAAGGAAGGAAAAATCTCGATACTCTTTTGACTCACCTATATATATATATATATATATATATATATATATATATATATATATATATATTTAGGACAACAAGGGTTCCCTTGAATCTCTTGCCACCCGTCTTTATCCGTCATCGATCGTGGGAAGTCCTCTAGAGGACATCCAGTTTCCACACAGAACTAACGCACACACACACACATATATATATAGTTACCAACCCCTCCGCAGGATGTGACACAAGGTCAATTTCTTAAGCGGGGTTTAACAGGTTTGAATTCAGAGTTTTCCTTCTCATAGACTGGTTACCTAACCATGGTTAAAGAGTCCAATCTGTCCTGCTATTTACCCACAGTTGGTGGGAGAATTGGATTCATACCTTTCCCAATGGTATTAGCGCTATGTGAAATGCCAACAGCTTCGTCCAGGAATTGAACTCGCGTTGACGAGTCCATTTCTTACGACTCTAACCATTAGACCACGCGCCTCCATATATATAATATATATATATATATATATATATATATATATACCAATCCCCCCCGCACGAGCAGGATGTGACATAACGCCAATGTCTTAAGCGGAGTTTAACAGGTTTGAATTCAGAATTTTCCTTCTCCTAGACTGTTTACATTTCATATAGCCCTAATACACTTGGGAAAGGTATGAATCCAACTATATTATCTCCAGCTATGGGGGAATACTGGGGCAGACTTGGTTAGGTAACCTTAGACAGGTTACCTAACCAAGGTTGAAGAACCCCGTCTGTCCCAGTATTTCCCCATAGCTGGAGATATTATAGTTGGATTCATACCTTTCCCAAGTATATTAGGGCTATATGAAATGTAAACAGTCTTGTCCATGATTTGAACTCGGGTCGACGAATCCATTTCCTACGACTATATATATATATATATATATATATATATATATATATATATATATATGAGATTAAGGTAATTTGCTTTAGAATCATTGTTAAAGTATATTATTATTTATATTGTTTGCTTGAAGGCAGTTACAATGCGTATATCGTATAAAATTCGATAATTAATGAATATAATCATGACAAGCAAACTCGGCAAATATCGCCCACTACGTAGAACATCGTACAGCAGCTGTTTCAACTTTATTAAGTCTTATCAGCGATGTATACTTAAGATTTCCCTCCGACAAAAATCGAAATAGAACTCAGCACGCATGGCCACCGATACGCAGTAAACGATACATGCAAAATTCGCTAGTTAAGGGCGATATTTGCTGAGTTTCATTAATTTTTCATGAATTTTATACGATATACGCATTGTAACTGCCTTCAAGCAAAAAATATAATATATATATATATATATATATATATATATATATATATATATATAATTTCGCTCGTTAAGAAATTGGCAAATGAATGAGTTTGTATCTTGATACTGAAAAATAAATATTACCCTGAATGTTATTCTAAAAATGTTTATAATTGTTTTGAAAAAAAAGTTTTACTGATAAAATCAGATATATATATAAAATAGGGGGTGTGTTAGATTTGGGGGGGGGGTATAGTTATTTACTAAGCTTAGCTTAGATATGGCACAAGGCCAGAAGTATGGGGCACCCAGTGAGAATCGAACTCACTAACAATGATCTACAAATACTACCTTGCACGCGATGTGCCCTTTTTTTGGGGATATAGTTATTTACTAAGCTTAGCTTAGATATGGCACAAGGCCAGAAGTATGGGGCACCCAGTGAGAATCGAACTCACTAACAATATCTACAAATACTACCTTGCTAACCATTACACCACGCGATGTGCCCTTTTTTGGGGGATATAGTTATTTACTAAGCTTAGCTTAGATATGGCACAAGGCCAGAAGTATGGGGCACCCAGTGAGAATCGAACTCACTAACAATGATCTACAAATACTACCTTGCTAACCATTACACCACGCGATGTGCCCTTTTTTTGGGGGATATAGTTATTTACTAAGCTTAGCTTAGATATGGCACAAGGCCAGAAGTATGGGCACCCAGTGAGAATCGAACTCACTAACAATGTCTACAAATACTACCTTGCTAACCATTACACCACGCGATGTGCCCTTTTTTGGGGATATAGTTATTTACTAAGCTTAGCTTAGATATGGCACAAGGCCAATGGTCCCTTTAACTTGCTAACCATTACACCACGCGAGATATAGTTATTTACTAAGCTTAGCTTAGATATGGCACAAGGCCAGAAGTGAGAATCGAACTCACTAACAATGGTCTACAAATACTACCTTGCTAACCATTACACCACGCGATGTGCCCCCAAGATCACAAGGCCAGAAGCAGTGAGAATCGAACTCACAAACAATGGTCTGCGACTTGCTAACCATTTGAGGTGCCCACTAAAGCTATAGCACAAGGCCAGAAGTATGGGGCACCCAATGAGAATCGAACTCACTAACAATGGTTTGCGAAGCGAGCTTGCTAACCATTACACCACGTGAGGTGCCCTTTTTTTGGGGGGATATAAGGTGTGGTCAGGTTCCCCGTCTAGATTTATAGACTAGGCGAGATCATGTGGTCTATTCCTTAGCCAATTGCTGGCCATACTGTGTGTCTGATACATTACTTAAGCGCTGATTCTTTCTCAGTATACTTGCGACTGTTGACGAAGGAACCTAGGATTCTCTACCCAAGAGGATTACCAAAGGATTCTTTATCGGAGTACTCTTTACCAAGAATCTACTGGCCAAGGATGGCCCTTAAAAACTTAACAGTAAATCTACTGGCCATCCTTAAAAACTTAACAGTAAATCCAACATACGCTAAGTAAACTATCCTTCTACACCTAGTAAGAAGCGAACAGTTGAATGACAGGTGGTTATTCTACAGTGTTTATTGTTAGTTTTAAAAAGAAGTTTTACCAAACGGTGTTAGAAACGGTAATTGTTACTATAAAACATACATTGGCATGAAAGATTTATATTTTGTATATTATTCTACTGGGTTAATAATGATGTGTGAAAAACATCTCAGACCTTTTGATTGGCAGCACAACTTTGACTTAACGGAACGCCTGGAGAAAAAGCTAGATGGGAACTACACAAGAGTGTTGGGTGCTATTTTGAACAAATCCTTGAAGCAGCACCCCAGAAAACAGTAGCTATACGGCCCCTTACCGCTCATTTGACAAACCATCTAAGTAAGACGAATAAGTCATACTAGAGAACTAAAGGCGAACTCATAAGGGACGAACTCTCTTTTGGACTCCTACATAAGGAAACACCAGTATTAGCCGACCGGCAAAAAACTTACATTCATCAGTTCGATGCGGATAATTGATGCCGCCTAGAGGACTTAGAATGAGCGTTGAAAGAGAGAGAGAGAGAGAGAGAGAGAGAGAGAGAGAGAGAGAGAGAGGGGGGGAAGAGAGAGAGAGAGAGGGTCAAGGGAATCCGTGCTATCAGCATACCTTGGTGATGATGATGATGATGATGATAGAATTAATGTTTTGTGTAAAATTTAAAAAAAATGAGATCCTGTTGATTATTGTTTAATATCAAGGTTACTTTTTCAACGAGAAATATTTTATCACGAGCGAAACCTTATTTTCCGCTAACAACTTTTCATCGGTTCAATATATGTGCTGACCAATTTTATCGATTTACAAATTTTTAGGTTCTTGGGAATTTTAAGTCCTAACCAAACAACAATGCTATGCGAATATTTGTCACGTTCCCAGATTAAATAACAGTTTTGGGTAAATTTCACTGCGTCAAATTCCCCCGGGAAATTACAACCAAAAGTAAATTCAACCGCGAAAAATTCAGCTACAGTAAATTTCTCTAGAAAAATAGATGATATTGTTATATTCAAATAATATATTTGGATTTGGATTATTTGGATTATTCAGACTATTGTCCTCATCTTTATTGTTATATGTACAACGTTACGGTCGATATGCCCTCCGGCCTTCTTCAAGTATTTCTTGTCGGACTCGGGAACCTTCTCAAACTCGAGAACCTTCTTTCGAACTCGGGAAGGCTCTCGAGTCCGACAGTAAATGCCCGAAGAAGGCCGGAGGGCAATCGGCCAAAACGTTGTACAGATAACAATGACGATGAAGACAATAGTCCGAATAATCCAAATAATACTAATTATCAAGCCTCATCTAAAAAATTCAGAGAAATAATATTATATTTGTATATTACATAATATGTATATGTTACATAAATTTTGAAATAATGATTACATATTGTTTGTTTAAAAATATGTTTTAACCATTATTTTCAAATATACTTAAGAACAGACTTGCCTAACCCAAAATAAATAAGAATTGAATACGAATACCTGTTCTTTGTCTTCTTATTTTTATACTCATATTTTTATCTTAATGTGGAAAATGAAAAAAAAAAACATTTTATCTTTTAAATTTATCGTTTCTTTATCATATCTTTAATTCTTTGTTGAATTTGGCTATGGTGGAATTTACCGGGCGCCTAAATAACTTCCTAAGAACCTAAAGTAAAAAGTAAACTCGTCGGGGTGGCCGAAAGTCGGTATCAGCCAGACAGCGAGGAAGTCTACCCTCTTTTCACTAGCGCTAGATCGAGGAGATTGTTTAGGCGTCTGAAGTAGAGCGCCACAACTATCCTCAACTCCTCACTTTACCGCACAGATCCCTGTGCTACTCATACGCTGAGTTGGCGAGGGACGATATCGAATAAGGAACCTTGTCGTTCCTAGTCGAACACTCTACCGACTGAGCTAATCTTTTGGAAAAAATGATTTGTTAAATTTCATTTTGAAGTTTGGAAATTAAAATAACTTACGATTTGTTACGTTTTTATACGGCAACATGGTTTAATGTTGATTCTTATTTATTGTTAGAGACACTTTTCTCAATAAGATCTCTTTTTTTTTCATGAACGAAACCTTATTCTTACATTAACACCATCTGCGTTTAATAAGCATGCTTACCAAATTTGATAGCTTTACGTGAAACCAGTTATAGAGGACAGACAAAGAGACGCTTCCCAATTATTAATAAAGATACCGGTATGCATGCCTGGGACTTGAGTATATACACAATTCAGTGTTGTATTTATGAAATACTAAATATTTTCTAGTTTGAATGGGGGAGTAAAACGATACGTAGCCAATATAGTGACTTCGAAAGAATTTGATAATGTTTTTAAACTAGGCACAGTAAATAGTTATTCACTCTGTAATCTCTTGCTGTTTTTTTTTCACCTGAAAAGAGGGTAATTCATCGCTGGTATAAGCACCCTCATTGCTAACCAGTTAGAAATATGTTTGTTTTACTACGACCGGCAAAGGTATCACTTCTTATGAGAACTGGGTGAACTGTTTTAAGTCTAAGTGCAGAAAACTTGCCTGTCAATATATTTAACATATAGAATATACTAACAATATAATGACATGATGTCTTCTATGCTTCGAAAGGTATCTCAGTTATCTGAGTTAATATTTGTTTTTTTTTGTAGGGATTGGGATTTTGAGTTTACTAACTCACACTAACTCTGACACGCACACATTATATTTTTGCACAAATGTGACAGGAGATGAAAAAAAGTTATGTAACTGTATTTGATCAGCGTTTTATTTTTGAAAGGCAAGTCGCGATCCACACATGCGAAGATATCATGACGCGTGACGCAACTCGAAGAAATGCAAAAGAAGAGAAAAATACAGTTACATAACTAAAAAGATTTTCATCTCTTGTCACATATAAAAACATCCATCATTTTCTTCACCCCAATATACATCCTGATTAAGGTTCAATGTAACCGAAATGTTTAAACATCGATAATTAAATTCATCCCATTTTCGGAACACTTGTTTTTTCAAAATTTTCTTTATATTGTCGGATCTATTTTCCATATTTACTCCCATATATATATATATATATATGTGTGTGTGTGTGTATAGATAAAAGTGTATGAAAACACACAATATTGTTAAAATGAATATATTTTAAATCATTTTCATAGCTAATATTGAACAATATTTCGATTTATAAAAAAAATCATCATCAGAGTATGTTTTTAATCCGGACTCATCGAGAGAGAAGCAGAAAATAATTTAAATTCAAACCGGAAGCATTGTTGTTCCAAAAAGCGTGTAAGCTATGCGACCCCTTCGTCATTTGTACATCCACTGCGTGTTTTTCGCTAACGTCAGGAACATGTTGCTACATTATATTTCTTCAGTGTAACAGTTTTTAAAAGAAAAAGACATACTTCAAATTCAAAAATAGAAAATTCTCTCTTTCAAGAAAGAAGAGTTTTAACCCATTCATGGTCGGTTAGTAGCGGATTTCTTTTTCCAGAAAAGAAATGTTTATTTAATTATTTAAAAAAAAAATACTTTTTAGGTAAAATATGAATGGGGTAAGGGTGTATTGGGATAATGTGAAATTTAAATTTGTTAGGAAGTGAATGGTTATGTGAAAGAGATTTTATGATTTCTGAGTACAAGTGTCGCTAAACAAGGGGAAGATTTAACTTCAAATCTAGACGTTCTAGCTCACACTGAGAAGGATTTGCAGCCTTGAATTAAAAATAAGCTTGACGAAGACAAAAGTAATGTTCACCCCAGTAAAAAGTGAACCTTATATCAAACCATCTATAACCATTCATGGTACTTGTTTGGATGTTGTTGAATCTTTCACATATTTGGGAAGTACACTGACTTGTGATGTCTCTTTAGATGCTAAGATTCACCTACGCATCCAGAAAGCCTATGAAAGGCTTGGAAAATGGTTATGGTCTAATACTATGGTCTATTGGTATTTCATCCGACAATCAACCACTCATGACAATACCATTGTGCAACCGCTTGAGTATATTCACAAATACTGGTGGGCACCCAGCTTTATTCAATATCGTCCAAAGTGCATCTCTCTTGACTGTATTAAAAGCTTTTATCAAATCAACAAAAACCTGATGCAGGGGGGCCCGTTGTTCAATACACTTCTCTTGCACTTGCCGAAAATATCATGTCGTTTGTTCCTCTGTCAGACTTAAAACCATTTTGTGATTCAGGAATAACTACAGGACAAATGTACAAAAGCAATCGATTCAACAAGACTCTTGGGAGAACCTTCCTAACAGCACTCAGAAGTGTAATTCCACGGTAGTTATCAGAACTACTTTTTTCTCCTTTGCCCTTGTATAAACACACCAAAGCACCATCAATCCAGTCATTTGGTAGAGGAGAACCATTCCAACATTGAGTGATGAGATCAAACAGAGCGGGTTTGATATTAGAACTTTTTACCTTCAACAGTTATATTGGAAGCCCATCTAAACCTAGTGCCCTACATATATGTATACAAAAGTACAAACATTATATATATATATATATATATATATATATATATATATACACATAATATATACTAGCAAATATATGCACCCTCCGGGTGCAAGTATTTAAGTTTTGATATAATAAAATATCATATTAAATTAGAAAAGCTAATGAAACTGACTAAGAATGCAGATAAAAAGATCTGCAACAGAGGGGGTATAATCGAAAAATAGAACAATTTTGAAACTAACTATTCCATCATTTTCCATTACTCCCCTCTTTCATTGGTAAATTTTCCTAATTTAACTATTTAGTTAAAATAGGAAGTAAAGGATAATATTACAGTTATTTCTTCTTGTAAATAAATTTCTTTTAAGATTTATCCACGATATTTTTGTTTATATTTCTTAAGATAAAACCAAACAATTAGAAATCAATAATACCAAGCACATATTTATTAAAATAAAATTTTAAATATCAATATGCAAATTAGCCTTTTCGTTCAAACTGTAAATCACTATTTTGTTATATATATAAATACAATTTCATGTTCCTAGTACGTAGATATGGTCACCAGTATTAATAATGTAAAACAATTTTTATTAATAACTGAATGTTTAAAAGAATGAAATCATGGAAAATTTGACGTAAATAATTAAGGAAATTTTGACTTGAGTAGTAATATAGTTTCGGTTACAGACAGAAAAACACACAATCTCCATTATAATAAGATATATACATATACACACACATATACATATACACACATATATATATATACATATACACACATATATATATATACATATACACACATATATATATATACATATACACACATATATAAGCATTATATATAGGCACATACATACACACATTATATATATATATATATATATACATATAGACACATTATACACATATATACGCACATTATATATATACATATATGCACATTATGTATATATACATATACACATACATATATATATATACATATATACACACATTATATATATACATATACACATGCATATATATATACATATATACACACATTATATATATATATATATACATATATACACACATTATATATATACATATATACACACATTATATATATACATATATACACACATTATATATATACATATATACACATTATATATATATATACGAATACACACATATATACACATATACACGTACATATATACATTTACACACTATATATACATAATACACAGATATATAAATACACATATTATATATATATATATATATATATATATATATATATATACAAGGTGTGTCAAAAAAGTATAGAGATAATTTGTACTTTTTGACAAAGCTTATATTCGTAAAAAAAGTTTCATTCATTAATTTTTCAGAATACAAGACGTGTCAAAAAGTACCAAGTTTAAAGCTGTATTTACCAAGAGAGAAATGAAGAATAAATGGAACAGAATTTTTTGCAGATTACAAGGTGTGTCAAAAAGTACAAAAATCTTGATACTTTTTTGACACACCTTGTATATATATTTATATATATATTAATACCAAAAATTGATAAAATAAAGCAGGTTCTAAAAAGTTAGCGAGTAGGACCTGTCCCCGGTACTAAATCAATTGCTGCACTATACGAGAAAAATGGTTGGATTGAGTGGATTAAAACAAAAATCAGCAAGAATCCTAATTTTCTTACAATACTAAAACGAATAATGCCAAACAAAACTGTATAACAGATTTCAGTATAAGAAAAATTATTAACAGGAAAAAATGGCTTGGTTTGGTTTGGTTTGTTTTGTTTTACGGCATATCAACTTCAGTGGGTCATTTAATGCCGATAAAGTTTTGAAATGAATTAATTCTTAATGGATATACAATTTTTTTTATAAATACATTTTTCTACTTAACCCATAGATGGGACTACCACTCCGGGTCAGAGTGGAGCAGGGCGCAATGGTCATAAAGGGGTGCTCCACATTCCCCAAACCATCAGAAGTGGAACCTTACCATCAGATAGAGTTTAACGTCATTCCCAGGACATGTAGACCCTCATCCACTGCCTTCCAGCACCCATATGATAAAAAGGGTTGGAGCTTGCCATAAGGGCGATAGGGTCGGAGCAATCATATAGGTGCTAGGGCTTGACGTGACTAGCCGATTGATCAGAGGGGGCCTCTCCGACCGCCCGTCTAGTCAAAGTAAGGGTCTAAGTGGAGTGTTGCAGGTCATGGACTGCTCATCCACCAAGACTCCGTCCTTAAACATCACCGGTTGCTATACACGGCCAACAGGTGGCCCAATTTGGAGGGAGTCTTACCCCTCTGCAGAGGTGCAGTTGGTGCATTCTAACGCCCCAGCCGACAGGGCGGGGGAAAACATAGAGGATTATTACTAATTCTGTCAGCAGAGCACCAATAATGAAAATATATGCAAATCATTGCATAAAACAATCTCAGAATAGGGGAAGGGATCTCCGTAGCCTAGTGGCTAAGATGCTGGACTGACATCGTAGCAAACAAGTTCGAATCCCAGTCGCTCTATTACCTTTACTTTCGGACTAATACGCTTGGGAAAGGTATGAACCCACCATTCCCCATCTATGGGTTAAATAGTACCACTGCTATTCTTTCACAATCATGTCTTTGGCATCAAATAACCCATGAAGGTCGATATGCCATTAGATAAAGAAACCAACAAAATTATACAACCATAATAGCAAAACTTTTATTTATGGCGACATTTGTATAGTAATTCAGTGTTTTCTTTTTCACTATATATAAAATGCTGCACTATGAGAAAGAATGACAGGGTTGATACAAGTTTCAAAAAAGAATATATAGCAAGAAGGCAAATGTTCTTTCTGCTAGGAAATAGTGCTAAATGAAAATCTGTAGATTTTATCACAGGAAAAACAAAATGTAGTATTATTACTAATCTTGTCAGCATGGTATTAATAATAAAAAAAATATATGCAAAACAACCTTGGACCAACGAGGCGAGCATGACTGATAAGCGACACCAGATAAAAAGGATGTATATTTTTGAATTTCATCTTGGTCGATTTGGACGGCATGATTTTTAACCAGAGGGTGTTGTTGCAAGATGATAACGATCGGAAGATTAAGGAACAAGATTATATTAATATATAAGATGGACCAAAAGAAAATGTTGCAATAAAAGCCGGAACTGATGGAAAGAGAAAGCGTTCAAACTGTTCTATTTTTGGAATATACTCCCTCTGTTTCAACTAAGTTTAAAGTAATATTTAATAGTTAATGATTTCTATAGAAATCAATAAAAATAAGTGTAATCTTTGTATATGCGTTCTTATTTTATTTCGTTAGTCTTTCCGATTTAATATAGTATTTTATTATATTAAAACTTAAATACTTGCCCCTAGCGAACGCTTATTTTTGCTAGTCTCGGTAGATTACTTATAACTATGCCAGCATGATGCTGTTTGTATGACCTACTAGTAATGACCTACCAACCATCTCTCGAGTTCTATCTTTGCAGGGTACTTCATACTGGTGGCTTAATCTCACTAAATATAATTAATCAGGTCCTTAATTTAATAGCAAATTTGGATATGTGGAGATATTCTGTTATTTCCTGAGCTTAGTTTTATTTTGGTAAGGTCAGAAACATAACGAATCGAGTAAGATTTTTTATTTATTTGTTAAATGGCATATCAACCTCCATGGGGTATTTAATATCAAAGCCATCGTTGTAAAAGAACAGTTGAAGTAGTATTTAACACATAGCTGGGTGGTTAAAGAGTTCATACTTTTCCCAAAGGTATTAGCCCGAAAGTGAACACGATAGCACGACTGGTGTTTGAACTCGCTTACTTCGTTGTTACAGTCCATCACGTTAGCCACTAAACCACAGGGACTTCAACCGAGCTGTATTATCGGCATATTCTTGAGTGAATTAAAACGCATATTCAGATTGTTGCAAATTTGTTTTCTCTCAGTCTATTGTATAACTGACAATCTAGTTTATATTTATTGACACTTTTAAATTTAAAAAGAAAACGAAAAGCTGAATTTTGTTATGCAATCCGCAGAAAAATAATGCAAGAGTTCAACGTACTGGGGAATAAAAGATGTTCAATATATCAACAAATTGATTTGAACAATATTATTTCAATTGTTATGTAAGATTTAAAAACTGTCTCTCACAGCCATTATATATACTAGTAAATATATGCACCCTCCGGGTGCAAGTATTTAAGTTTTAATGTAATAAAATATTAGATTAAATCAGAAAGGCTAATGAAACTAATTAAGAATTCAGATAAAAAGATTTGAAACGGAGGGGGTATAATCGGAAAATAGAACAACTGAAACTTACTCTTTCATCACTTTCGTTTTTCAATGCTAAATTTTTCTAATTTAACTATTTAGTTAAAATAGGAAGTAAAGAATAAAATTACAATTATTTCTTCTTGTTAATGAATTTTTTTAAGGATTTATTGTAGAGATTTTTTACTCATATTCATTAAGATAAAACCAAACAATTAGAAATCAATAATACCAAGCACATTTTTATTAAAATCAGTTTTTTTAATATCAATATGCAAATTAGCTTTACGTTTACACTGAAAACTGGTATTTTGTTGTATATATAAATACAATTGCATGTTATTAGTATTTAGGTAAGGCCAACAGTATTAATAATGTCAAACAGTTTTATTATTAATTGAGGTTTAAATAGAAATAGAATCATGGAGAATGTGACGTAAATAACTAAGGGAATTGTGACTTGAGTAGTAATATAGTTTCGGTTACAGACAGAAAAACACACAATCTCCATTATAATAAGATATATATATATATATATATATATATATATATATGCGTTAATGTATGAGTAGTGGCTTACTGGTAGGTACGGGTACGATCGTTGGGAGCGCAGAGGATCCAGGGATTAAGACCGTGAAAAAACAAATACAAAGTGCTCAATACAATGTAGAGCAAAATTTATTTAAGAAATGGATATAAAGTAACCTACTCGAGTTTCATCATCTGAATCGTCAGGGTTACATCCGCTGAATTAATCGAGTTTTCAATTAATATCAGTTGATACCACATATGTCTGTTGAAACTGGTTTTATCTTTATAGATGAACGCATGTTTATGGATCCATAAACATGCGTTCATCTATAAAGATAAAACCAGTTTCAACAGACATATGTGGTATCAACTGATATTAATTGAAAACTCGATTAATTCAGCGGATGTAACCCTGACGATTCAGATGATGAAACTCGAGTAGGTTACTTTATATCCATTTCTTATATATATATATATATATATATATATATATATTAGCACGCATATATCTGTATATAGAGTGCAATGGCAAAATTGTTAATATTTTAAATTATCAATTTCGCGTGTTCACTTTGTTTTATCTACTGTGCAGCAAAATAGAGTCGATTCGACATTTCCCGTGAGAAAAGCAGCACCATGGCGCAATTCACTCCTCGTAAAATTTGGAAAATTTGGCATTTATGCCGGAAGCTCTTAGAGTGTTTTGGTGTCAATCAGTGCAGAAGATTCGAAAAAGAGTTGGATTAGTCCAATGGTGATTACGATCATACGATAGCCCAGACGCCTCACTCTGATCATTCTGATAAGAAAAGAACTCCCGAATTTGTTAGTGAGATTAGTGATGCTTTACAATGATCCCAGTAAATCAATCAGGTCCATAGCTCGAGACATGTGAGTTATTGAATTTCTTATCAGGCATGAAGTGCATGAAGACATTTGCTATTTCTCATACACGATGAGAACTAAACAACTTTTTTTTATCACAGGCCATAAAGAACAGGAGAAAAGATCGCGATGCAAAGCTTTTAAACAAAATCATGCATATTTTGCAACCGATTTGGGTTTTCTCGGATGAGAAAAAATTCTGCCATGATCAGATGGTAAACTTACAGAACAACCATTTGCTTGCTATGTCCCCACAAGATGTACTGATAGCAAAACAAACCTAACACTTAATCCTCATTATGGTGTTTGAGGCATTTACTAGCGTTATGACTTTAGACTGAAGACGGTGGCCTACATCAATGCCAGGGGTGTAGTTTTGCTAGGTTTTTGGAAGACCCCCCAACAGGACTCTGCGTCATGCCACACAAGCACTATTGACAGCAAGAAAATTCCTGTGACCACATCCCCCATTAACATCTGGCTGTCTACATTTCAAGATTGCAATCCCCTTGATTATTATATGTGGGGTCCAGTTGTGTGAGAGACCAATAAAACACCAAAGATGAACTGAAGGCAAGGATAACGGCAGTATTTACCAATTTAATCAAGGAGAAAAATCTTGCAGGAGATACTCAAGTCGTCTGAGGATTGTGGTAGCAGCCAACGGCGGTTTCTTTGAATAAACTTCATCTATAGTATTTCAAGATATTTTTATGGAATTTTGGTAAATCTATCTGATGAAGCGGGTTGTTAGTGTCATTTTCATTTTTGCATAATTTAGACAATTTACACATCGCATATATATATATATATATATATATATATATATATATATATATATAGTTTATATGAAATCTATACGCCAGAATACGATATAGAAATCGCCCAAAGTGTAAGTATGTGAATTCATTACTATGGTGCCCCCAGAATCCGAATTTGATTCGTTCCAGGAGGCCGTTCGGATTGCAAAAAGCTCGGTTTACAAAACTATTTTCCCCATAAGAAAAAAATGGAAAGTGAATTAATCCGTTCCTGGATCCCCCGTCCTGAAATTCCCGTCCTGTCAGTTGGGACAATAAAATACGCCAACTACACCTCTATAAAGCGGTGAAATCCCCAACGTGGCCGTCTGTTAGGCGTGGGTGGTGATCCGTGATGCTTAGGGACGGAATTCTGGTGGCTGACCTGTCCATAATAAGCGACTTATTTTGGCCCTCATTTGGGCCGGACGGGCGGTCGAAGAGACCTTCTGTGATCAATCGACTGGGCACGTCACGCCCTTACACCATTATGATTGTCCCAACCCTATTCCTTTTATGGCAAACCCTCAATCCTTTTTATCATAAATATGCTAGAAGGCGGTGACCGATGTTCTTAGTGTCCTGGGTATGACTTTAAACTGCATCTAATGTTGAAGTGCCAATTCTGGAGCTCCGGTCAGTGTGAAGTACCCCTTCATCACTATTATTCGCTGTTCCACTCACCCGGAGTGAGTGCCTGCTACTGTTGTTGTATTTATACTGGCTGAATCTAATCTTAGCTCACTGCTACTTATTCATTTTACAAAAGGATTCTCTATCACAGGACTTATTCACTTACCAAAGGATTCTCTATCACAGGACTTATTCACTTACAAAGGATTCTCTATCACCTCTATACTTACCAAAGGATTCTCTATCACAGGACTTATTACTTCACTTACCAAGGATTCTCTATCACAGGACTTATTCACTTACCAAAGGATTCTCTATCACAGGACTTATTCACTTACCAAAGGATTCTCTATCACAGGACTTATTCACTTACCAAAGGATTCTATAACTCGTGTTAAGTTTGGCCGCCATCCTTGGCCAGTTGGAAAGAACTCAAAGTAAATAAGTAAGTCCAGAGTTATAGAATCCTTTGGTAAGTGAATAAGTCCTATGATATATTCCTTTGATAAGTGAATAAGTCCTGTGGTATATTCCTTTGGTAAGTGAATAAGTCCTGTGGTATATTCCTTTGGTAAGTGGATAAGTCCCGCGATATAATATTACGTTCCGTCTTCCAAGAAGATCCAAGTAGTAATGATTAGTATGACGAGAAAAGGCCAGTATAAATAATCATATCAGCAGCAGGGCATTGCCAGTGATTGGACAAATAGGTTGCCTTCCAAGGTCACGTGCTTATCGGCGAGCCTATAAGTAGGAGTAGGTATTTACGACACGCCTTATATACCAAAAAACTCCAACAGTTCCATCTATGGGCAAAATAGAGAAATGAGTTTTTAAATCATTGAGTTAAAAAATGAATACCTATCAGGAATGCATAAAACAAAACGTCTTCGGCATAAAATAACCCAACTAGAGTTGATATTTCTCTGAATTTTTGAGATGAGGCTTGATAATTAGTATTATTTAGATTATTCAGACTATTGTCCTCCTCTTCATTGTCATCTGTACAACGTTTCGGCCGATGTGCCCTCCGGCATTCTTCAGGTATTTATTGTATTTCCAGAGTTACCGAGTCCGACAAGAAATACATAAAGAAGATCGGAGGGCACATCGACCGAAACGTTGTACAGATAACAATGAAGATGAGGACAATAGTCCGAATAATCCAAATAATACTAAGAGTTGACATGCCGTAAAATCCAACCAACCAAGGAAACACATTTTCAGGACAGTTCATTGAAATTAATTATGTTTAAGACAAGAAGATAAGTAAATATCAAGTAATAAGTAAGAAAAACAAGAAATCTCCTGACCGAAACACGTGTAAGTAAAATTAATTGAACTATCCTATTTTATCCATTCTATACTTTCTTTCCTTTCTTTCTCTTTTCAATATATATATATATATATATATATATATCAACACCTCTGCACGAGCACGATGTAACGCAAGGTCAATTTCTAAGCGGAGTTTAACAGGTTTGAATTCAGAGTTTTCCTTTTCCTAGACTGGTTGCCGAACTAAGTTTAAAGAGCCAGTCCAACCTTCTACACATAGATCGAGGTGGAATAGTTGAATACATACGTTTCCCAAGTGTATAAGCGCAGGTTTTCAAAATACACCATTTAACCTTTACACCACGTTCACTTGATATTTACACGATTTTTAAAAAAATGAATTGGTGCGTAGTTTTGATGTACCTCTTTTTAATTTCAAATACCGATTTTCTTAACGCAAAATACAAAGGTTTATGGTGCAGGACAAAAGAAGTTGAGAAAGAATTTAATTTACTTATATTTATTTGCAGGTGTGGAACAGTATGTAATTTAATAAAATAAGAAATAATGTAATTTAATTCATTTTAAATTAATGTCATTTAATTAAGACATCTTTATTTTCATTTATTCGGAAACTTATAGAAAGAAATACACACGGAAAAGCAAAAACATTTACATCATCTGGTTGCACTTTTTCTTAACGTAATACATCGCCGTCCTGAGAACCTCACGTTAGTGTAATGGCTTGCAAGTAGACCACTGTTAGTGAGTTTGATTCTCATTGGGTGCCCTATACTTCTGGCCTTTGCCACTTATAGGTTAAGCTTAGTAAATAACTATACAACAGCTGTTACATAATTATTAGATTCCTAATACTTATGTACAGTAGTGCAAAAACCAAAATGGCTGTTATAAGTGCCGTCGGCGGCCTTGAAGGATTGAATGACAAGGCTTGACCTCAGTCCTGATCCTCCTTCCGGTGGATACTGTGAGAATCGGTGGAGAAGACCCTCTTCCGGTTTAGATTAGAGAGAGTTTTAGTTCAGTATCGGCCCAACCACGAAGGTGGTAAGTCGCGTTATGCGCACTGCCGTACTCAATCTGCGCAGGTAGTCTGGTGGGGATTTCGAAATAAAATATGATCTAAGTAAGTCGAAGTCTTGTGTTATTATCTAAAAACTACCAATGACACAGGACTTCTGTTAAAGAGAAATCCCCAATGGAAGACCAGACACGAAGTCTCCAAGACGAAGTCCAGACGCTAGAAGAAGAATGTAAGATAACAAAGATGAGCAGAAGATTATAGAAGTAAAGAAAGAGAGTATACAACACAGCATCCTTGAAATACTCATTAATATTTTGCCTTGTACTATTGTGATTATCCAACAAAATGTCAAAAGAATTGATGTTTCGGTGTTTAATGGTATATAAACCTTCGTAGTTTATCTAATGCCATCCTTGTAGAAGAAAAGTGGTAGTACTATTTAACCAATAGCTATGGGGGTAAGGTATTTCATACATTTCCCAAGGGTATTTCTATAAAAAAATGTTAAAAGCATTTGTTACAATTTATGAGGAGTCATGAATTGTGAGCAGTACCTGTGAGTAAAATTAAAATCGGACTGTTAACTTTGAGATCAGGGGAGCCAGTGGAAATTTACCACTGACTTAATAACCCTTGACCCTAGAGGCACGAATCTCACGGACCATGAGAAACACGTGATTTAATTTAGAGATGCAACCTGACTTTGGAATAGAGCAGACGCGTTTGTCTCTCTTGCTAGGGGTCATCCCCTGCGCAGTAATATGGGCTAGATAAAATAAAAAGCTTGATCAAGCTAACATCAGTCTTGTTAGTTGTTTTAATTACAATGAACAAAATCAGCCCAGGAAAAAGATAGAAGAAGCAGTTAGAAGAATCAACACATAATCAGGGAAATCAAGATCACCAACATCATCTCTAAAGTAAGTCTCTCTCTCTGTGTCTCTGTCTCTCGCTCTCTCTCTCTCGATCATCTGAGAACTCCCTCTCACCGTTAATATACCCAGAGCTGGGTTTATTGCCCAGCGTCTGAGGCGCCCCCCTTGAGAGGGAATGCCGAGGGATCAACGCAATTTTTGTTCTTTCCCACCCATGAGCTTTGGCTGTGGGTGGGCCCACATTAAAACGAGGCCTTTTGCCCAGTCCATACAATTGGGGTATGAGACAAATATTCCGTTTATATACCCGATGGTTGATATGGGTATATAACACATTTGTGTTTCGGTGTTTAATGGTATATCAACCTTCATGGGTTTATTTAATGCCATCCTTGTAAAAGTGGTATGGGATAATGGATTTCACATCTATTCGAAGGGTATTAGTTAAAATGAATGTAATAGCGCGACTGGGATTCGAAACTCGTTTAACTACGGTGTTGCGGACCAGCACGTTTTTTAAAAATTCATTTAAATAGAAATGCCATAACTAGATACTTCAGTTCCAGTGATCTTTTGAAAAAATATATTTATCTCGAAAATTAAAGAATAAAATACAGGTTAACACACAACACCATTGTTACGTATTATTTTTTTTCTTTACACCTGCATTGTGATAGCCTTCAAAATAAACCTCCAAACCAAAATATATATATATATAATATATATATATATATATATATATAATATATATAGGATGGTATAACTATCGTTATTATGTACCTACTTGTAAGTACTGATCTAAAGTCGTCATTGAAAAAAGATTTAATTACAAAGAGGCACTTCAAAAATGACCCAGATAGAAAATTGATGAACACTTTTAGGTGGGGAGATGCGGTCTAGATGACTTTTTTTTCACCTCTCTCACAATAGTGACAGAAGAAAACAGTACACATAGGCACACAGATTTGCATATATCCGTTCTGGTGTGCAGTTTTCTAATATCCATTAATCTACCTGTGTCTGGATATCCACAAAACGGTTGCTCGGTTGGATTTTACGGCATATCAATCCTTGTGTTAATTTATACCAAGACGTTCTCTTGACTCTTGGTTTGGGCTGAACGTCTTAGATCGTTTGGTCTATAATCAGACATTCAACTCCGATTATACCCGCAAGTCAGATTATCATTGGATAATGTGTTTAGAGTCACGAGAATTGTCAGACGTTGGAGTGTTTTCTAGCCCACCGAATCATGCTAGTGACATGGGTCAACTCTATTCAAATGTGGAGGCGGAACCAGGTGGCCAGAAATACATCTAACACAAAGCATTCCAAAATAATATTATATGATTATTATTAGGATTATTATAATTAAAAGCATAAAATTCCTCGCAGGGTTACTTATAGTAAATCTAGTTTAGTACAGAACAAAACAAATCAGAAAAGGATGGAATGTTACATAATCTATGCATAGATTATTGTCACCCCCTGTATTTCTGAAGGGCTGGCCCTTTTCATATCACGGGCGGGACTTTCCATGGAATATTACAGAAAGCCGCGAATACGTGAAGTCACGTGGGACCTGGTTGGCTTCAGTTTCAGCTTGGACGTCAGGCAGAGAAGATATATCTGCCCTTAGCTGGGACTCATCTGCAATACGCGCGGCTTTGTTTAGTTAGAGAATATGTTGTTAAGTAAATAAAGGTTTAATAAATAATAGGTTTTGTGGTTGATGAATGTCTTTGCAACAAGACTGATGTAGAAGAATAATGAATTAAGTGCGACCGACCACCAAAGATGAAGTCCAGACGCTAGAAGAGACGTTAGAAAGAGCCGCTAGCAGAAGAATAATAGAAGTAAAAGAAGAGTATACAACAGCATATACTGCTCCAGTTTTTAATATGAAAATAGCTGACTCTGAAAAATATAAAGTTGCCAGAATTTGGGGCAAAAATACCAATCACAGCCGCTGATACGAACTGAAAGTCAAAAGCTTGAAAAAATTGGGTTTTCCAAGCCGTATATTGTGATCAGTGTTGCTGTACGGCTGCATCATTTTGATCTAAACGAAATGCCTACATGGGAGTTGCACAAAAATGCCAGCGTGGCGATCTTAAACAATCGTAGAAACAACAGTCACAAGAGCTAGCAGTACGGTAAATTGCCCTCATCACAGAAACCATCCGAGTGTGACGAATAAGATATGCTGGACAACTCTGTAGAAGCTCCTGGTAGGTTCTCTGCATAGCATCCTTTGTCCATGCAGAGTTTGATCGATGTAGGTTTTTGTTGGCCGACTCTCACTGGTGTGACCATGTGCAGGTGTCCATAGGATAACATCACTTATGGGCTCGTCTCTGCTACCCCACCCTAGCTGTGATCAGCAAGTTTTGTTCCAT
>CM042141.1:76396401-76436355 GCA_023376005.1 Doryteuthis pealeii | reverse complement strand
GAAATTTAAGTGTTTAAAGAGCCAATTCAATAAGGCAAAAGAAAACTAGAACAACATTAAAAAAAAAACATAGTTTTTGAGAAAACTAACACAACTCCTTTAGTAGAACAAAAAAAAAAAAAAAACATGTAGAAATCAGGAATATCATTTCTGATTCCAATCCACCATAAATTAAAAATGTAAAATCTAATTAAAAATATTTATGAAACTGATAGACACTTCCCTAAATCAAACAAACCTACATTAAAATACCCAATAGGAATGCCACTAAAACTGCAAGGACAACATGCTACAAAAAAAAGCACAATAAAAAATATATAACACACCACAAAACAAACCACAAAAAACACTTGTTTTAAGAAAAAGAAAAGAAAAGGGTTTAAGTTTTATTTTAATTTAAATTTAATTTAAAGGGCTTGCTGCTGATTGTATTTTTGAGGCGAGGGTTCTGTATGGCCAATTTAAATGGTAGTCATTATTCCAGATGGTAAGCGATGCAGTGTAATATAACCCTCTGTCCCCTATTGTTAGTCAGTTCTTTTGGTATTTAACTACCTTTGAAAAAGGTATAGAGTTAAAAGTTATAAGACCACTTATTAGTTTTCTATAGTAAATAATTTTCTAATCCGTCTTTAATCAAAATCTATTAACTTAAAATCTTTTTACATCAAGTCAATATCTTATTACATTATTTGATATGAATACGATTCATATCATAATTACAATGGTACCCTTGACTTAAAAGTTTTAATCATTCCACTCGTAAACTCAATTTGCTCGTATATCCAAATCAATTTTTCCCATTGAAATAAACTGGAGTGCCATTTAGTCGTCAGCCCAAAAATAGATTAAATAAAGAGTTCGAATTCCAAAGTTCAATGAAAGCTTTCCCGATTTAGGACGTGATGGCTCCGGGAGTTCGACAAGAAACACCTGGAAGAAGGTCGAAGGAAACATCGACCGAAACGTGTTGTATATAATAACTGATGAGGACAACAGTCCAAAAAATCTCAATAAATACAAAATAGCCCGTTGTATTAATACTTTTCTTTAGGGCCTGTCGCACAGAGGGCGAGGTGTATATTCGTTGGTGATCGACGTGACTTAAGGTCTGTGTTGGTTTTTGTTTTACGGTATATCACCTCAGGGGTTATTAATTTGTCGATAAAGGTTTGAAATAAATCAATTTCTTGATAGATAATACAATTTTTTATAAATACATTTTACTATTTAACCCATAGATGGGAACCCAACAGGTTACTACCACTCCGGGGTCAGAGTGGACCAGGGGAGCAATGGTGATGAAGGGTGCTCCACATTCCCAAAACCTTCCAAAAACTGGAATTTTCACCATCAGATTAGAGTTTAACGGTCATTCCCGGGACATGTAGACCCGCAGCCACGCCTTCTAGCACCCATAGTGATAAAAGGGGTTGGGGCAACAGGGTTAGGAAAATCATATAGGTGCTAGGGCTTGACGTGGACCAGCGATTTGATCGGAGGAGGTGCACTAAGGTCTCTTCAAATCTTCTGTATTTTTCTCCGTATCTTCCAGACCCCAACAATGCTGCAAGCGAGTTATTCTCAGGTCTTTGTCGTATTTAACAGTTTATTATGGACACGAATCTGACCTTTAATATTCTTCAACTAATTTCAGCCCCTTTTAGAGGGAGTCTGTATTCTTTCTAGTTTTTCTTAATCTTTACATGGTCAGTTGGTCAAGCATGTCGACTCAATCATTTAACTTACCTTTGTTTATTCGACCAATCAATACGTCTTGTCGGCGGGGTTTTAGATATACTTTTATCCCTGCAGAAGGGACAATATTTCACCCCCCAAAAAAACGTTTTTATTTGTAAGTTCGCCTTGTTTTTACGTTTTGATTGTTTAGAATATAGAATCTGTCGAAATATATTCTTTATAAGTAAATAAAAGTCGTCGGAGCGGCCTAATGTCGGTAATTAGCCAGACAGCGAGGGAGTCATATCCCCTTTCACTTAGCGCTAGACCAAGGAGATTATTTAAGCGTCTGGGGTTAGAGCGCCACGCCTACCATCAGCTCCTCCCTTTACCGGACAGATCCATGTGCTACTCATACGCTGAATTGGCGAGGGCCGGTATCGAACCAGGAACCTTGTGATTCCTAGCCGAATGCTCTACCGGCTGAGCAAAACCGGCCATTAAGTTTAAATTTACGCCCTCTCAATGGGACTTAGAATAAGACCCACATCCATACACTAAGCTGCATTCTAGAGCCCCGAGAAGTGTATCGACCCGCTTCATTTGCCATTAGTCCCAGGTTCGATCTGACCTGTTTAGTGTCACATCTATGAGCCAAATAGATCTGTTTGTGAATTGTTTGTATTTTGAAAAAAAAAAGACACTATAATATCAATGTTAATATAGGGCAATTATACTCAGAAAATGTCATTGAGAAATAAAATCTCAAATGTAATTTTGATTTTTATGAGAAAAATTACAAATTTAGTTTCTTTTTATTGATGAAATGATAAATTTAATAAACATTAATCGATTTTGCGGACTTAACACGGTTCTTATGAGTTAAAAAAATCTTAAGACACACGATGTTTTAAATATTCCCAATTCCACATTCAAACAGGAAGTTTTTTTTTAATTTTAAGAACTAATTGTAAGAAAAGGTTATTTTTTTTTTTTTTTGGTAAAGGAAATCATAAAATCTTTCAGACCAATGGGTACCTTTTATTTGAAGGACTATTCTAAATGTAACCACCCTTTTATTGTCAAATTTTTATTTTGGCTAAAAGAAAATAAATTAAAACACATTTCTAAAATTGCAACTCCACAGGAAAAATAAAATTGATTCAAACCCACTTACGAGTTAAGGGTAATTTCTAAAATATTTTAAGTGTGTTTAACGCAATTTCCTAACCTCGAGACATAAATTAACTCCTGACGGGTTGACATGCCGTTAAAAATCACAAAATCAATATTCTTGTTCTTTGTGTTTATACCAGTTCACGCAAACCCGGCGCATGAATAGCACATATTGGGTAATCTGATCTGTGTGGTAAAGTGGGGAGCTGACTGTAAGTGTGGCACTCCACCTCAGAAAAAACCCTCCTGGTCTAGCGTTAGTGAAAAGGGGATAGACTCTCTCGCTTCCGGCTGATACCGAAAACAGGCCGTCTGCCAACTTTACTTTTTGTATAATTGCTTAATATAAATTAGTTACTTGAAACAGTATAACTGTATACAAACAAATGATTATTATTGAATAAAATAGCTCCTTGAATCCAGAAAATTTTGTAGAAATTTTTATTAGATAGGAAATTTTTAACACTTTGCCTACTAAATTTTCCCCTCGGCTGTACCAATTTTCTTAGTATTTTTCCCTGTATGAGGGGATATTTCAAAGTTCACCATCTATTCACAACAGAACTCATCTATTCAAGTAAAGTCCCTATTATTATTGAACTCTCAGTTCTTCTGTCTAATCATAATGAACTAACCATCAGTGGTTTATGGTAGGATTGTAGTGTTGGGAGAGTCACTGCAAGTGGCTTAAGTAAGCAAAGAGTTAATTGCCTCTTGCCTGTATAATGGAATATTTCAAAGTTCACTATCTATTCACCTCAAGAAACTCATTCGATTCAAATAAAGATGACAGGGGTTGTTCACGTAATGCTTTTTAAATTGGAACAAGTGATACATACGATAGCCGCTGCCAGCGGATTACGGTAGTATCGCAGTGGTAGGAGAACTACCGTGAGCAGTTTAACGTAGGCAAAGAGTTAAACCAGTGGTTTCCAACCTTTTTTTTTTTTTTTTTTTTTTTTACATATGGACCCCTTTGATTGTTATTCATTTCTGGTGGAACCCCCCTAGCCATTCAATGTTTTAAAACCTTGATGTATTTTAAGATAAATATTTTTACTTGACAAGAATCCCCAAAA
This sequence comes from Doryteuthis pealeii, assembly GCA_023376005.1. NCBI lineage: Eukaryota > Metazoa > Mollusca > Cephalopoda > Myopsida > Loliginidae > Doryteuthis > Doryteuthis pealeii. The sequence goes on along the minus strand of CM042141.1, from coordinate 76,432,420 downwards.
TTATTTTTGTCCCGGGGCTATATGCTTTAATCCATATAACTATGTGCAAATTATTTTATATTAAGTTACTTGAAGCTATGATTGTTTACTAAGGAATTACTATTATTAGTTACTTGAAACCATATAACTGTGAATAAATGAATTATCATCATTATTAATATAAATAGTTACTTGAAATCATAAAATTGTGTATGAATTATTAGAATTAGATAGGAATATTCGAACATCATACAATTGATTGCAAATTATTATTTTGTTGATACTTGATATCGTATAGTTCACTTTTACGCAGTGGTGAATATTCTGTGTCAAAAGATTAACCGATCTTCAATGAAACTGTTATGTTACGTAGCGGCCTTCTTCGCTACTCTAAATCGTGTACGTTAGTACTGGGGTTTTCACTGTACCCAAAGCGATGTATGTAGTAGTCAGCTACGACCGACTACTGGACTTCAATAAACAACAGATACGTATGTACAAAGAGAGGGCCCTTCTTTACTTTCTTCGGTGTGTGGGTGGTGAAGGCACATAGCTTACAATGAGTGTCCTAGGGTTGGTTTGCTGACGGGAGACGTGAAGTGTCCTTTTGGATGCTGGCTCGAATCTTCTATATTGATAGGTACGCCTCCGCATCTTTATCTTTTGATCTGACAACGGACCTTTGTTATATATTTCTTTATCCTATCCCTGCTTCCTTAACCGGAAACCCTCTCTTCCGTTTTTAACTTCTTTGTTCGCTTTTACCGGGAAAAAGTTCTTTGGCATTCTTTGTTTAATTTAACCGGACATTCCTTTTTCCGTTTGTACAATATACAACACTATTTCTTTCATTAAAACTTTGAAGAATCATATTGTTTCTAATGTTTTGGCATGCAGAGTATGGTTTTAGACCTGGTTGTAGTTGCATTTGACAACAGTACACCCGGTTGGTAAACGTATAAATAAGTGCCACTCTTCCCAGTACCTTTTGTTTATTTCTATCATATCCACTGACCTGGCCTCTGTTTGCAAGCACCTTTGGGACCGTTCCCAGTGTTTACTCCAAATATAGTAACAATTGGGTAATTTATGAGGAAGTGCGTCCCGGTCTCCTGCCTCAAGAGTTGCTGCCCGGTGACTATTAAAATAACGACCCAGCTCAGTCTATTCAAAACTATCCATCTCTCTATCACAATTTGTTCATATTTATCTATATTACTTTAAATACTAAGATTTTTTTTATTCATGTTTGTTTAATGTCTTGTTGTTAGTTTAAATAAACAAGAATTTACTACAAAAAAGAAGCGACCCCACCCCCCAAATACATTTACTTGTTCGAAAATATCTATCTCCATTTGTTCATATCTATCCATATTATTTTGGTTTGTTTATCTATCTATCTATCTCAGTCTATTCAAAACTATATATCCATCTTCAAGAATCTATCTAAACAAGAATTACGACAAATTACGATAAATAAACAAGAATTACGAGCTGGGGTTGTTATTTTGATAGTCACCGGGTAGCGGTTTTTTTGAAAGCGGGAGACCGGGGCGCACTTCCTCATAAATTTACACAATTGTATTCCTGTCACCTTCAAATTCCGCAACAATTTATACTTTTGCTAAGATCCCGATTATTCATATTGCATTTACGCTTTTTTTTACAAATTCCTCAGTGATCTTTCTTAAGAGTAGCACAGGGATCTGTGAGGAGCTGACAGTAGGTGTGGCACTCCACCTCAGACGCCAAAACAATCTCCTTGGGCTAGCGCTAGTGAAAAGAGGATAGACTCTCTCGCTGTCTGGCTGATACGACTTTAGGCCACCCTGACGGCTTTACTTACTTCCTTCACAATCAAGGGTGGATTAAGCAGTCAGGCAATTGATGGTTTGGTTTGTTTTTGTTTTACGGTATATCAACCTCAGTGGGTCATTTAATGCCGATAAAGTTTTGAAATAAATCAATTCTTAATGGATAATACAATTTTTTTATAAATACATTTTTTATTTAACCCATAGATGGGACCCTAACAGGTACTACCACTCCGGGTCAGAGTGGACCAGGGAGCAATGGTGATGAAGGGGTGTTCCACATTTCCCAAACCTCCAAATCTGGAACCTCACCATCAGATAGAGTTTAACGTCATTCCCAGGCATGTAGACCGCAGCCACCGCCTTCTAGCACCCATATGATAAAAAGGGGTTGGACAGGCAATTGAGCGACTGGATTTTAAGCAACAAGAGGTCCAAGAACCAACAGTTTTAATTGTTTGTTATACGGTTATAGCTAAAAAAAAAAAAAAAGTTTACATTTCGGAGCGCTCTTATCATAACGGTTGTCATCGTAGGAAATGAAATTATTTACTCTGTTCTTAGGCTGTTGGTGTTTCACTTCGCGATTGCACCCTTGGAAAAACAAGGAAGTCAATATTTTTTAGCCCATCCCTCTATGGGTGAATAATAGGGTAGACTAGTTTTCTAGTTCTTGGTTATGCAAGTCTGAATACAAAAAGGCTTAAAAACTGACCTTAGAGAGGGGTTGGGTAAATACATACACTTTGAAACCCTATTGACGTCACAAGAACAAATTATGTCTCTTAGGTACCACCAAAATAGGTTACGTGATCAGTTTAGGCCATATTGAAGGAAGAAACGTAAATATTTTTGAACTTTTTAAAAAATCTCACAAAAAAAAATAACGAACATAAAGAGTTGTTACAAAAAAAAACCTCAGGGTATGCATTGGCCAAATCACTCCACTACGAACGACATACGATACAAGGTCAATTTCTAAACGAGATACAGTTAGTTTAAATTCAGGATTTTTATTTCACTAGACTTGTTATCTTACCAAGGCTAAAAATAAAAACAGCCCTACCAGTTTGCCCATGACAGTTATGTTTATAATGGTAAGACTCTGAATAAACACTCCAATAGATGATGAATAATTTTGATTCTTCGGACTATTGTATTCATCTTTATTGTGGCAGTTATTAACTCAGCGTTTCGACCGCTGTATTCTCCAGCCTTCCTCCACTGTTTCCTGTGTATCTGAGTATAGTAATGATCCGACCTGGGAGATCCTTTACTATTCTTGGATACACAGGAAACATCTGAGGAAGTCCGGATGATACAACGTTGTAGTTAATAACTTTCATAATAAAGATGAGGACAATAGTCCGAAAAATCAAAATTATTCCTTTTAAGCCTCATCTAAATAACTCCAATAGATATCTCAATATTTTTTTTTAATACTGGAGGTGCTCGTGGTGTAATGGTTACCATCGTAGAAAATGGACACGTCGCCCGAATTCAAATCTTGGGCGAGGCTGTTTGCATTTCACATAGAGGTAATATTCTTGGGAAAGGTAGGAATCTAACTATTCTCCCTCTAGCTGTGGGTAAATAGCAAGAGAGACTAGGCTCTTTAATTTTGGCATGATAATAGTGTTGACTTTTTTGGGATATAAGGTGTGTGTCAAAAGTCCACTTCTACTTATAGACTCGCCGTGATCCATGTGACCAAGCTCTTGGCCAATCACTCTGCTGCTGTTATAATATATTGGCTGTTCTAGTCATAACGGCACACCACTACTTTGAACCTTCGTGGACGACGGACCTCATAGGATTATATCACTGGACCTTTAACAATACTTACCAAAAGGATTCTATAGCTCAGGACTTACTTATTTTAAGTCCTTTTCAACTGACCAAGGATGGCGTTCAAACACTTAACAAATAGGTCTAGGAGAAGGAAAATTAAAACCTGATAAACTGCGCTTAAGAAATTGACCGCGTGTCGCATCATGCTCGTGGTGGAGGGGTTACGTGAATTCGTATATTTCTTTAGATATTAGTTATAAATGTCTTATTAATATTGTATACATCTATGTAGGATAGATATTAGGATAGAATGGGTTAAGTAAACAATATCCTTTTTGCCGAGGGGCGCGGGCTGATCACTGTCAGACAGCACCTGTTCAATCACGTGATTGGGTCTTCTGTATAAAGTCTTTCTTATTCCCCTGTGACAAGCTCTATCTTATTTGTTTCTTCATTTCCTCCTTGAATCTGATTCACCTACACGACCTGTCGCACACATTTATATTTAAAGCCCTAATTTGTTGTCTTGCAATTCAATTGCATCTGCTGTAGATTTAGTGTATTACTAAGTCCTGTACAATTTTGTATATATATATATATATATATATATATAATAATTTGAAGGCCAATACAATGCGTTTGAAAAATAAAAACAAAAAGATGTTATTTTTGTCTTATCGATTTCGAAGCATAAACTTCATCATCAGAGATTCGTATCAGAAATGGACGTGCTTATGTTTTCTTTGTGTGGTTATAATTTCTCTCTTATTTCTTTTTCCTCTCCTTCTTTTTTTTTTTTTTTTTATCTGGTCCAGTGATTTAATCCTATGTCCTATATATATATATATATATATATATATATATACATACATACACCAAGCCCTCCGCACGAGCAGGATGTGACACAAGGTCAATTTCTTAAGCGGAGTTTAACAGGTTTGAATTCAGAGTTTTCCCTCTCCTGGACTGGTTACCTAGCCGGGGTTAAAGAGCCCAGTCTGCCTTACTATTTACTCATAGTTGGAGGGAGAATATTTGGATTCATACCTTTCCAAGAGTATTAGTGATATGTGAAATACAAACATCCTCGTCTAGGATTTGAACTTGGGGCAAAGAGTCCATTTCCTACGACTAACCATTACACCACGCACCTCCATAATCTATATCTATATACGAACGGGTTAGCTCAGACAGTAGAGCTCCTGCCAATGAATTGTGAGATTCTAGGTTCGATACCGGTCCCCGCTAACTCAGTGCATAAGTGGCGTAGCTTGGGTAATTTGAGCTGTACGGTAAAGTGGGGGAGCAGACGTCGATGTGGAGCTCTACCTAAGATGCAAAAAAACAACCTCCCTAGCGAAATGGGGAGATACCCTATCACTGTCCGGCTGATACCGACAACAGACCACTTTGTCAACTTTATTTTTACTGCACCACTTGGACTCTAACGAAACAATTAGAGAAAGAAAATAGATGGAAACTGTTCAGATTTCTGGTGATATAAGGTGTGATAGATCTCCGCTCCTACTTATAGACTAGGCGAGATCATGTGATCTATTTCTTGGCCAATCACTGTCAGTACTCTGATGCTGATACAATACTTAACCGACCGTACTGATCACAATTCCGCTACTATTCTTGGACGACGGACATAGGATTAAATCACTGGACCTGTACCAATACGCAGGATAGGACTTATACGATCACCAAAGGATCACCAAAGGATTCCATAACACAGGACTTTCTTTAATCCCTTTTCAACTGGCCAAGGATGGCACTTAAAAACTTTACAGAAACTGTACAAGGATTATACGTGCTGGACTATTATAAACCTGGAAGCAGCACCCCAGAAAAAAGCAATTGTATGGCCACTTGCCTCAGATCACACAGTATATTCGGGTTAGATGAACAAAACTTGCTGGACACAGCTAGGGTAGCAGAGACGAGCCCATAAGTGATGTTATCCTATGGACACCTGCACATGGTCACACCAGTGAGAGTCGGCCAACAAAAACCTACATCGATCAACTCTGCATGGACAAAGGATGCTATGCAGAGAACCTACCAGGAGCTTCTACAGTAGTGTCCAGCATATCTTATTCGTCACACTCGGATGGTTTCTGTGATGGAGGGCAATTTACCGTACTGCTAGCTTCTTGTGGACTGTTGTTTCTACGATTTGTTTAAGATCGCACGCTGCATTTTTGTGCAACTCCCATGTAGGCATTTCGTTAGAGTCAAAATGATGCAGCCGTACAGCAACACTGATACAAATACGGCTTGGAAAACCGCAATTTTTCCAAGCTTTTGACTTTCAGTTCGTATCAGCGGCTGTGATTGGTATTTTTGGCCCAAATTCTGGCAACTTTATATTTTCAGAGTCAGCTATTTTCATATTAAAAACTGGAGCAGTATATGCATGTTGTATACTCTTCTTTTTACTTCTATTATTCTTCTGCTAGCGTCTCTTCTAACGTCTCTTCTAGCGTCTGGACTTCATCTTGGTGGTCGGTCGCACTTAATTCATTTATTCTTCTACATCAGTCTTGTTGCCAAGACATTCATCAACCACAAAACCATATTATTTATTTAAACCTTTATTTACTTAACTAAACATATTTCTCTAACTAAACAAAGCGCGCGTATGCAGATGAGTCCCAGCTAAGGCAGATATATCTTCTCTGCCTGACGTCCAAGCTGAAACTGAAGCCAACCAGGTCCCACGTGACTTCACGTATTTCGCGGGCTTTCTGTAATATTCCATGGAAAGTCCCGCCCGTGATATGAAAAGGGGCCAGCCCTTCAGAAATACAGGGGGTTGACAATAATCTATGCATAGATTATGTAACATTCCATCCTTTTCTGATTTGTTTTGTTCTGTACTAAACTAGATTTACTATAAGTAACCCTGCGAGGAATTTTATGCTTTTAATTATAATAATCCTAATAATAATCATATAATATTATTTTGGAATGCTTGTGTTAGATGTATTTCTGGCCACCTGGTTCCGCCTCCACATTTGAATAGAGTTGACCCATGTCACTAGCATGATTCGGTGGGCTAGAAACACTCCAACGTCTGACAATTCTCGTGACTCTAAACACATTATCCAATGATAATCTGTACTTGCGGGTATAATTCGGAGGTTGAATGTCTGATTATAGACCAAACGATCTAAGACGTTCAGCCCAAACCAAGAGTCAAGAGAACGTCTTTGGTATAAATTAACACAAGGATTGATATGCCGTAAAATCCAACCGAGCAACCGTTTTGTGGATATCCAGACACAGGTAGATTAATGGATATTAGAAAAACTGCACACCAGAACGGATATATGCAAATCTGTGTGCCTATTGTACTGTTTTTCTTCTGTCACTATTGTGAGAGAGGTGAAAAAAAGTCATCTAGACCGCATCTCCCCACCTAAAAGTGTTCATCAATTTTCTATCTGGGTCATTGTTGAAGTGCCTCTTTGTAATTAAAATCTTTTTTCAATGACGACTTTAGATCAGTACTTACAAGTAGGTACATAATAACGATAGTTATACCATCCTATATATATATATAATATATATATATATATATATATATATATATATATATTGGTTTGGAGGTTTATTTTGAAGGCTATCACAATGCAGGTGTAAAGAAAAAAAATAATAATACGTAACAATGGTGTTGTGTGTTAACCTGTATTTTATTCTTTAATTTTCGAGATAAAATATATTTTTCAAAAGATCACTGGAACTGAAGTAGTCTAGTTATGGCATTTCTATTTAAATGAATTTTTAAAAAACGTGCTGGTCCGCAACACCGTAGTAAACGAGTTCGAACTCCAGTCGCGCTATTACATTCATTTTCAAACTAATACCCTTCGAATAGATGTGAAATCCATTATCCCATACCACTTTTACAAGGATGGCATTAAATAACCCATGAAGGTTGATATACCATTAAACACCGAAACACAAATGTGTTATATACCCATATCAACCATCGGGTATATAAACGGAATATTTGTCTCATACCCCAATTGTATGGACTGGGCAAAAGGCCTCGTTTTAATGTGGGCCCACCCACAAGCCAAAGCTCATGGGTGGGAAAGAACAAAAATTGCGTTGATCCCCTCGGCATTCCCTCTCAAGGGGGGCGCCTCAGACGCTGGGCAATAAACCCAGCTCTGGGTATATTAACGGTGAGAGGGAGTTCTCAGATGATCGAGAGAGAGAGAGCGAGAGACAGAGACACAGAGAGAGAGACTTACTTTAGAGATGATGTTGGTGATCTTGATTTCCCTGATTATGTGTTGATTCTTCTAACTGCTTCTTCTATCTTTTTCCTGGGCTGATTTTGTTCATTGTAATTAAAACAACTAACAAGACTGATGTTAGCTTGATCAAGCTTTTTATTTTATCTAGCCCATATTACTGCGCAGGGGATGACCCCTAGCAAGAGAGACAAACGCGTCTGCTCTATTCCAAAGTCAGGTTGCATCTGATCTCTAAATTAAATCACGTGTTTCTCATGGTCCGTGAGATTCGTGCCTCTAGGGGTCAAGGGTTATTAAGTCAGTGGTAAATTTCCACTGGCTCCCTGATCTCAAAGTTAACAGTCCGATTTTAATTTTACTCACAGGTACTGCTCACAATTCATGACTCTCATAAATTGTAACAAATGCTTTTAACATTTTTTATTATAGAAATACCCTTGGGAAATGTATGAAATACCTTACCCCCATAGCTATTGGTTAAATAGTACTACCACTTTTCTTCTACAAGGATGGCATTAGATAAACTACGAAGGTTTATATACCATTAAACACCGAAACATCAATTCTTTGACATTTGTTGGATAATCACAATAGTACAAGGCAAATATTAATGAGTATTTCAAGGATGCTGTGTTGTATACTCTCTTTCTTTACTTCTATAATCTTCTGCTCATCTTTGTTATCTTACATTCTTCTTCTAGCGTCTGGACTTCGTCTTGGAGACTTCGTGTCTGGTCTTCCATTGGGGATTTCTCTTTAACAGAAGTCCTGTGTCATTGGTAGTTTTTAGATAATAACACAAGACTTCGACTTACTTAGATCATATTTTATTTCGAAATCCCCACCAGACTACCTGCGCAGATTGAGTACGGCAGTGCGCATAACGCGACTTACCACCTTCGTGGTTGGGCCGATACTGAACTAAAACTCTCTCTAATCTAAACCGGAAGAGGGTCTTCTCCACCGATTCTCACAGTATCCACCGGAAGGAGGATCAGGACTGAGGTCAAGCCTTGTCATTCAATCCTTCAAGGCCGCCGACGGCACTTATAACAGCCATTTTGGTTTTTGCACTACTGTACATAAGTATTAGGAATCTAATAATTATGTAACAGCTGTTGTATAGTTATTTACTAAGCTTAACCTATAAGTGGCAAAGGCCAGAAGTATAGGGCACCCAATGAGAATCAAACTCACTAACAGTGGTCTACTTGCAAGCCATTACACTAACGTGAGGTTCTCAGGACGGCGATGTATTACGTTAAGAAAAAGTGCAACCAGATGATGTAAATGTTTTTGCTTTTCCGTGTGTATTTCTTTCTATAAGTTTCCGAATAATGAAAATAAAGATGTCTTAATTAAATGACATTAATTTAAAATGAATTAAATTACATTATTTCTTATTTTATTAAATTACATACTGTTCCACACCTGCAAATAAATATAAGTAAATTAAATTCTTTCTCAACTTCTTTTGTCCTGCACCATAAACCTTTGTATTTTGCGTTAAGAAAATCGGTATTTGAAATTAAAAAGAGGTACATCAAAACTACGCACCAATTCATTTTTTAAAAATCGTGTAAATATCAAGTGAACGTGGTGTAAAGGTTAAATGGTGTATTTTTGAAAACCTGCGCTTATACACTTGGGAAACGTATGTATTCAACTATTCCACCTCGATCTATGTGTAGAAGGTTGACTGGCTCTTTAAACTTAGTTCGGCAACCAGTCTAGGAAAAGGAAAACTCTGAATTCAAACCTGTTAAACTCCGCTTAGAAATTGACCTTGCGTTACATCGTGCTCGTGCAGAGGTGTTGATATATATATATATATATATATATATATTGAAAAGAGAAAGAAAGGAAAGAAAGTATAGAATGGATAAAATAGGATAGTTCAATTAATTTACTTACACGTGTTTCGGTCAGGAGATTTCTTGTTTTTCTTACTTATTACTTGATATTTACTTATCTTCTTGTCTTAAACATAATTAATTTCAATGAACTGTCCTGAAAATGTGTTTCCTTGGTTGGTTGGATTTTACGGCATGTCAACTCTTAGTATTATTTGGATTATTTCGGACTATTGTCCTCATCTTCATTGTTATCTGTACAACGTTTCGGTCGATGTGCCCTCCGATCTTCTTTATGTATTTCTTGTCGGACTCGGTAACTCTGGAAATACAATAAATACCTGAAGAATGCCGGAGGGCACATCGGCCGAAACGTTGTACAGATGACAATGAAGAGGAGGACAATAGTCTGAATAATCTAAATAATACTAATTATCAAGCCTCATCTCAAAAATTCAGAGAAATATCAACTCTAGTTGGGTTATTTATGCCGAAGACGTTTTGTTTTATGCATTCCTGATGGGTATTCATTTTTTAACTCAATGATTTAAAACTCATTTCTCTATTTTGCCCATAGATGGAACTGTTGGAGTTTTTTTGGTATATAAGGCGTGTCGTAAATACCTACTCCTACTTATAGGCTCGCCGATAAGCACGTGACCTTGGAAGGCAACCTATTTGTCCAATCACTGGCAATGCCCTGCTGCTGATATGATATTTATACTGGCCTTTTCTCGTCATACTAATCATTACTACTTGGATCTTCTTGGAAGACGGAACGTAATATTATATCGCGGGACTTATCCACTTACCAAAGGAATATACCACAGGACTTATTCACTTACCAAAGGAATATACCACAGGACTTATTCACTTATCAAAGGAATATATCATAGGACTTATTCACTTACCAAAGGATTCTATAACTCTGGACTTACTTATTTACTTTGAGTTCTTTCCAACTGGCCAAGGATGGCGGCCAAATACTTAACACGAGTTATAGAATCCTTTGGTAAGTGAATAAGTCCTGTGATAGAGAATCCTTTGGTAAGTGAATAAGTCCTGTGATAGAGAATCCTTTGGTAAGTGAATAAGTCCTGTGATAGAGAATCCTTTGGTAAGTGAATAAGTCCTGTGATAGAGATCCTTTGGTAAGTGAATAAGTCCTGTGATAGAATCCTTTGGTAAGTGAATAAGTAAGTGAATAAGTCTGTGATAGAGAATCCTTTGGTAAGTGAATAAGTCCTGTGATAGAGAATCCTTTGGTAAGTGAATAAGTCCTGTGATAGAGAATCTTTGGTAAGTGAATAATAGAGAATCCTTGGTAAGTGAATAAGTCCTGTGATAGAGAATCCTTTTGTAAATGAATAAGTAGCAGTGAGCTAAGATTAGATTCAGCCAGTATAAATACAACAACAGTAGCAGGCACTCACTCCGGGTGAGTGGAACAGCGAATAATAGTGATGAAGGGGTACTTCACACTGACCGGAGCTCCAGAATTGGCACTTCAACATTAGATGCAGTTTAAAGTCATACCCAGGACACTAAGAACATCGGTCACCGCCTTCTAGCATATTTTTATGATAAAAAGGATTGAGGGTTTGCCATAAAAGGAATAGGGTTGGGACAATCATAATGGTGTAAGGGCGTGACGTGCCCAGTCGATTGATCACAGAAGGTCTCTTCGACCGCCCGTCCGGCCCAAATGAGGGCCAAAATAAGTCGCTTATTATGGACAGGTCAGCCACCAGAATTCCGTCCCTAAGCATCACGGATCACCACCCACGCCTAACAGACGGCCACGTTGGGGGATTTCACCGCTTTATAGAGGTGTAGTTGGCGTATTTTATTGTCCCAACTGACAGGACGGGAATTTCAGGACGGGGGATCCAGGAACGGATTAATTCACTTTCCATTTTTTTCTTATGGGGAAAATAGTTTTGTAAACCGAGCTTTTTGCAATCCGAACGGCCTCCTGGAACGAATCAAATTCGGATTCTGGGGGCACCATAGTAATGAATTCACATACTTACACTTTGGGCGATTTCTATATCGTATTCTGGCGTATAGATTTCATATAAACTATATATATATATATATATATATATATATATATATATATATATATGCGATGTGTAAATTGTCTAAATTATGCAAAAATGAAAATGACACTAACAACCCGCTTCATCAGATAGATTTACCAAAATTCCATAAAAAATATCTTGAAATACTATAGATGAAGTTTATTCAAAGAAACCGCCGTTGGCTGCTACCACAATCCTCAGACGACTTGAGTATCTCCTGCAAGATTTTTCTCCTTGATTAAATTGGTAAATACTGCCGTTATCCTTGCCTTCAGTTCATCTTTGGTGTTTTATTGGTCTCTCACACAACTGGACCCCACATATAATAATCAAGGGGATTGCAATCTTGAAATGTAGACAGCCAGATGTTAATGGGGGATGTGGTCACAGGAATTTTTCTTGCTGTCAATAGTGCTTGTGTGGCATGACGCAGAGTCCTGTTGGGGGGTCTTCCAAAAACCTAGCAAAACTACACCCCTGGCATTGATGTAGGCCACCGTCTTCAGTCTAAAGTCATACGCTAGTAAATGCCTCAAACACCATAATGAGGATTAAGTGTTAGGTTTGTTTTGCTATCAGTACATCTTGTGGGGACATAGCAAGCAAATGGTTGTTCTGTAAGTTTACCATCTGATCATGGCAGAATTTTTTCTCATCCGAGAAAACCCAAATCGGTTGCAAAAATATGCATGATTTTGTTTAAAAGCTTTGCATCGCGATCTTTTCTCCTGTTCTTTATGGCCTGTGATAAAAAAAAGTTGTTTAGTTCTCATCGTGTATGAGAAATAGCAAATGTCTTCATGCACTTCATGCCTGATAAGAAATTCAATAACTCACATGTCTCGAGCTATGGACCTGATTGATTTACTGGGATCATTGTAAAGCATCACTAATCTCACTAACAAATTCGGGAGTTCTTTTCTTATCAGAATGATCAGAGTGAGGCGTCTGGGCTATCGTATGATCGTAATCACCATTGGACTAATCCAACTCTTTTTCGAATCTTCTGCACTGATTGACACCAAAACACTCTAAGAGCTTCCGGCATAAATGCCAAATTTTCCAAATTTTACGAGGAGTGAATTGCGCCATGGTGCTGCTTTTCTCACGGGAAATGTCGAATCGACTCTATTTTGCTGCACAGTAGATAAAACAAAGTGAACACGCGAAATTGATAATTTAAAATATTAACAATTTTGCCATTGCACTCTATATACAGATATATGCGTGCTAATATATATATATATATATATATAATATATAAGAAATGGATATAAAGTAACCTACTCGAGTTTCATCATCTGAATCGTCAGGGTTACATCCGCTGAATTAATCGAGTTTTCAATTAATATCAGTTGATACCACATATGTCTGTTGAAACTGGTTTTATCTTTATAGATGAACGCATGTTTATGGATCCATAAACATGCGTTCATCTATAAAGATAAAACCAGTTTCAACAGACATATGTGGTATCAACTGATATTAATTGAAAACTCGATTAATTCAGCGGATGTAACCCTGACGATTCAGATGATGAAACTCGAGTAGGTTACTTTATATCCATTTTTTAAATAAATTTTGCTCTACATTGTATTGAGCACTTTGTATTTGTTTTTTCACGGTCTTAATCCCTGGATCCTCTGCGCTCCCAACGATCGTACCCGTACCTACCAGTAAGCCACTACTCATACATTAACGCATATATATATATATATATATATATATATATATATCTTATTATAATGGAGATTGTGTGTTTTTCTGTCTGTAACCGAAACTATATTACTACTCAAGTCACAATTCCCTTAGTTATTTACGTCACATTCTCCATGATTCTATTTCTATTTAAACCTCAATTAATAATAAAACTGTTTGACATTATTAATACTGTTGGCCTTACCTAAATACTAATAACATGCAATTGTATTTATATATACAACAAAATACCAGTTTTCAGTGTAAACGTAAAGCTAATTTGCATATTGATATTAAAAAACTGATTTTAATAAAAATGTGCTTGGTATTATTGATTTCTAATTGTTTGGTTTTATCTTAATGAATATGAGTAAAAAATCTCTACAATAAATCCTTAAAAAAATTCATTAACAAGAAGAAATAATTGTAATTTTATTCTTTACTTCCTATTTTAACTAAATAGTTAAATTAGAAAAATTTAGCATTGAAAAACGAAAGTGATGAAAGAGTAAGTTTCAGTTGTTCTATTTTCCGATTATACCCCCTCCGTTTCAAATCTTTTTATCTGAATTCTTAATTAGTTTCATTAGCCTTTCTGATTTAATCTAATATTTTATTACATTAAAACTTAAATACTTGCACCCGGAGGGTGCATATATTTACTAGTATATATAATGGCTGTGAGAGACAGTTTTTAAATCTTACATAACAATTGAAATAATATTGTTCAAATCAATTTGTTGATATATTGAACATCTTTTATTTCCAACAAGGGCTTCAACCGGCTGTATTATCGGGCATATTCTGAGTGAATTAAACGCATATTCAGATTGTTGCAAATTTGTTTTCTCTCAGTCTATTGTAAACTGACAATCTAGATTTATATTTATTGACACTTTTAAATTTTAAAAAGAAACGAAAAGCTGAATTTTGTTATGCAATCCGCAGAAAAATAATGCAAGAGTTCAACGACTGGGAATAAAAGAGTTCAATATATCAACCAATTGATTTGAACAATATTATTCAATTGTTATGTGATTTAAAAACTGTCTCTCACAGCCATTATATATAACTAGTAAATATATGCACCCCTCCGGGTGCAAGTATTTAAGTTTTAATGTAATAAAATATTAGATTAAATCAGAAAGGCTAATGAAACTAATTAAGAATTCAGATAAAAAGATTTGAAACGGAGGGGGTATAATCGGAAAATAGAACAACTGAAACTTACTCTTTCATCACTTTGTTTTTCAATGCTAAATTTTTCTAATTTAACTATTTAGTTAAAATAGGAAGTAAAGAATAAAAATTACAATATTCTTCTTGTTAATGAATTTTTTTAAGGATTTATTGTAGAGATTTTTACTCATATTCATTAAGATAAAACCAAACAATTAGAAATCAATAATACCAAGCACATTTTATTAAAATCAGTTTTTTTAATATCAATATGCAAATAGCTTTACGTTTACACTGAAAACTGGTATTTTGTTGTATATATAAATACAATTGCATGTTATTAGTATTTAGGTAAGGCCAACAGTATTAATAATGTCAAACAGTTTTATTATTAATTGAGGTTTAAATAGAAATAGAATCATGGAGAATGTGACGTAAATAACTAAGGGAATTGTGACTTGAGTAGTAAATAGTTTCGGTTACAGACAGAAAACACACAATCTCCATTATAATAAGATATATAATATATATATATATATATATATATATGCGTTAATGTATGAGTAGTGGCTTATAGGTACGGGTACGATCGTTGGAGCGCAGAGGATCCAGGGATTAAGACCGTGAAAAAAACAAATACAAAGTGCTCAATACAATGTAGAGCAATTTATTTAAGAAATGGATATAAAGTAACCTACTCGAGTTTCATCATCTGAATCGTTCAGGGTTACATCCGCTGAATTAATCGAGTTTTCAATTAATATCAGTTGATACCACATATGTCTGTTGAAACTGGTTTTATCTTTATAGATGAACGCATGTTTATGATCATAAACATGCGTTCATCTATAAAGATAAAACCAGTTTCAACAGACATATGTGGTATCAACTGATATTAATTGAAAAACTCGATTAATTCAGCGGATGTAACCCTGACGATTCAGATGATGAAACTCGAGTAGGTTACTTTATATCCATTTCTTATATTATATATATATATATATATATATATTAGCACGCATATACTGTATATAGAGTGCAATGGCAAATTGTTAATATTTTAAATTATCAATTTCGCGTGTTCACTTTGTTTTATCTACTGTGCAGCAAAATAGAGTCGATTCGACATTTCCCGTGAGGAAAAGCAGCACCATGGCGCAATTCACTCCTCGTAAAATTTGGAAAATTTGGCATTTATGCCGGAAGCTCTTAGAGTGTTTTGGTGTCAATCAGTGCAGAAGATTCGAAAAAGAGTTGGATTAGTCCAATGGTGATTACGATCATACGATAGCCCAGACGCCTCACTCTGATCATTCTGATAAGAAAAGAACTCCCGAATTTGTTAGTGAGATTAGTGATGCTTTACAATGATCCCAGTAAATCAATCAGGTCCATAGCTCGAGACATGTGAGTTATTGAATTTCTTATCAGGCATGAAGTGCATGAAGACATTTGCTATTTCTCATACACGATGAGAACTAAAACAACTTTTTTTTTTATCACAGGCCATAAAGAACAGAGAAAAGATCGCGATGCAAAGCTTTTAAACAAAATCATGGATATTTTGCAACCGATTTGGGTTTTCTCGGATGAAAAAAATTCTGCCATGATCAGATGGTAAAACTTACAGAACAACCATTTGCTTGCTATGTCCCCAAAGATGTACTGATAGCAAAACAAACCTAACACTTAATCCTCATTATGGTGTTTGAGGCATTTACTAGCGTTATGACTTTAGACTGAAGACGGTGGCCTACATCAATGCCAGGGGTGTAGTTTTGCTAGGTTTTGGAAGACCCCCCCAACAGGACTCTGCGTCATGCCACACAAGCACTATTGACAGCAAGAAAATTCCTGTGACCACATCCCCCATTAACATCTGGCTGTCTACATTTCAGATTGCAATCCCCTTGATTATTATATGGGGTCCAGTTGTGTGAGAGACCAATAAAACACCAAAGATGAACTGAAGGCAAGGAGGATAACGGCAGTATTTACCAATTTAATCAAGGAGGAAAAATCTTGCAGGAGATACTCAAGTCGTCTGAGGATTGTGGTAGCAGCAACGGCGGTTTCTTTGAATAAACTTCATCTATAGTATTTCAAGATATTTTTATGGAAATTTTTGGTAAATCTATCTGATGAAGCGGGTTGTTAGTGTCATTTTCATTTTTGCATAATTTAGACAATTTACACATCGCATATATATAATATATATATATATATATATATATATAATTATAGTTTATATGAAAATCTATACGCCAGAATACGATATAGAAATCGCCCAAAGTGTAAGTAATGTGAATTCATTACTATGTGCCCCCAGAATCCGAATTGATTCGTTCCAGGAGGCCGTTCGGATTGCAAAAAGCTCGGTTACAAAACTATTTTCCCCATAAGAAAAAAATGGAAAGTGAATTAATCCGTTCCTGGATCCCCCGTCCTGAAAATTCCCGTCCTGTCAGTTGGGACAATAAAATACGCCAACTACACCTCTATAAAGCGGTGAAATCCCCCAACGTGGCCGGTCTGTTAGGCGTGGGTGGTGATCCGTGATGCTTAGGGACGGAATTCTGGTGGCTGACCTGTCCATAATAAGCGACTTATTTTGGCCCCTCATTTGGGCCGGACGGGCGGTCGAAGAGACCTTCTGTGATCAATCGACTGGGCACGTCACGCCCTTACACCATTATGATTGTCCCAACCCTATTCCTTTTATGGCAAACCCTCAATCCTTTTTTATCATAAATATGCTAGAAGCGGGGACCGATGTTCTTAGTGTCCTGGGTATGACTTTAAACTGCATCTAATGTTGAAGTGCCAATTCTGGAGCTCCGGTCAGTGTGAAGTACCCCTTCATCACTATTATTCGCTGTTCCACTCACCCAGTGAGTGCCTCTACTGTTGTGTATTTATACTGGCTGAATCTAATCTTAGCTCACTGCTACTTATTCATTTACAAAAGGATTCTCTATCACAGGACTTATTCACTTACCAAAGGATTCTCTATCACAGGACTTATTCACTTACCAAAGGATTCTCTATCACAGGACTTATTCACTTACCAAAGGATTCTCTATCACAGGACTTTATTCACTTACCAAAGGATTCTCATCACAGGACTTATTCACTTACCAAAGATTCTCTATCAGGACTTATTCACTTACCAAAGGATTCTCTATCACAGGACTTATTCACTTACCAAAGGATCTCTATCACAGGACACTTACCAAAAGGATTCTCTATCACAGGACTTACTTACCAAAGGATTCTCTATCACAGGACTTTACAAAGGATTCACTTATCACTTACCAAAGGATTCTATAACTCGTGTTAAGTATTTGGCCGCCATCCTTGGCCAGTTGGAAAGAACTCAAAGTAAATAAGTAAGTCCAAGTTATAGAATCCTTTGGTAATGAAAAGTCCTATGATATAATGAATAAGTCCTTGGTATATTCCTTTGGTAAGTGAATAAGTCCTGTGGTATATTCCTTTGTAAGTGGATAAGTCCCGCGATATAATATTACGTTCCGTCTTCCAAGAAGATCCAAGTAGTAATGATTAGTATGACGAGAAAAGGCCAGTATAAATAATCATATCAGCAGCAGGGCATTGCCAGTGATTGGACAAATAGGTTGCCTCCAAGGTCACGTGCTTATCGGCGAGCCTATAAGTAGGAGTAGGTATTACGACACGCCTTATATACCAAAAACTCCAACAGTTCCATCTATGGGCAAAATAGAGAAATGAGTTTTTAAATCATTGAGTTAAAAAATGAATACCCATCAGAATGCATAAAACAAAACGTCTTCGGCATAAAATAACCCAACTAGAGTTGATATTCTTCTGAATTTTTGAGATGAGGCTTGATAATTAGTATTATTTAGATTATTCAGACTATTGTCCTCCTCTTCATTGTCATCTGTACAACGTTTCGGCCGATGTGCCCTCCGGCATTCTTCAGGTATTTATTGTATTTCCAGAGTTACCGAGTCCGACAAGAAATACATAAAGAAGATCGGAGGGCACATCGACCGAAACGTTGTACAGATAACAATGAAGATGAGGACAATAGTCCGAATAATCCAAAATAATACTAAGAGTTGACATGCCGTAAAATCCAACCAACCAAGGAAACACATTTTCAGGACAGTTCATTGAAATTAATTATGTTTAAGACAAGAAGATAAGTAAATATCAAGTTATAAGTAAGAAAAACAAGAAATCTCCTGACCGAAACACGTGTAAGTAAAATTAATTGAACTATCCTATTTATCCATTCTATACTTTCTTTCCTTTCTTTCTCTTCAATATATATATATATATATATATATATATCAAACACCTCTGCACGAGCACGATGTAACGCAAGGTCAATTTCTAAGCGGAGTTTAACAGGTTTGAATTCAGAGTTTTCCTTTCCTAGACTGGTTGCGAACTAAGTTAAAGAGCCAGTCCAACCTTCTACACATAATCGAGGTGGAATAGTTGAATACATACGTTTCCCAAGTGTATAAGCGCAGGTTTTCAAAATACACATTTAACCTTTACACCACGTTCACTTGATATTTACACGATTTTAAAAAAAATGAATTGGTGCGTAGTTTTTATGTACCTTTTTTAATTTCAAATACCGATTTTCTTAACGCAAAATACAAAGGTTTATGGTGCAGGACAAAAGAAGTTGAGAAAGAATTTAATTTACTTATATTTATTTGCAGGTGTGGAACAGTATGTAATTTAATAAAATAAGAAATAATGTAATTTAATTCATTTAAAATTAATGTCATTTAATTAAGACATCTTATTTTCATTTATTCGGAAACTTATAGAAAAGAAATACACACGGAAAAGCAAAAACATTTACATCATCTGTTGCACTTTTCTTAACGTAATACATCGCCGTCCTGAGAACCTCACGTTAGTGTAATGGCTTGCAAGTAGACCACTGTTAGTGAGTTGATTCTCATTGGGTGCCCTATACTTCTGGCCTTTGCCACTTATAGGTTAAGCTTAGTAAATAACTATACAACAGCTGTTACATAATTATTAGATTCCTAATACTTATGTACAGTAGTGCAAAAACCAAAATGGCTGTTATAAGTGCCGTCGGCGGCCTTGAAGGATTGAATGACAAGGCTTGACCTCAGTCCTGATCCTCCTTCCGGTGGATACTGTGAGAATCGGGTGGAGAAGACCCTTTCCGGTTTAGATTAGAGAGAGTTTTAGTTCAGTATCGGCCCAACCACGAAGGTGGTAAGTCGCGTTATGCGCACTGCCGTACTCAATCTGCGCAGGTAGTCTGGTGGGGATTTCGAAATAAAATATGATCTAAGTAAGTCGAAGTCTTGTGTTATTATCTAAAAACTACCAATGACACAGGACTTCTGTTAAAGAGAAATCCCCAATGGAAGACCAGACACGAAGTCTCCAAGACGAAGTCCAGACGCTAGAAGAAGAATGTAAGATAACAAGATGAGCAGAAAGATTATAGAAGTAAAGAAAGAGAGTATACAACACAGCATCCTTGAAATACTCATTAATATTTTGCCTTGTACTATTGTGATTATCCAACAAAATGTCAAAAGAATTGATGTTTCGGTGTTTAATGGTATATAAACCTTCGTAGTTTATCTAATGCCATCCTTGTAGAAGAAAAGTGGTAGTACTATTTAACCAATAGCTATGGGGTAAGGTATTTCATACATTTCCCAAGGGTATTTCTATAATAAAAAAATGTTAAAAGCATTGTTACAATTTATGAGAGTCCATGAATTTGAGCAGTACCTGTGAGTAAAATTAAAATCGGACTGTTAACTTTGAGATCAGGGGAGCCAGTGGAAATTTACCACTGACTTAATAACCCTTGACCCCTAGAGGCACGAATCTCACGGACCATGAAAACACGTGATTTAATTTAGAGATCAGATGCAACCTGACTTTGGAATAGAGCAGACGCGTTTGTCTCTCTGCTAGGGTCATCCCCTGCGCAGTAATATGGGCTAGATAAAATAAAAAGCTTGATCAAGCTAACATCAGTCTTGTTAGTTGTTTTAATTACAATGAACAAAATCAGCCCAGGAAAAAGATAGAAAAAGCAGTTAGAAGAATCAACACATAATCAGGGAAATCAAGATCACCAACATCATCTCTAAAGTAAGTCTTCTCTCTCTTGTCTCTGTCTCTCGCTCTCTCTCTCTCGATCATCTGAGAACTCCCTCTCACCGTTAATATACCCAGAGCTGGGTTTATTGCCCCAGCGTCTGAGGCGCCCCCCTGAGAGGGAATGCCGAGGGGATCAACGCAATTTTTGTTCTTTCCCACCCATGAGCTTTGGCTTGTGGGTGGGCCCACATTAAAACGAGCCTTTTGCCCAGTCCATACAATTGGGGTATGAGACAAATATTCCGTTTATATACCGATGGTTGATATGGGTATATAACACATTTGTGTTTCGGTGTTTAATGGTATATCAACCTTCATGGGTTATTTAATGCCATCCTTGTAAAAGTGGTATGGGATAATGGATTTCACATCTATTCGAAGGGTATTAGTTTGAAAATGAATGTAATAGCGCGACTGGAGTTCGAACTCGTTTACTACGGTGTTGCGGACCAGCACGTTTTTTAAAAATTCATTTAAATAGAAATGCCATAACTAGACTACTTCAGTTCCAGTGATCTTTTGAAAAATATATTTTATCTCGAAAATTAAAGAATAAAAATACAGTTAACACACAACACCATTGTTACGTATTATTATTTTTTCTTTACACCTGCATTGTGATAGCCTTCAAAATAAACCTCCAAACCAATATATATATATATATATATATATATATATATATATATATTATATAGGATGGTATAACTATCGTATTATGTACCTACTTGTAAGTACTGATCTAAAGTCGTCATTGAAAAAAGATTTTAATTACAAAGAGGCACTTCAACAATGACCCAGATAGAAAATTGATGAACACTCTTTAGGTGGGGAGATGCGGTCTAGATGACTTTTTTCACCTCTCTCACAATAGTGACAGAAGAAAAACAGTACAATAGGCACACAGATTTGCATATATCCGTTCTGGTGTGCAGTTTTCTAATATCCATTAATCTACCTGTGTCTGGATATCCACAAAAACGGTTGCTCGGTTGGATTTTACGGCATATCAATCCTTGTGTTAATTTATACCAAAGACGTTCTCTTGACTCTTGGTTTGGGCTGAACGTCTTAGATCGTTTGGTCTATAATCAGACATTCAACCTCCGAATTATACCCGCAAGTACAGATTATCATTGGATAATGTGTTTAGAGTCACGAGAATTGTCAGACGTTGGAGTGTTTCTAGCCCACCGAATCATGCTAGTGACATGGGTCAACTCTATTCAAATGTGGAGGCGGAACCAGGTGGCCAGAAATACATCTAACACAAAGCATTTCAAAATAAATATTATAGATTATTATTAGGATTATTATAATTAAAAGCATAAAATTCCTCGCAGGGTTACTTATAGTAAATCTAGTTTAGTACAGAACAAAACAAATCAGAAAAGGATGGAATGTTACATATCTATGCATAGATTATTGTCAACCCCCTGTATTTCTGAAGGGCTGGCCCCTTTTCATATCACGGGCGGGACTTCCATGGAATATTACAGAAAGCCCGCGAAATACGTGAAGTCACGGGACCTGCGTTGGCTTCATTTTCAGCTTGGACGTCAGCAGAGAAGATATATCTGCCTTAGCTGGGACTCATCTGCATCGCCGCGCTTTGTTTAGTTAGAGAAAATAGTTTAGTTAAGTGTAAAAAAGGTTTAAATAAATAATATGTTTTGTGGTTGATGAATGTCTTGGCAACAAGACTGATGTAGAAGAATAAATGGAATTAAGTGCGACCGACCACCAAGATGAAGTCCAGACGCTAGAACGAGACGTTAGAAGAGACGCTAGCAGAGAATAATAGAGTAAAAAGAAGAGTATACAACATGCATATACTGCTCCCAGTTTTTAATAATGAAAATAGCTGGACTCTGAAAATATAAAGTTGCCAGAATTTGGCCAAAATACCAATCACAGCCGCTGATACGAACTGAAAGTCAAAAGCTTGGAAAATGCGTTTCCAAGCCGTATTTGTATCAGTGTTGCTGTACGGCTGCATCATTTTGACTCTAACGAAATGCCTACATGGGAGTTGCACAAAAAGGCAGCGTGCGATCTTAAACAAATCGTTAGAAACAACAGTCCACAAGAAGCTAGCAGTACGGTAAATTGCCCTCCATCACAGAAACCATCCGAGTGTGACGAATAAGATATGCTGGACACTACTGTAGAAGCTCCTGGTGGTTCTCTGCATAGCATTCCTTTGTCCATGCAGAGTTGATCGATGTAGTTTTTTGTTGGCCGACTCTCACTGGTGTGGACCATGTGCAGGTGTCCATAGGATACATCACTTATGGGCTCGTCTCCTACCCTAGCTGAGTCCAGCAAGTTTTGTTCATCTAACCCGAATATACTGGGGATCTGAGCAAGTGGCCATACAATTGCTTTTTTCTGGGTGCTGCTTCCAGGTTTATAATAGTCCAGCACGTAAATCCTTGTACAGTTTTCGTAAAGTTTTTAAGTGCCATCCTTGGCCAGTGAAAAGGATTAAAGAAAGTCCTGTGTTATGAATCCTTTGGTGATCCTTGTGATCGTATAAGTCCTATCCTGCGTATTGGTACAGGTCAGTGATTTAATCCTATGTCCGTCGTCAAGAATAGTAGCCGAATTGTGATCAGTACGGTCGGTTAAGTATTGTATCAGCATCAGAGTACTGACAGTGATTGGCCAAGAAAATAAGATCACATGATCTCGCCTATCTATAAGTAGGAGCGGAGATCTATCACACACCTTATATCACCAGAAATCTGAACAGTTTCCATCTATTTTCTTCTCTAATTGTTTCGTTAGAGTCCAAGTGGTGCAGTAAAAATAAAGTTGACAAAGTGGTCTGTTGTCGGTATCAGCCGGACAGTGATAGGGTATCTCCCCCATTTTCGCTAGGGAGTTGTTTTTTTGCATCTTAGGTAGAGCTCCACATCGACGTCTGCTCCCCCACTTTACCGTACAGCTCAAATTACCCAAGCTACGCCACTTATGCACTGAGTTAGCGGGACCGGTATCGAACCTAGAAATCTCACAATTCATTGGCAGGAGCTCTACTGTCTGAGCTAACCCGTTCGTATATAGATATAGATTATGGAGGTTGCGTGTGTAATGGTT
Organism: Doryteuthis pealeii; assembly: GCA_023376005.1. NCBI lineage: Eukaryota > Metazoa > Mollusca > Cephalopoda > Myopsida > Loliginidae > Doryteuthis > Doryteuthis pealeii. The sequence continues at coordinate 76,408,484 of CM042141.1, read as the reverse complement.
AGTCGTAGGAAATGGACTCTTTGCCCCAAGTTCAAATCCTAGACGAGGATGTTTGTATTTCACATATCACTAATACTCTTGGGAAAGGTATGAATCCAAATATTCTCCCTCCAACTATGAGTAAATAGTAAGGAGACTGGGCTCTTTAACCCCGGCTAGGTAACCAGTCCAGGAGAGGAAAACTCTGAATTCAAACCTGTTAAACTCCGCTTAAGAAAATTGACCTTGTGTCACATCCTGCTCGTGCGGAGGCTTGGTGTATGTATGTTATATATATATATATTATATATATATATATAAGGACATAGGATTAAATCACTGGACCAGATAAAAAAAAAAAAAAAAAGAAGGAGAGGAAAAAGAAATAAGAAGAGAAATTATAACCACACAAAGAAAAACATAAGCACGTCCATTTCTGATACGAATCTCTGATGATGAAGTTTATGCTTCGAAATCGATAAGACAAAAAATAACATCTTTTTGTTTTTATTTTCAAACGCATTGTATGGCCTTCAATTATTAATATATATATATATATATATATATATACAAATTGTACAGGACTTAGTAATACACTAAATCTACAGCAGATGCAATTGAATTGCAAGACAACAAATTAGGGCTTTAAATATAAATGTGTGCGACAGGTCGTGTAGGTGAATCAGATTCAAGAGGAAATGAAGAAACAAATAAGATAGAGCTTGTCACAGGGGAATAAGAAAGACTTTATACAGAAGACCCAATCACGTGATTGAACAGGTGCTGTCTGACAGGTGATCAGCCGCGCCCCTCGGCAAAAAGGATATTGTTTACTTAACCCATTCTATCCTAATATCTATCCTACATAGATGTATACAATATTAATAAGACATTTATAACTAATATCTAAAGAAATATACGAATTCACGTAACCCCTCCACCACGAGCATGATGCGACACGCGGTCAATTTCTTAAGCGCAGTTTATCAGGTTTTAATTTTCCTTCTCCTAGACCTATTTGTTAAGTGTTTGAACGCCATCCTTGGTCAGTTGAAAAGGACTTAAAATAAGTAAGTCCTGAGCTATAGAATCCTTTTGGTAAGTATTGTTAAAGGTCCAGTGATATAATCCTATGAGGTCCGTCGTCCACGAAGGTTCAAAGTAGTGGTGTGCCGTTATGACTAGAACAGCCAATATAAATATTATAACAGCAGCAGAGTGATTGGCCAAGAGCTTGGTCACATGGATCACGGCGAGTCTATAAGTAGAAGTGGACTTTTGACACACACCTTATATCCCAAAAAAGTCAACACTATTATCATGCCAAAATTAAAGAGCCTAGTCTCTCTTGCTATTTACCCACAGCTAGAGGGAGAATAGTTAGATTCCTACCTTTCCCAAGAATATTACCTCTATGTGAAATGCAAACAGCCTCGCCCAAGATTTGAATTCGGGCGACGTGTCCATTTTCTACGATGGTAACCATTACACCACGAGCACCTCCATATTAAAAAAAAAATATTGAGATATCTATTGGAGTTATTTAGATGAGGCTTAAAAGGAATAATTTTGATTTTCGGACTATTGTCCTCATCTTTATTATGAAAGTTATTAACTACAACGTTGTATCATCCGGACTTCCTCAGATGTTGTCCTGTGTATCCAAGAATAGTAAAGGATCCCAGGTCGGATCATTACTATACTCAGATACACAGGAAACAGTGGAGGAAGGCTGAGAGATACAGCGGTCGAAACGCTGAGTTAATAACTGCCACATAAAGATGAATACAATAGTCCGAAGAATCAAATTATTCATCATCTATTGGAGTGTTTATTCAGAGTCTTACCATTATAAACATAACTGTCATGGGCAAACTGTAGGGCTGTTTTTATTTTTAGCCTTGGTAAATAACAAGTCTAGTGAAATAAAAATCCTGAATTTAAACTAACTGTATCTCGTTTAGAAATTGACCTTGTATCGTATGTCGTTCGTAGTGGAGATTTGGCCAATGCATACCCTGAGGTTTTTTTTTGTAACAACTCTTTATGTTCGTTTATTTTTTTTGTGAGATTTTTTAAAAAGTTCAAAAATATTTACGTTCTTCCTTCATATGGCTAAACTGATCACGTAACCTATTTTGGTGGTACCTAAGAGACATAATTTCTTGTGACGTCAATAGGGTTTCAAAGTGTATGTATTACCCAACCCCTCTCTAAGGTCAGTTTTTAAGCCTTTTTGTATTCAGACTTGCATAACCAAGAACTAGAAAACTAGTCTACCCTATTATTCACCCATAGAGGGATGGGCTAAAAAATATTGACTTCCTTGTTTTTCCAAGGGTGCAATCGCGAAGTGAAACACCAACAGCCTAAGAACAGAGTAAATAATTTCATTTCCTACGATGACAACCGTTATGATAAGAGCGCTCCGAAATGTAAACTTTTTTTTTTTTTTAGCTATAACCGTATAACAAACAATTAAACTGTTGGTTCTTGGACCTCTTGTTGCTTAAAATCCAGTCGCTCAATTGCCTGTCCCAACCCCTTTTTATCATATGGGTGCTAGAAGGCGGTGGCTGCGGGTCTACATGCCCTGGGAATGACGTTAAACTCTATCTGATGGTGAGGTTCCAGATTTGGAGGTTTGGGGAATGTGGAACACCCCTTCATCACCATTGCTCCCTGGTCCACTCTGACCCGGAGTGGTAGTACCTGTTAGGGTCCCATCTATGGGTTAAATAGAAAAATGTATTTATAAAAAAATTGTATTATCCATTAAGAATTGATTTATTTCAAAACTTTATCGGCATTAAATGACCCACTGAGGTTGATATACCGTAAAACAAAACAAACCAAACCATCAATTGCCTGACTGCTTAATCCACCCTTGATTGTGAAGGAAGTAAGTAAAGCCGTCAGGGTGGCCTAAAGTCGGTATCAGCCAGACAGCGAGAGAGTCTATCCTCTTTTCACTAGCGCTAGCCCAAGGAGATTGTTTTGGGCGTCTGAGGTGGAGTGCCACACCTACTGTCAGCTCCTCACAGATCCCTGTGCTACTCTTACAGAAGATCACTGAGGGAATTTGTAAAAAAAGCGTAAATGCAATATGAATATCGGGATCTTAGCAAAAGTATAAATTGTTGCGGAATTTGAAGGTGACAGGAATACAATTGTTGGTAATTTATGAGGAAGTGCGCCCCGGTCTCCCGCTTCAAAAACCGCTACCCGGTGACTATCAAAATAACAACCCCAGCTCGTAATTCTTGTTTATTTATCGTAATTTGTCGTAATTCTTGTTTAGATAGATTCTTGAAGATGGATATATAGTTTTGAATAGACTGAGATAGATAGATAGATAAACAAACAAAATAATATGGATAGATATGAACAAATGGAGATAGATATTTTCGACAAGTAAATGTATTTGGGGGGTGGGGTCGCTTCTTTTTTGTCGTAATTCTTGTTTATTTAAACTAACAACAAGACATTAAACAAACATGAATAAAAAAAATCTTAGTATTTAAAGTATATAGATAAATATGAACAAATTGTGATAGAGAGATGGATAGTTTTGAATAGACTGAGCGGTCGTTATTTTAATAGTCACCGGGCAGCAACTCTTGAGGCAGGAGACCGGGACGCACTTCCTCATAAATTACCCAATTGTTACTATATTTGGAGTAAACACTGGGAACGGTCCCAAAGGTGCTTGCAAACAGAGGCCAGGTCAGTGGATATGATAGAAATAAACAAAAGGTACTGGGAAGAGTGGCACTTATTTATACGTTTACCAACCGGGTGTACTGTTGTCAAATGCAACTACAACCAGGTCTAAAACCATACTCTGCATGCCAAAACATTAGAACAATATGATTCTTCAAAGTTTTTAATGAAAGAAATAGTGTTGTATATTGTACAAACGGAAATACGAATTTCCGGTTAAATTAAACAAAGAATGCCAAAGGACTTTTTTTCCCGGTAAAAGCGAACAAAGAAGTTAAAAAACGGAAGAGAGGGTTTCCGGTTAAGGAAGCAGGGATAGGATAAAGAAATATATAACAAAGGTCCGTTGTCAGATCAAAAGATAAAGATGCGGAGGCGTACCTATCAATATAGAAGATTCGAGCCAGCATCCAAAAGGACACTTCACGTCTCCCGTCAGCAACCAACCCTAGGACACTCATTGTAAGCTATGTGCCTTCACCACCCACACACCGAAGAAAGTAAAGAAGGGCCCTCTCTTTGTACATACGTATCTGTTGTTTATTGAAGTCCAGTAGTCGGTCGTAGCTGACTACTAACATACATCGCTTTGGGTACAGTGAAAACCCCAGTACTAACGTACACGATTTAGAGTAGCGAAGAAGGCCGCTACGTAACAATAACAGTTTCATTGAAGATCGGTTAATCTTTGACACAGAATATTCACCACTGCGTAAAAGTGAACTATACGATATCAAGTATCAACAAATAATAATTTGCAATCAATTGTATGATTTCGAATATTCCTATCTAATTCTAATAATTCATACACAATTTTATGATTTCAAGTAACTATTTATATTTAATAATGATGATAATTCATTTATTCACAGTTATATGGTTTCAAGTAACTAATAATAGTAATCCTTAGTAAACAATCATAGCTTCAAGTAACTTAATATAAATAATTTGCACATAGTTATATGGATTAAAGCATATAGCCCCCGGGACAAAATAATTTTGGGGATTCTTGTCAAGTAAAAATATTTTATCTTAAAAATACATCAAGGTTTTAAAACATTGAATGGCTAGGGGGGTTCCACCAGAAATGAATAACAATCAAAGGGGTCCATATGTAAAAAAAAAAAAAAAAAAAAAAAAGGTTGGAAACCACTGGTTTAACTCTTTGCCTACGTTAAACTGCTCACGGTAGTTCTCCTACCACTGCGATACTACCGTAATCCGCTGGCAGCGGCTATCGTATGTATCACTTGTTCCCATTTAAAAAGCATTACGTGAACACCCCTGTCATCTTTATTTGAATCGAATGAGTTCTGAGGTGAATAGATAGTGAACTTTGAAATATTCCATTATACAGGCAAGAGGCAATTAACTCTTTGCTTACTTTAAGCCACTTGCAGTGACTCTCCCAACACTACAATCCTACCATAAACCACTGATGGTTAGTTCATTATGATTAGACAGAAGAACTGAGAGTTCAATAATAATAGGGACTTTACTTGAATAGAATGAGTTCTGTTGTGAATAGATGGTGAACTTTGAAATATCCCCTCATACAGGGAAAAATACTAAGAAAATTTGGTACAGCCGAGGGGAAAATTTAGTAGGCAAAGTGTTAAAATATTCCTATCTAATAAAAATTTCTACAAAATTTTCTGGATTCAAGGAGCTATTTTTATTCAATAATAATCATTTGTTTGTATACAGTTATACTGTTTCAAGTAACTAATTTATATTAAGCAATTATACAAAAAGTAAAGTTGGCAGAGCGGCCTGTTGTCGGTATCAGCCGGACAGCGAGAGAGTCTATCCCCTTTTCACTAACGCTAGACCAGGAGGGTTTTTTCTGAGGTGGAGTGCCACACTTACAGTCAGCTCCCCACTTTACCACACAGATCAGATTACCCAATATGTGCTATTCATGCGCCGGGTTTGCGTGAACTGGTATAAAACACAAAGAACAAGAATATTTGATTGTGATTTTAACGGCATGTCAACCCGTCAGGAGTTAATTTATGTCTCGAGGTTAGGAAATTGCGTTAAACACACTTAAAATATTTTAGAAATTACCCTTAACTCGTAAGTGGTTTGAATCAATTTTATTTTTCCTGTGGAGTTGCAATTTTAGAAAATGTGTTTAATTTATTTTCTTTTTAGCCAAATAAAAATTTGACAATAAAGGGTGGTTACATTTAGAATAGTCCTTCAAATAAAAGGTACCCATTGGTCTGAAAGATTTTATGATTTCCTTTACCAAAAAAAAAAAAAATAACCTTTTCTTACAATTAGTTCTTAATTAAAAAAAAACTTCCTGTTTGAATGTGGAATTGGAATATTTAAACATCGTGTGTCTTAAGATTTTTTTTACTCATGAAGAACCGTGTTAAGTCCCGCAAATCGATTAATGTTTATTAAATTATATCATTTCATCAATAAAAAGAAACTAAATTTGTAATTTTTCTCATAAAAATCAAATTACATTTGAGATTTTATTTCTCAATGACATTTTCTGAAGTATAATTGCCTATATTAACATTGATATTATAGTGTCTTTTTTTTTTCAAATACAAACAATTCACAAACAGATCTATTTGGCTCATAGATGTGACACTAACAGGTCAGATCGAACCTGGGACTAATGGCAATGAAGCGGGTCGATACACTTCTCGGGGCTCTAGAATGCAGCTTAGTGTATGGATGTGGGTCTTATTCTAAGTCCCATTGAGAGGGCGTAAATTTAAACTTAATGGCCGGTTTTGCTCAGCCGGTAGAGCATTCGGCTAGGAATCACAAGGTTCCTGGTTCGATACCGGCCCTCGCCAATTCAGCGTATGAGTAGCACATGGATCTGTCCGGTAAAGGGAGGAGCTGATGGTAGGCGTGGCGCTCTACCCCAGACGCTTAAATAATCTCCTTGGTCTAGCGCTAGTGAAAAGGGGATAGACTCCCTCGCTGTCTGGCTAATACCGACATTAGGCCGCTCCGACGACTTTTACTTTACTTATAAAGAATATATTTTCCGACAGATTCTATATTCTAAACAATCAAAAACGTAAAACAAGGCGAACCTTACAATAAAAACGTTTTTTTGGGGGTGAATATTGTCCCTTCTGCAAGGGATAAAGTATATTCTAAACCCGCCGACAAGACGTATTGATTGGTCTGAATAAACAAAGGTAAGTTAAAATGATTGTCGACATGCTTGAACCAACTGACCATGGTAAAATTAAGAAAACTTAGAAAGAATACCAAGACTTCCCTCGAGGACTGAATTAGTTGAAGAATATTAAAGGTCAGATTCGTGTCCATAATAACTGTAAATACGACAAAGAACTGAGAATAACTCGCTTGCAGCATTGTTGGGGTCTGGAAGAATACGGAGAAAAATACAGAAGATTTGAAGAGACTTAGTGCACCTCCTCCGATCAATCGGCTGGTCACGTCAAGCCCTAGCACCTATATGATTTTCCTAACCCTGTTGCCCCAACCCCTTTTTATCATATGGGTGCTAGAAGGCGGTGGCTGCGGGTCTACATGTCCCGGGAATGACGTTAAACTCTATCTGATGGTGAAATTCCAGTTTTGGAGGTTTGGGGAATGTGGAGCACCCTTTCATCACCATTGCTCCCTGGTCCACTCTGACCCGGAGTGGTAGTACCTGTTAGGGTCCCATCTATGGGTTAAATAGAAAAATGTATTTATAAAAAAATTGTATTATCTATCAAGAATTGATTTATTTCAAAACTTTATCGACATTAAATAACCCACTGAGGTTGATATACCGTAAAACAAAACAAACCAGACTTAGTGCAACTCGATCACCACGAATATACACTCGCCCTCTGGTGCGAACAGGCTAAAAGAAAATGTATTAAATACAACGGGCTATTTTGTATTATTGAGATTTTTGGACTGTTGTCCTCATCATTATTATATACACAACGTTTCGGTCGATGTTCCCTTCGACCTTCTTCAGGTGTTTCTTGTCGAACTCCGGAGCCATCACGTCCTAATCGGGAGCTTTCATTGAACTTTGAATTCGAACTCTTTATTTAATCTATTTTTGGGCTGGAACGGACTAATGGCACTCCAGTTTATTTCAATGGGAAAAATTGATTTGATATACGAGCAAATTGAGTTACGAGTGGAATGAATTAAACTTTTAAGTCAAGGTACCATTGTAATTATGATATGAATCGTATTCATATCAATAATTGTAATAATGATATTGACTTGATGTAAAAAGATTTTAAGTTAATAGATTTTGATTAAGACGGATTTAGAAAATTATTTACTATAGAAAACTAATAAGTGGTCTTATAATCTTTTAACTCTTATACCTTTCAAAAGGTAGTTAAATACCAAAAAGACTGACTAACAATAGGGGACAGAGGGTTATATACACCTGCATCGCTTACCATCTTGGAATAATGACTACCATTTAAATTGGCCAATAACAGAACCCTCGCCTCAAAAAATACAATCAGCAGCAGCCCTTAAATTAAATTTAAATAAATAAAACTTAAACCCTTTTCTTTTCTTTCTTAAAACAAGTGTTTTTTGTGTTGTTTGTGGTGTGTTATATATTTTTTATTGTGCTTTTTTTTTGTAGCATGTTGTCCTTGCAGTTTTAGTGCATTCCTATTGGGTATTTTATGTAGTTTGTTTGATTTAGGGAAGTGTCTATCAGTTTCATAAATATTTTATTAGATTTTACATTTTTATTGTATGGTGGATTGAATCAAATGATATTCCTATTTCTACATGTTTTTTTTTTTTTTGTTCTACTAGGAGTTTGTGTTAGTTTTCTCAAAAACCTATTGTTTTTTTTAATGTTGTTCTAGTTTTCTTTTGCTTTATTGAATATGGCTTCCTTTAAACACTTAAAATTTCTTAAAATTCCCAAAAGATAGATTGTGGGAGATTTTATTAGGGGACACGCAAACGGGTTCAAATCGGCCATTGGCGGTCCTTCCGTATAACAAGAAAGATTATCGGAATTATAATTCGGGTTATTTCAGTGGCCATTTTAATAATCATTTGGATTAAGATCAGAGAGATATTTTTTGAGAAAATAGGCGAGAATTATAACGCTAATCTTTGCTGACATGGAAATAAAACAGTTAGCATCCATAATGAAGAGAGCAGATAAAAATGATTATTGTGATAAAGACAAGAAAATGATCGTGTTATGATGATCAACAATAAAATTACATCGGGGTGAAGACAGTTATGATAGTTAATTGGGATGCCAATAACAATCGGGGACGTCTCCGTGGCGTAGTGGCCAGCGTGCTCGACTGCGACATCACAGTAAGCGAGTTCTAACTCTAGTCGTGCTATTACATTCACCTTCGCACTAATACCCTAGAAAAAAAAGGTATGAACCCCCAACCCTCACTCCAGGTATGCGTTCTACTACTGTTCTGCGATTATGGCTTTCATTCAATGATGAATGATGATGGCTTTGGCATTAAATAACCAATGAAGATTGATATGCCAATAAAAAAAAATCAATCAAATCAGATAAGTTCATATAATACTCTCAAACTTTTTACTAGCAGTTGCCCATGCGGCAGATCTCCCCCTTTAATGACATTGATTCTTGATGGAAGGAAAGGTGGTATACAATTTAGTATTATCAAAGAAATTACCAGAGAGAAATTAGAGGGAATTCTGTATTAAATTGAAATACGTTCTCATTCTTTTTCTCTGAATTCTTGAGATGCGGCTTGATAATTAGTATTATTCAACGAGTCCGACAAGAAATACCTGAAGAAGGTCGGAGGGCACATCGGCCGAAACGTTGTAGAGATAACAATGAATATGAGGAAAATAGTCCGAATAATCCAAATAATACTATCTCTCATTCTTATTCTCAATCTATATATTAATACTCGTGTTCCTATTTCTTAGTGATATATAAGACACGTTACAGGATTTTAAAGGCACTAATAACATGGGCTATCTTGAAGCAAATCTAACTCAGATTTTTATTGAGACATCATTAAAGGCTCATCGATAAAATCACGCAATTCCTGAGGGTATTGTGGTGGTAGCAGTGACGTAGTTTTAGTTACAGACAAACATTCCGAATCTCCATTATAATAAGAGGTGTGTTCTGTGTGCAAACGTTATCCAGAAAAACAGCACATCATACCGAGAATTTTGTCATAATATTTTATGTGTATTTATCTAACTTACAAATCAAAGAATTTTACAGATCAGTTTGAAAATGACTAATATTTTCTTGGGGTCTGAGTTGCATTAATTACGTCAATTGTTTTAATCATTGAAATACTTAATATAACAGAACTATGAACTGCACGTATTTGAACCTATCATTCCCTCCTCAATAGAAGCATCAATATAATCATGGACAGTTTTTAAACGCGAAACCAGCGTGTCAGTACTATCAACATCATTATTATCAGAATATTTACAATCGTATTATCAAGTCATTTATATAATCATGAAGAATAACAACTTGAATATTATGACCGTCTTTTACAAAGATCATTACCATCATCATCGTTCTTAATTGTAATGTCTATTTTATTCAAACTAATGTATTCATTCCTATAAACCCTCTGTCTATATATGTATGCTCTCTCTCGTCCCTCTCTCTCTTCTCTCTCGCTATAATATATAATATATATATACATAATATACATATATATTATATACTTCATAATATATATTATGTGTCTGTATATTTCTAGGTATATAGCATGGCCAATAGCATATATCTTTACAGATGCATTGCCGTTCCCTCACAATCCACAAACTCCACCACCAGAAGCGCTTCCTTGCATGAGCCGCTCAAATTGACTCATCAAACATACTATACACAGCATCACACACATATATATACTACATATATACGTATCAAATATAATCTCTCTTTATATATGTATATTATATGTGTGTGTGTGTATATATATATAAGTATTAATATATATATTATATACATGCCACACACACCTATCACTTCTTCTGTCCTACTTCTCTTAATATATACAGTCTATAGTCTATTCTCTTATGTATGTTACATATACATGTCTCTGCTGTCTGACTATCACTCTCTCTCTCTCTCTCTCTCTATATATATATATATTATATCATATATCTAGTTTCTCTATATTAGTGTAATATACATATCTCTCTCTTTCTGGCCCCTCTCTCTCTCTCTATCTATCTTATATATATATCATCTATATCTATTTTTCTATATATGTACAGGTATAACATATCTCTCTCTTTCTGCCCTCTCTGCTATATAATATAGGTATATATAGTACATCTATATCTATTTTCTCTTATATGTCATATACATATCTCTCTCTTTCTTGGCCCTCGTCTCTCTCTCTCTCTATATATATATATAATACATCTATTATCTATTTCTCTATATATTGTAATATTCATATCTCTCTCTTTCTGCCCCTCTCTCTCTTCTCCTCTCCTCTATAAGTTAGTAGTATATATATATATATATATATAATATAGAATGAATACATTATGTAAGCATATAACATATATATATATATTACTATCTGTACACCCCTCTCTCTGCATATATATACTATATATATATATATATACTATATATATGATAATTATATATATATATATATATGTTTCTCTCTATATTATATTAATCCCCCCAAAAATGGATTAAATAGATTCTTTTTTTCAGATGCAGTTTATAGTCTAATTTTAATCGCATTCTAACTACATGTTTTATTTCTTGACTTCCGCTAATCTGGTTCATTCGTTTGTTCCTTTTTTTTTTCTTTCGCTCCTTCGTTCATTTTCTCTTCTTTCGTTTCCTTCATGGCCTTGGCTCTTTCTTAATGCAATCAGCAGCGCTGGCGTTGCGCAATTCTCTTACTCCCCCCCTCACACACACACACTCCCATCGTCTCGTTCCGGCTGTTTTTGCCCATTGCTTGCTGTTTGTCAGCTTCGTTTCGCAAGCCGCCTTTTGGGTGCGGTTCCTGTTCTTCTTCTGCTGCATCCACTTTAACTTTCATTTCTATTCGTCGGTTCGCGGCAATAATTTCCTTTGCCGTCATTCCACCGGCAACGCCTTGCCGTCTTGTTACTTTTTCTGCATCATCACACAGACGCTGCTGGTTGATTGGCAAGCTGGTTGGCCAACACCACGTGTTGAGCAGCACAGACCTGTTGCCTGCAGCTGACCAAGCCCATCAGACAAACGCTCTTTTGGCGTCAGTTTCTTTCTGACTTTTTCCTCCACTCTACGTTTTTCGATATTCATTTCTCTTAATTTTCTCCCTATTCGGGCAGTGTATTGTTAAATCGTTGTTCGTATATCTCAGCTTTTGTCAATGGTCTGTCTTGAGTTGTTATATCTG